>OY744615.1:29170469-29172969 GCA_963556255.1 Allolobophora icterica | reverse complement strand
ATGATGATGATGATGATGATGATGATGATGATGATGATGATGATGATGATGATGATGATGATGATGATGATGATGATGATGATGATGATGATGATGATGATGATGATGATGATGATGATGATGATGATGATGATGATGATGATGATGATGATGATGATGATGATGATGATGATGATGATGATAATAATAATTGATGTAACAATTTGTTTTCAGAGTTCCTAACTCGGGAATGGAATCTCGCAAAGCTCAGTCTTCTTCCAGAGGATCACTTTTCACGAACTTTGAGGATGTTAGGGTTAGTAGTATATTGCAATACTAATACTCATTGTTACGGCCGAATGATTGGAACAGACATTAGAACTAAAAGGTAGTTTGTGCACAGTGTTCTGGTGATCAAAAGGAGCTGGGATCTAACAATTTACAGATTACCACAGTACACGAAAGCAGGTCAAAATCTAGTGGCAATATGTTGCATACCAAACAACTGAGTTGATGTCATGACCTGACCCCAACATCTTTTCATATACTTAGCTGATGGGGTTAGAAGAAAAGTTAGGGGTTGAACCCCCAATCCCTCCGACATCTAAAACACTGGATGCATATAAATGAGTTCATTGATTTAAAACGATGGATAAGTAGCCTACGTACAAATCTCACTGACCACAAATGATTGACCAGTAGCATTTGTACCAATAGGAATAGATTGATTGATAAAGTGACGCAGGAACTTAGAGTTGGACTTGAAATAAACTAAAAAAAAAACAATCCATGAACTGAGGATTATATTTATTTAATGACATTAGGTAAAATAATCCCATGTTAAAAGAAAGATGATATATAACGAATCATGTAACGTGATAAAAAGGATAAGTTAGGAAAAGATGACTTAAGATAAGAAAAGATAATGCCGGATAAATTAGACAAAACCACGCAGTGAAAAAATAGATGAAAGCAAGATTACAAGAGCCACTTGGGCACGAAGACCAGCTGAAACAGAGGATCTGAGATTTCAAGCCTATACGTGAGGTACTTAACGGCGCCTTATTGTTTGTCTTTAAACACACATTATATACATGCGAATATGCATGCATAGCTACATACATGCATACATATATACATGCATACATAATATATACGTAGGCCTACATACAGGTACACAAACATACATACATGCAATACACACAGAAAATTATACATAAATACATATTGCATACTTACATAATTATATCTATGTACGTACGAACGTATAAAAACGGGCATAAAAATCGGACGAGGTAAGAGATGGGAAGGAAATGGTAAGACCAAAGTTTAGTTCGTGAGGAGATCTGATCATCTGCAACCGATTTAGCTCAGACAAAACAATTAGAGAGCATTCGCGCATCATTATGCTTACATCATCCTTCATTCAGTATTTCATTCAGTTCTTCATCCAGTCCTTCATTCAGTTCTTCATTCAGTTCTTCATCCAGTTCTTCATCCAGTCCTTCATTAAGTTCTTCATCCAGTCCTTCATTCAGTTCTTCATTCAGTCCATCAGTCACTCCTTCATTCAGTTCTTCATTCAGTTCTTCATTCAGTCCTTCATTCAGTTCTTCATTCAGTCCTTCATCCAGTTCTTCATTCAGTTCTTCATCCAGTCCTTCATTCAGTTCTTCATTCAGTTCTTCGTCTAGTTTTTCATCCAGTCCTTCATTCAGTCCTTCATTCAGTTCTTCGTCTAGTTTTTCATTCAGTCGTTGATTCAATTCTTCAATCAGTCCTTCATTTAGTTCCTCATTCAGTCCTTCATTTCGTTCGTTTTGTCTGGCGCTGACTCCTCGACCGATGACCTTTGCAAGTGGTCATTACAGAATGATTGCCCGAGGCTTCGGCGGCGGCGACAGAGGCGGCTCACCGATCTTTCGTTCAGCTCAACCATTTATCAAATCAATCAATTCGTTCGATATTTCGCCTTTAATCCGATCGATTTGACCCCATCGTTGTGTCCTTGCCTGTCCGCCTTTTACTCAGCAGGACAGGCGAACATGCGGACATACAAAGGCAGGGACTGAGACGAGCTGTCCCTCGGTCTGTTTGTCGACCAGTCAAGCGGTCTGTCGGGTGGCTGTAGTTGGCATTTTGTCGTTCGATCTTAGGAGCATTACGCTACAATGGGCATACATACCATGCTATGATTTATCACGCGGAACACAATCCAAACTCTGGTCAAAGGGTTATTGACGTTGCCATTTGACTCTGTCACGGTCAAGCTTTGATAACCTACACACCGGTATATATATATAATTTATATATATATATATATATATGTGTGTGTGTGTGTGTGTGTGTATGTGTATGTGTGTGTATGTGTGTTTGTGTGTGTGTGTGCGTATGTGTTTTTCTAAGTGTGTGCGTGTGTACGTGTATATTTGTAGGTGTGTGTGCTTGTGTTTGTGTGTGTGTGTGTGTGTGTGTGTGTGTGTGTGTGTGTGTGTGTGTGTGTGTGTGTGTGTGTGTGTGT
>OY744615.1:29157969-29165469 GCA_963556255.1 Allolobophora icterica | reverse complement strand
CAGATATCCCCATACAAGTGAACGTGATGCTGATGGACTTCGTGATGATGAAGAGCCAACGGACTATTTGTTCTACTGTCCGTCTGTTTGACTGTTTGTTTATGGCTGCATCCATATCCGTCTATACTCACTCACACATCTATCCATCTCTCCCATCCTCCATCCATCCCTCCATCCTCCATTTCAACCTCCTTTCTTCCCTCCATCCATCCGCCCTCCATCTCAACCTCCTTTCCTCCGTCCATCCATCCGTCTTC
The DNA here is from genome assembly GCA_963556255.1 of Allolobophora icterica. Taxonomy (NCBI): domain Eukaryota; kingdom Metazoa; phylum Annelida; class Clitellata; order Crassiclitellata; family Lumbricidae; genus Allolobophora; species Allolobophora icterica. The sequence goes on along the minus strand of OY744615.1, from coordinate 29,165,212 downwards.
CATCTCAACCTCCTTTCCTCCGTCCATCCAATCATCCTCCATCTCATCCTTCTCTATCCATCCATCCCTCCTCCATCTCAACCTCTTTTCCTCCATCCATCCATCCGTCTTCCATCTCAACCTCCTTTCCTCCGTCCATCCAATCATCCTCCATCTCATCCTTCTCTATCCATCCATCCCTCCTCCATCTCAACCTCTTTTCCTCCATCCATCCGTCCTCCATCTCAACCTCCTTTTCTCCATCCATCCATCCGTCCTCCATCTCAACCTCCTTTCCTCCATCCATCCATCCGTCCTCCATCTCAACCTCCTTTTCTCCATCCATCCATCCGTCCTCCATCTCAACCTCCTTTCCTCCATCCATCCATCCGTCCTCCATCTCAACCTCCTTTTCTCCATCCATCCATCCGTCCTCCATCTCAACCTCCTTTCCTCCATCCATCCATCCGTCCTCCATCTCAACCTCTTTTCCTCCATCCATCCATCCGTCCTCCATCTCAACCTCTTTTCCTCCATCCATCCATCCTCCTCCATCTCAACCTCCTTTCCTCCGTCCATCCATCCGTCCTCCTCACCCTCCTTTCTCCGTCCATCCATCCGTCCTCCATCTCAACCTCCTTTCCTCCATCCATCCATCCGTCCTCCATCTCAACCTCCTTTCCTCCGTCCATCCATCCGTCCTCCTCACCCTCCTTTCCTCCATCCATCCATCCGTCCTCCGTCTCAACCTCCTTTCCTCCATCCATCCATCCGTCCTCCATCTCAACCTCCTTTCCTCCATCCATCCATCCGTCCTCCATCTCAACCTCCTTTCCTCCATTCAAACATCTGTCTTTCCATCAATCCATTCAGCCATCTATTCTTCCATTCCTCGTGTCATTCATCCATGCGTCTGTTCATCCATCCCTTCTTTCGTTCCTCCCTCCCTCCTTACAATGCATCAGCTTATTCACGAGCGCTGCGTCGTACCAGAGGGGTTGTCCACAGATCGATGTTCAGTGGAGGTCCGACAGTCCGAGTCCGGTTGCCAGAGAGATCAGGGAGAGGAGGCAGCAGGGAGAGGAGGCAGAACAGCTGTCACGCGAGTTTCGTTGAGAACGAGAACGCTTGGAAGGGGGAGGATTGGATGGATTAAGGTAGTAATTCTTAAAGAGGTGAGACTTCAATTTGGGTAGAAAGCCTGGGGAATGATAAGAAGAGGAGCCTGAGACTAGAGACCTGCGCCGGCCGCGCCGCCGACATTTCGAGGTCGCCGCCGCCGGCAATGTTTTTACGTTAGCGCGCCGCCGCCGACAATTCGTCGGCGCGCCGCCGATGACAGTCTGATGTATTTAATTGTTATTGCTGCATTTTTCATGTTTTCCATGATTTCGTGATAAAGTGTTACTTTAGTTCGAAATAGAAGAGTGATCATAGCTCATTATTATGTGTGTAGTCTTTATCTTGATACCAAGAATGCATGGTCTTCCTGACCAAATTCCTTTTTACTTATACTTTGATGATCTTGTCTTTGTGCCATGATACACTCAGTCATTTAAAGCAATATCTTGTTACAAGTAACCAGTGGTACTTCTGTTCCTGTTGCATTTCCTTAATGCCTTGACAACAAAAGCAATATGAATGTCTTTGTACGTGTACTACTGTACCCGCATTCGTTACCTTCATGTTGAATAGCTTCTATAACTTATTGATTGTAGTCTTTGATGTTTGTGGTTTTACTACAATAGTGCAAATTTTTGGCTTAATTTTGTAAAGTTAGAGGAGTTCATAAGTGCTATTAATATCAAGATATGCCCTTTAACTAATTCCTGCAGAATGGAAGGTATAATTTATTAATACTTTTGGCTTAAATCTATTCAGGTAAACAGTAGGGCCTACCAGGGTGAGACTTTTTTACTTAGTACATAATTATAAGTATCAAGAATGGTCTCTTTCAGTTTAGTCTGATACAAACAATGGTCTATATACAGAGACTCTAAATGGCATGGCGCCAATTCAAACGAGCAGCAGGCCGCCTGGTAAATTCATTTAAAAATTAACAGGCTTAAGACCACTCGGCCATTCGATCACTATATATGAGAAAACGTGTATATTTACATCTCACTCCTGGTCTTGACAGTAGCCTCTTTGACTGGGAGGCAGATGACAATCTGGACTCTTCGATGTGACTTAGTGTGTAGGCCTCTACTGTATCAGAGCATGTGAAAGTGTATTTATGCAATACGGAAATGCATGCTGCTTCATCTGATTACAATTTGCCAATACCTATACAGATGTGCAGTGTAATTAAGGATTTTCATATTTGTAAGGCAAATGTCTATAGGTACCTTCTCTCTCAGTCCCATTGTGTGTAGATTAGCTTCATTGTCATGGAGTGGCTTTAGAGAAATTGGCCCTCTTTGATTGACTGGTCACAGTACAAACGGTTGTTCATAGTGACTCATACTTATCAAGTATTCTGACTAGGGCACGCCGCGCCGCGCCGCCGCCGTCGCCAATTCTTTTGATCGGCGGCGCGCCGCCGCCGCCGCCGGCCCAAAATAACCTGCGCGCCGCCGCCGACACTATCAAGTCGGCGCAGGGCTCTACCTGAGACAGACAATGGCTGGTGATTGGCGGTGTTGGTGGAATATGCGGAATTCAGAGGAAGTTCGTTGATCTTCGTTCCAGAGTCGAGGTGCAGTGTGAGATATGGATCGGTTGGAGAACTTGAGGCGAGTAGTGACTGGGGAACGAGAGAAAGAGAGAGAGACAGGCAGGCAGTCAGACAGGCAGGCAGAGACACAGCCAGATACAGAGACAGAGATAGGGAGAGGGAGATATAAGGATGATCGGGTAGACCGGGGTGGCTGTATGATGAAGATTTCGCGCAGGTAATTTGGCTGGGAGTATTATTGTGAGTTGTAGGTTAGCGATAGGACTTTGAAGTGGATGCGCTCGGGGATTTTCAGCCATTGAATTGATTTAAGAACGGGAGTGATATGGCGATGCTTGGTTGTCCTGGTGAGTCTGAGGTGAAAATGAGAGATAAATAGATAAATAGCTGGTGGGTAAGTGCATGGAAGGGTCGAGGATTTTCTTGATGTAATCTGGGAGGCCAAGAATAATGAATTCTGTTTTTGGCAGGGTTGAGGCAGAGGAAGTTGGAGGACATCTATTTAGTGATTAGGTTGACCATATCGCGCATTGAGCAGTGGAGGCGAGAGAGCTGGTGTAGCAGGATATGAAGAGTCTAGTGTTGTCTGGATTAAGGTGGTGGTCAATAGAAGAAGATTTTATGAGATGGCTCAGAGGTGCAAAGTAAAGGATGCAGAGAAGTGGCCCCACAACGGAGACTTGAGGAACACAACAGGACAGTTGGAGTGGTTGCTAAAAGTGGCTGAAGGCTTTAACGGAGAGGGAGCGGGAAGACAGATAAGACTGGAACCAGAATAGAGCAGTGTCAGAGACGCCAAACCAAGAGGACAGCCGAAAGAGAAGTATAAGCCGTGAGCCCGTGATCGATGGTGTCAAAATGGGCAGAGATGTCGAGGAGACAGAGGCAGGAAACTTGTTGAAGACTTACAGCAGAGACCAGTTTATTATGCAGAGAGAGTTTCTGTAGAGTGGTGTTTAGTGAAACCAGATTGCTGGGTGTTGAGGACTGACTAACAAATAAGGTATTCGTTCAGCCAGGCAAGGACAATGCGCTCGGTTAGTTTAGATAAACAGGAAAAACTGGAGACGGGACGATAGAAATTAGCTTTTTAAAAGAGGGGAGTGACAAGATAGTGCTTAAAGGCGGTGGGGAAGTGACCAGTAGAGAGATAGAGAGAGACAGACAGACAGACAGACAGAGACAGAGACAGAGACAGACAGAGATAGGATGATTAGTTTGGTGATGACATGAACGGGGACAGAGGCACAATCTTTTAGAAGAGCGGTGGGAATGGTATCGAATTCACATTGTTTGTTTGAAAGAGAATTTAGGCGGTGTGGTCTGAATCAGATGCTGGAAGAAGAGCTAGGAGAGAAGACTGAGAGGCAGAATAATAATAATAATAATAATAATAATAATAATAATAATAATAATAATAATAATAATAATAATAATAATAATAATAATAATAATAATAATAATAATAATAATAATCTTTATTAATTCAAACTGACAAGTACGCAGTAAAATTACATTGAAACATGACAGGACAATGTACTACAGTCAAGATCTTAATTACACACCCGTTTTTGCAGCCATGCAAGGCGTCCGCTGTAGAGGGGGTTACGGATATCGAACCGCGATCTAATGCTCTCCTGACCATGAATGTTACCATTCAACTATCCCCCTCCAGAGTGAGGAGTGGTTGGGGGAGAAGGAGTGGGATTGATTTATGTAATTTATATAAGCTTATAATTTCATGATTACATCAGTCCTTCCTCCGTCCATCCTTCCGTCCAACCGGCCAACAGTACATCCATCCAACCAACCAACCATCCAACCATCCATCCATCCATCCATCCATCCATCCGTCTATCCATCCATCCGTCTATCCATCCATCTATCCATTCATCCCTCATCCATCCATCCACCCATCCATCCAACCAACCATCCATGATCCATCCATCCATTCATCCATCCATCGATCCGTCTATCTATTCATCTCTCCATTCATCTCTCATCCATCCATCCATCCATCCATCCATCCATCCATCCATCATCCATCATCCATCCGTCCGTCCGTCCATCCATCCTTCCATCCATCCAATTGTTAGTGGATAATATGAATGGTTGTGGTGGTCCTTTCTTTAGTTTGTGGCGCATCCCAACTGCCAACAACATCTGACGAGTATTTGGTATGGGCCGGAAATGGGCTTCCTCCAGTCGCTGACTTTGGGAAGGAAGGTCATCATGTGGGTCACGGGAGTTCCAATGCTTCCGTTCTTCTGTCTCCTCTATATCATCTCGCCTGGAACAAAGGTAATCCCCTGTCTGTCTGTCTGTCTGTCTGTCTGTCTGTCTGTCTGTCTGTCTGTCTGTCTGTCTGTCTGTCTGTCTGTCTGTCTGTCTGTCTGTCTGTCTGTCTGTCTGTCTGTCTGTCTGTCTGTCTGTCTGTCTGTCTGTCTGTCTGTCAATCTGCCCTATCATTTGACTACTGTTTTTCACAAAAACAAAGAGCTTCTTGTGTCCAAAGTATGTCTTTTCAGAACTAGGAATTTTTAAAATAATTAATATACTGATAAACAGCAATTACACACTGTATGAATATTTTTCTGTATGAATATTTTTCTGTATACTATAGCCTGTATAAGAGCATATGTAAGCTTATGTAGATTTATATTTCCGTGGCACGTTTTGAGATTTTTGGAGATTTACTTCGTGTGAGATGCATAGAACTTTTGCCGCAATATCAATTCACTGCAGTTTAACATCGAATTCATTCTTCGCTGTTTCAGTACAGGGTTTGAATCGCTATGCCGATTAATCACAAAATTAATTTATTATTATTATTGTTGTTGTTATTGTTGTTGTTGTTGTTGTTGTTGTTGTTGTTGTTGTTGTTGTTGTTGTTGTTGTTGTTGTTGTTGTTGTTGTTGTTGTTGTTGTTGTTGTTGTTGTTGTTGTTGAATGTAGCTTTCTTTTCACTCGATATAAGATCATTTTAACGTATGAGTGAATTTTACATCAAATGTAAGCTACCTTTAAACATAGATGGGTCGCTCACTCTTCTGTTTCTGATATTTATGTAGCACCTCTCCAAGATAACTATCCGGAGTCGCTAATTAAATACAATTAGTAACGACTCAAAATAGGTGAATATCAATTGACTAATGAGATTATACGACATAATGTTTTTAGATTGGCCTTGCTCTAAGATGTCCAGCCTCTAAATTCATAACGCACACCTTGTCGAACATCTGTTTCCTAATTCTTCTGGCTGCTGCCACCTTCCGGCTGGAGGAGAAAACGCGCAACATTAGCAACTTCACGTCGAACGGTGACGTCATCGAGACGTTCCCGGATGTTGAGGCGGAGCGCGAGAGCGTCGAGAGTATTCTCAAGGACTCCTTCCGACCTGCCAACATACTCATGACGAACGTTCAGATCTGTCTTATGTTCTGGGTGCTCGGTAAGAAGTCTTTCGATACCGTGGGGACCTTAACGGCGTATATCGATTCTTAACAATACTTTACCTATGGCCACACTACAACAGCGACTCGGTGCATATTTTAACAGATTTATACTACTGGGACAAAGTCAGCAAAAATTTGATGACCTTTTTTGGGAATTCATCTCACTAAAATATGATGACCTTTTTTGGGGAATTTCTTGTTAATTTCACGACCTTTTTGAGGAATTTGCCCATGGGAAGCGACAATGCGATTTACTACTGGGACAAATCTTAAAACTCCTGCAACATTTGTCCCACTAATTATACTATTTTTATGGTGATATTTCTTTTGGTGATATATCATGATATGGTGATATTTCTTTTGGTGATATATCATGATATGGTGATATTTCTTTTGGTGATATATCATGCTATGGTGATATTCCCTTTGGTGATATATCGTGATATGGTGATATTTCTGTTGGTGATATATCATGACATGGTGATATTTCTTTTGGTGATATATCATAATATGGATATTTCTTTTGGTGATATATCATGACATGGTGATATTTCTTTTGGTGATATATCATAATATGGGTATTTCTTTTGGTGATATATTATGATGTGGTGATAATTCTATCAGGTTTGCTCTGGATCGAATGCAAGCAAATGTATCACTGCGGCTTACGCGTCTACCTTCTCGACAACTACAACTGGATGGACTTCATCATCCTGTCGTTGTACCTGTCATCATACATGCTTCGATTTCTGGTCGACCACTGGATCAAGCAGGCCGACGTCTTCTACAACGGAACGTCCAGAGCCCGGGACGCCCTGCTCTGGCACAACTACACGCTCTACGATCAGATTCAGAGGGAGATATGGTGCAATAAGACTGTCAACGCGACCAGCTATTTCATGAAAGCGTGTAAGTACCGTATACTCTCAGACACCGATCGATAGCAGCCCGAGATCTATGCATCGTCGTCTCTTCCGTGGTGGAGATGAAAACGGTCCTTGGGAGACGCCGTTTTACGGCCGACGTCGACACGCTTATAATATATTTTCTTTATGATCCTGTCTACTCGCGTGGCCCATCCTCCTCCTCCCTGGTCAAACTGAGACTGATCGACCAGTCTTCTTGTGGCTGT
>OY744615.1:29140469-29152969 GCA_963556255.1 Allolobophora icterica | reverse complement strand
AGGAGATGATGATAATGACGATGATGATGATGATGACTACGACGATGATTATGATGATGACGACGATGACGACGATTATGATGATGATGATGGTGATGATGTCGATGACAACGACGATGATCTTGTTGTTGTTGTCATTCACTTGAGAATGAGCCTGCAACGAATTGAGGTATAAGCTAGCTAGGTTTATCGATCGCCTATCGTTAAGCCTATGGATCGCTAGCGCAAATGAGAGGCTCTAAACACAGCTGGCGTTATTTAGAAACGCTCAATTGCATGAGCATTTAGGTTTACACTAGGAATTTTCTGATGGAGTTTGACTGATATTGCGATTTAGTTTCCTGTGCAATCATCGACGGATGTATTATTATTATTATTATTATTATTATTATTATTATTATTATTATTATTATTATTATTATTATTATTATTATTATTATTATTATTATTATTATTATTATTATTATTATTATTATTATTATTATTATTATTATTATTATTATTATTATTATTATTATTATTATTATTGTTATTATATTGACGCTTTAGAACCCTTACTCATTGTATCTCTTAATATGTCCAGACTGCCAAGGACGCTGTACAGTCTCTTCTGGTCCATGTTTGGCCTGGTGAGCGTCGACAGCGTTGAGATCAAGTACCCAACGAAGGAGAGGGACAGTCTATACGCCACCAGCTTCCCCGGGGGTACCCATGCCACTTCGATCGTCGAGGGCGTCGGAATGTTTCTATTCGCTCTCTACCACGTTGCCATCATCATCGTACTCACCAATATGCTCATCGCTATGATGAGTCACTCGTTCGAAGCGATTCAGGTGAGGGACTCACTCTTCCTAAAGACGGACGATGACTGCGATCAATACTTCAGGCTTCAGCTGAAACTAACTCGGCTGATGGATTATTATTATTGCGCTACATACGTCCATGGACATAATCAGCCTCATTGTGTATAAACAAATGCTTTAAAAGGGACGGCATATACAGATCTCTTTTGTACAGACTCTTTTAAAGCACGAGACTGTTCGTGATTTTTAGTAGAACCAGTCTTGTTGTCCTCGAGACCAAGGTCTTGGTCTCGAGTGCACTCGAGTTCGTTGTTAAAAGTCTTGGTCTTGGTCTTGGTCTTGAGGTTCAAGGTCTTGGTCTTGGTCTCAAGGTTCAAGGTCTTGGTCTTGGTCTTGGTCTTGAGGTTCAAAGTCTTGGTCTTGGTCTCGCAAGACCAAGACCAAGACCGGCTGTCAATAGAAACAGTAATTTAACAGAACTCAAGAATTCTGTATCAAGCCTGCTTGCATCATGCGACCAATATCTATGGATGGATACAAGTCTTGTTGGTCAGGAAAACCCATTGGCAGCAGCAACAGTTATTCTGTATCAGACGGTATGATAAACCATGGGAAGATTTCAAAAGGACTCACTATCTGTACATTTACATCCAGTGCTTGAAAAGCTTCTGTGTGCACGTGTGTCAGCGACTTCAGCACCTGTTGAACGTATTTTTTCATATGGCGAAATTTTTATGAGGCCCACCAGGCACGTCTTGGTCAGAAAATTCTGAGCGAAATGGTTTTTATAAAATACAAAAGGCATTTGGAATAATAGTTTGCATGAAGGACTTTTGAATAGGCCCTACGAATTCGGATTTCTCTGCAGTTTGCATTTAAAGTTAATTTGCTTGAATAAAATAAGACTCATGTTTTCATTAAAATAGCGAATATTCCGACTTGACAATTTTAGAAGCCTTGACCTGATTGCGATTTTTTTGGTCTTGGTCTTGGTCTTGATCTTGAGGTTCAAGGTCTTGGTCTTGGTCTTGGTCTCGAGGTTCGAAGTCTTGGTCTTGGTCTTGGTCTTGAGGTTCAAGGTCTTGGTCTTGGTCTTGAGGTTCAAGGTCTTGGTCTTGGTCTTGGTCTTGGTCATGAGGTTTAAGGTCTTGACAACAAGACTGAGTAGAACCAGTTAATGTGAACCCACATTAAGTGGGTCTGGTAGACGGGTAGCTGTGTTAGGTATTAGCCTACCATGGAATAAATTTAGTCTATGATTCAACGGTTGCAGTTTCGAGCATGCTGTGCGGAGTCTTTGTTGTGACCCTGGACAAGTTGTTGGCAAGCATATTCCTCTTTCAAAAAGCGGAGTAATTTCTTTTGGTATTGGGAAGGCGCCCCTATGAAAGGCCTCCATCTCCAACCGATGCTCACTGCTCAGGCTGACTCTCTCTCGAGGCTCTAAGGTGTAATGAGCGTCTTTTAGCCATCAGCTTCAGATTTGATTACATGCATAGATTAGATACGGAAGATTAGAGATCAGTCTAGAACAAATCCAGATCACAGTAGAATTTAACTTGGATTAAAATCAGACGAGGTTAAATCAAATTTAACAGGAGAATATGTTGTATAACTTCTGTTCAGAGGCCTAACTTTGGTCGAGAAAGTGGAGGTGCCAATTTCTTCCCCTCCAATTCCCTTTCGAGTAATAATTTTTTTTCGACTAACAGGACGAAAGCCATTGGAGGGAAGGTATGAAGAAATGGTGGTACCGTACCCCAGCCGAAATAATTGGCCAACGAAAATTTTTTTATTCTCGATTACTACGTCCAGTGTTTTAGATGTTGAAGGGGGTTCAACCCCTGTAGGTCTTCTCCTGACCCCTTCAGCTAAGTAACTGAAGGCATGTTGGGAATCATACAGCTAAAATAGCTCATGAGTTGTCAGTTGTTTCGTGTGCACGTTGCTTTTTTTCTAGAAAAAAAGGTTCCGGAACGGAACAATAGGTTCCGGAACTGAGCAATTATGGAAGGACTAAAATCCGGAGAAAAACGGGATTGGAGGTTGGGAGGGGTTTAAGTAAACACTGGAAACAGTTCACAACACTGAAATTAAATTAAAATAACTAAATTATTGTTTCTATTATTAAAATAAGTAAATAATTTTTTAATAGTTGAAAAAAGGTGCCGGAACGCCGTTCCGGCTGAAAAAAAGCACTGCGTGTGCAACATATTAACAACATTAGATTTTGGTAATCTGTAAAATGTCGACCTCACTTTTCACAACTAAAACACTGGCTCTACGACGGTGGTTGTGTTTGTACTTGGACGTCGTAGGGTGACTGCGACGTTGAGTGGAAATTTGCTCGTACGAAGCTCTGGATGAACTACATAGACGAGGGCAGTACGCTTCCTGTGCCGTTCAACATGATTCCGACACCCAAGTCCTTCCGCTATGCCTGGGCCTTCATCAAAGACATGTGTCACAGCAACGACCACGGATACCTCAACTGCGAAATGGGCAAACGACAGACCTTCATCAGGGTACTTTTTTATTGAGGGCCTTGGTCCTTCTTTGTGTTAAATTCTATTAATTCATAACGGACATTTATATAGCGCCTCTTCAAGGAGAACTACTCAGAGGTGGCAGCTATGCATGACTTTTTCCCTGTTATTCTATTGCTAGCTGATTCGTTATCAATATTTGATGATGATGATGACGACGACGACGATGATGATGATAATGACGATATAACGAGTTATAGCCGTTACAGGCGTGATTTTTTATCCGGACATTATTTTAAGATGATGGTGGTGGTGGTGGTGGTGGTGGTGGTGGTGGTGGTGGTGGTGGTGGTGGTGGTGGTGGTGGTGGTGGTGGTGGTGGTGGTGGTGGTGGTGGTGGTGGTGGTGGTGGTGGTGGTGGTGGTGGTGATGATGATGATGGTGATGGTGATGCTGATGATGGTGATGATGATGATGATGATGATGATGATGATGATGATGATGATGATGATGATGATGATGATGATGATGATGATGATGATGATGATGATGATGATGATAACGATGAATCATAATACAGAAATTATTAAACATTAGGTCCGATTATCGCCAAGTATCGATCCATCGACTGTTTGATGGATCGATCGATACTCGATAAGTTCATCTCATGACAGCATTTTGCACAAAGTGCGACCAACAGGATCGGATAGAATTCGATTACTCTGGGTGTTTAGGAGTGGATGAGAGTGGCTGCGATGGGACGAGATTGAATCATTGCGGTGCGTTTTTGTGTTAATTGTTCGACGGTGTGTGTATCTTCTGATTGCAGAAGAGACGCGAAAGAGTCTGTCTGGCAATGCATATCGATATTCCTCAGACCTCATACTCCGACATTCTCCAGCGACTCGTTCGCAGATACCTATTCAAGCTGGAGAGAATGAAGGAAGAAAGTAAGCATCGTTTCCATCTGACCTCCGCGACCTGTCGTCAGGGCTGATTTGCGTTTATGTGATTAGTTCGGGTGATGTGAGGACAGTGAGGACAGTGAGGCTGCCTCGTCTGATTATTAGCTGAGTGCAGTTTCGAGAGAGATAAGGCGGAGAGTGATCAGCGCCAGCATTGGACTCTGAAATGGTCTGAGCTGTTGAAATCTGGCTGGATTTGATCTGGTAGGATTGGTGTGGTATCATTCGATCTGGTATATGATTCGGTCTGGGATATGGTTAACTCGTCGATTAGAATTAAATGGACAGCGATTTTTTGGTGAGATTAGTTAGCTCTGTGAGGCCATACACGGTCGCTTTAGAAAATCGCGTACATTTACATTTGCTCTATACCAGGTTTTGCTAAGGAATAACGTCATATTTGGCCGCTGGCAGTCACATTTGTAGAACTCTTGTATTTTATCTGGTCCAGTTAGCTACATACGTCCCATGCACCTGTGTGCGTGTGGTTCTCGATTTGCCTATATACCAATGGTGGCTTTTTTAAGAGATTTAAATCTCGAGCTATAGCACTATCCGTATACACTGGAACCTTAAAATGGCGTGGCGTACGTTCAAACGGGTAGTGGTGGTGAAGACTAACCATACCAGAGATCATTGCGAGATGCACTATCTCTTTCATAAACTAATTTCCCGAACCCTCTGGATTACATCCTGTAGGTAAAAAGATCAAATTAAAATAAGATTGCTTTAAAGTACGATTATTCTAGAATCTAGATGAAGCTTCGGGGTCTGTTTTAACTTTTGAGAAGCACTGGCTTGAACGATATTATGTAGGTCTCTGGACAGTGATAATTATTGACAAACTGATTTTTGACATGTTGGATGAAATAATGTACAGGCAAGGAAACGGTCTCCATGGGAACAGAAAATGTCATACCTACATCGACAGATACGAGTTTCTACAGCAAAGATTTAGGTAACTAAAGCAGTCGAATGCCACAGAATAAGATGTGATATGACAAGATATTGTATTTAATACAGTAGGGTAGGGTGGGTCATGTTAAAGTTGGGTAAGGTAGGGTGGGAATGGTGGATCTGGGTAGGGAATTGTGGGTAGAGTAGAGTAGAGTGGGGTAGGGTGTAGGGTAGGGTGGAGAAGGGTATGGTGGGGTGGGTAGGGCAGGATAGGATAGGGCAGGGGAGGGTAGGGTGGAGTAGGGTATGGTTGGGTGGGTAGGGTAGGGTATGATTGGGTTGGCAGGTAGGGTGGAATAGGGTATGGTTTGGTGGGTAGGGTAGGATGGAGTAGGGTATGATTGGGTAGGATGGAGTAGGGTATGGTTGGTTAGGGAAGAATAGGCATTGAATTGGTTTTATATTGGACGATAGGTCGGCATAAGCTATTTCGTTGCGTAGGTGCATTGTAGACGTGATTCATTCAGTTGGACTTCTTGCCACTTCATCGAACCATAGAAGTTTTCTCTGAATGAATTTATCCAGCAGAGCTTCCTTCATACTCAAGAAGTCACGGACTATAGTATTTAGTCATTATTTCGGTGTTTCCTGTAGTTTTTTAACTCCCTCATTTTTTTATTGGCAGCTCATTTCTGCTGTGAGAATTCGTTTGCTTTCGCACTCTTCATCTCTCTGATCCGTATAGAAACATGGGTCGTCTCATCCTCGTCTCACTTTTTAAAATTTCCTTTACTATATAATTACTTTGCACTTAGGTGCGGAGGGCGAGTACGACGCTGCCACTTCCGCTGCCGCCGTAGAGAACTGTAACGAGAACGGTGACGTCGGAATTCAGTTCGAGGTCATGAAGCGTCACCTATCGACAAAGCAGCGTAACGCCAACAGCACAGCAGGTGCCCGGCGCCAACCACCGTCAGCGAAGAACGCGCCCTCTGGTGCGGTCGCAAACACCCCCTGCCCGGTTCAGCTCATCTCCCTTCCACAGCTCGACCAGATCCAACGAGCCCTCAAGGTGCTCGACGTCCGCTTGCTCCACCTCAACACCCTGGCGACGGAGGAGGACCGCGTTCGTCAGGACATCGAGCACGTCCTTCGAGTCATCTCAGAGAACCAGAAGGCCCTCGTCAGTGTCATAAAGGTCCTCGTTTCCCTGCAGGAAGAAGTGCACAGTCTCAGCGCTACCATGCATCGACATCAGCAGACCAACATCCAAGTCCTTCCCCCGGCCAACCGAAAGAAGTCCTGCGACCATTCGAAACTTGACTCTAACCAGATTCGCAAAAATAGCAAAACATCGCAATAAGACAAACGATCATATCGGAAAAAAATCACTTTTGAAAAGCAACATTCTTACTCATACAAGAGAATGGTTTGCATCGTTGCAAGGAACCCCTCGCACTGAAATGCAATACGCCATAGCAGAGGTGATGAGCGCAACGTGAAACAAAACTTCGTGGTCATTTCATTGCCAAAAACCAAGACTTCGGGAAGTTCAGGAGCAAAACTTTCGACGTGGCATGAACAAAACTTTGACGTGACATGAACAAAACTGTTCAGTGACATTTCGCAAAACGTCGCACCGACGAAGAGCAAAACTTCACACTGTTAAACAGTGGAACATCGCAGTGACATCAAGCGCAACCATCAAGTTTCATGTCGCAAAACTTTCTTGTGGCATCGACAAATCTTGGCATTGACATCACAATATCAGAGCCCAAGACACCGCAATGACACGCTAGAAAACTTCACATCAATATGAAGTAAAACTTATCGGAAAGATGGCAGTTAGGCTTTTGCAAAACTTATAGGCAGATGGATGGTTTACAAAGTTGGGCTGAGCTTTCATGACACTACAACTACTCGTGAGCATCTACTGATTTCCTTCAGTTAGAAAAGACAGACAGATGTTTTTTAGAAATCACACTGTAGGGAATACATCTGTTAAAACAAAACTGTTTAGGCTTTGGTTTTCCTGCGATGTCAGCCGACGACTCAGTCTTCTTTGGGTCGATGATCGATAAGACAGCCTGGCGAAACTTTTTCTATTTATACAGCAGACGTTGGTTTGACTGTAGGAAAGCCTATTTGTTGAAACAGAATTGTTTAGTCTGTGGCTTTCCGATGACGTCAGTTGGCTCTTATAATCTTCTTTAGATCAAAGACTGGAAGAGCTGGCCTAAGCCTATAGCGTAGCCTAATAGAGTCATAGACATTGTCATGTCCACTTGGCCAATTTACGTTCTGCGCATTTCCAGCTTTCCTACTGCCTCGAAGGGGCCTTAACAGATCAAATTCTAAATTGGAAATTAGAAATTATCCGTGGAGTGGCTTAATTAATTAATTAATTAATTAACATTCGCTACAATCAACCGTCGTACAACAGCGTCTTTAAGCAATTTATTTATCAATTCATTTTAAATGAGTGTTACTAATTACATTGTTAAAACAGTATAATTATAATCGACACTATAGGGCTCTAATTCTATTACTTTACGATTCTGAACTCAAAGAGGATCTTGACATAACAAATGCACGGCCTGTCATGTGATCCACAGGCCACGTGATCCACACAATTCGTGGAACAGAGGTTCCACCTGGCGAATTCTTCGTATCTTTCGAGTCGAAGACAAATTTGAGCCAAGACTGATTTCAAACTCTGTCGAGTCGCAATGTTCAGATTTCTGAATTTTTATTTTATTCAATAATGTTTGTCTTATTCTACGATTAAATTTGCAATACAACAATAACTGACTTCACGGAAACAAATTCGTGAATTCATATAAACTTTGACTATATGCCTACATTGACTCGTAAGCTTCATTGAGTTTAGATAATAATAAAAATGATAATAAATAATAATAATAATAGTAGTAGTTGTTGTAGTAGTAGTAGTAGTAGTTGTTGTAGTAGTAGTAGTAGTAGTAGTAGTAGTAGTAGTAGTAGTAGTAGTAGTAGTAGTAGTAGTAGTAGTAGTAGTAGTAGTAGTAGTAGTAGTAGTAGTAGTAGTAGTTGTTGTAGTAGTAGTAGTAGTAGTAGTAGTAGTAGTAGTAGTAGTAGTAGTAGTAGTAGTAGTAGTAGTAGTAGTAGTAGTAGTAGTAGTAGTAGTAGTAGTAGTAGTAGTAGTAGTAGTAGTAGTAGTAGTAGTAGTAGTAGTAGTAGTAGTAGTAGTAGTAGTAGTAGTAGGAGGAGGAGGAGGAGGAGTGATAAGGATAAGAACAAGAAGAAGAAGACCTCGGGTCTCCACTCATCTCAAGTTCTCAAACCGAGCTATAGGCCTATACCATACTGCTCCTCGACTTGGGAATGATCTCCATCCGGAATTCTGGCATTATTGCCACTAACCCACCATCATTTGCCTCAGGCTCCTTTCTCACTCATCGGGTTTTTACTCAAAACTAGTCTCACCTCTTCAAGAACTCATACCTTGACTCATCTGATCTTCCGCCTACAAATTCTCCTCGACCTAAAATGCACCAGCCTTGGCAGCTCCTCTGTCCCTCCTTGTATCTGGACTCCCTGGCAACCGGACTTGGATCTCCATTTAGCAACCAGCTGGACAACCACTTCGACTCGCCGCAGTGCTCGTGGATAGGCTGGTTCCCTGCGCTTCGCTTTAGAGTGGCGCTTTCGAATCTGGAGTTTACGGTTACGATTACGATTACGATGAAGAATATGAATAAGAATAGGACTAAGAATCAGAATAAAGAACGAGATTAATAATAATGAATAAGAATAATACTTATGATCATGATCATTATCAACGCCATCATTTAACCACCAACAGCAGTTTGGCGAGTGACAATAATCATGAACTAAGAGCTGTTAATTGGTATTACCAAATGCTGACCATCATAGTGACAATAAAGCTGACTTAAGCAACTAGTAACAGCGCAAATAGTGGTATCGACAAAATGGTAGTTTTAGTGGTATATGGCAGCATTAAAAGGCGAAATGCTAATGGTAGAGTTAGTATTATTTACATAAAATAACAATGTTATTGCGGCTCATAAACAGCGTTACTAGTGTTACTCCTTAAAGTTGTTTCGTGACAATCGTGCAACTAACTCTTCCTCTCCCCGTTTCACTTAAGAGAATAAGAAGAAGTGGAGGTGTCATGGCGACTAGGCTGAAACTCAACTGAAACTCAGATTCTTGTAGACGACGATCACACGGCTTAGCCATTGAAGTCATCGGTGTCATTGGCGTCATCGGTGTCATTGGCGTCATCGGTGTCATTGGCGTCATCGGTGTCATTGGCATCATCGGTGTCATTGACGTCATCGGTGTCTTTGATGTTATCGCTATCTTTGGCGTCATCGGTGTCATTGGTGTCATCTGGGTCACTGTTCTGATGGATATGCCCGATGATGTTCTTGCTGATGTAGAAACGGCATTCTAGTCTGTGATGCTCAGATCAAACGGTTTCTTTGGTTGCCATGGTGACGCCTTTTCATCAAGCTCAGGCTTTGCTTGGCTTCTGCTGCGTTGCCCCTAGATACGGGCGACGCCTAAATGATCAGCTGACACAGGCGGCGAGACAGAGACAACAGACAAAACACAGAGACAGACAGACAGACACACGATATGCAGGCATAGATAGAGACATACATACACGTCTACACAGACAGACAGACAGACAGACAGGCAGACCAGTGATCATACGATATGCAGGCATAGATAGAGACATTCACGTGTACAAGAATAGATAGGCAGACAAACAGGCAGACAGACAGGTAGACAGAAAGACAGACAGACAGACCAATGATCATACGATATGCAGGCATAGATAGAGACACACACATACACGTCTACGCAGACAGACAGACAGGCAGACAGGCAGACAGACAGATGCAGTCCATCATGCGACATCGTCCAGTATCTAATGTTCAATTTCTCAGCATTTCGGTTTCTTCGAGTATTGCTTCAGCTTCGCCGTTAGCTTTGCCTCCCACTGGATCGCCACGCTGTTCCGGTCAAGCACCAGACCCCCGCGGCTCGTACTTGAATCTTTGCCTAGGATTAAGTAGGTCTTCCCGGGACGAAGCTTGGGACAGCGACAGGCCAGGTCCTTGGCCGAGACCCAGATGGTATCCTCGCCACGTCGTAGACGGTCCTTGGTCTTCTTGAAGATGTTGAAGACGTTGACAGTGAATTTAACCAACTCACCAACCGAGTCACGTGACGTCACTTGGGCTTGGATAGCTGGAAACAAAAATACACAAGACCGTCATCATCAACAATAGGGTGATGAGAGCAACGACTACTGTAGGAAAGTTCACCCATGAGATGAGTTTTGGCAGCGCCACTATACAGACGTGCGATATAAAAAGAGATCTTTTTGTCACACTGGCCTGGTCAATGCCCATCTCGTCTTTGTATAATCCAGCTCTGGGTGTGTTGAGGGAATTGATGATCGGATTTGAACAGAGGATTTTTAGAAGCGTTTATATGCCATACGAGGGTTCTCGATAGTGTAGTGGTTAGCGTGCTGGACTGTCAATCGAGAGGCCGGGAGTTCAAATAAATTTCTCCTCCTCCTCCTTCTTCTCCTCCTCCTCCTCCTCCTCCTCCTCCTCCTCCTCCTCCTCCTCCTCCTCCTTCTTCTTCTTCTTCTTCTTCTTCTTCTTCTTCTTCTTCTTCTTCTTCTTCTTCTTCTTCTTCTTATGAGTCGTATTAAAACCAAGTTTATACTGAACAGTTAAGTATATAGTTAGAAGATATTTGGTTGTGTAAATGAAATATAAGTAATCGTCTTCACAAGTCGCAACAGCACTTCTCGGTTTTGTTAATGCATAAACTAATGTGCTACGACTATGCACTGACGTACACTCTGTTCCAGAAGATTGCCTTCTTTTTCTTCTCGCTTGAACGTCTTTCGGACGCAGAAGAAAGTTTTATTACGCACTGGTCAAGTAGATTGGCGCTCTCGCATATTCATACCATCCCTCTCAATTAAAAAACTGAGTTACCCCACCGTTCAGTCACGATTATCTGCCTTTGGGCTCCTCTACTATGTCACCCCAAAGGCTTTCCTCTTTAAAACAAAGTCCCATCTTTTCAAGAACTCCTACCCTTATCCATAAATCCTCCGCCTGCCTAGCTTTCTCTTCCTCAACGAAACCCCCGTGGTCTCCTCTCTCTGGTCTCTGGGGTATATACTACAGGAATCTCTCGACAACCCCTCAGACACGACGCAGCACTCGTGAACAAGCAGTATCCTGCGCTTCGCTTTCTATAGTAGCGCTTTAGCAATTTGAAGTTTACGATTAACACTTCAACGACGAGAGTATGATATACTAAAAGTGACTGCAGGGAAACCAGTGCAGCTCGTCGTTAAAGTGTTGAGATTACCATAATCTCTCTTGCAGAACTTCTTGACATCGAGCTTCTTCGACTTCCTACCGCATTCAAGACAAGCAGCTGAAAAAAACACAAAGCCACCTGTTAAACTCAGCATCTTATCATCACCTTCGTCGTCATGGTCGCCGTCACCATGGTAATCATTACCATCAAGTTCGTCATCGTCATCACCTTTGTCGTAAATATGCTTATAATACGGCTTAATTACATCTATTAGCTTAAAATTAATTATATCAATACATAATATTATATCAAAGAAACGTTTTAAAAGCAGTGGTATTTTACTTTCATTTATAGAGAATTTATCAGAAATAATAGGGATGTAAAAAATGATGTGGTGGTCGTGGTGCTGGTTGTGGTGGACTGGTGGTGCTTGTAGTTGGGGGTGGTGATTGTGGTAGAGCTGGTGGAGCTTGTAGTTGCGGGTGTTGGTTGTGGTAGAGCTGGTGGAGCTTGTAGTTGGGGGTGGTGATTGTGGTAGAGCTGGTGGAGCTTGTAGTTGGGGGTGGTGATTGTGGTAGAGCTGGTGGAGCTTGTAGTTGCGGGTGTTGGTTGTGGTAGAGCTGGTGGAGCTTGTAGTTGGGGGTGGTGATTGTGGTAGAGCTGGTGGAGCTTGTAGTTGGGGGTGGTGATTGTGGTAGAGCTGGTGGAGCTTGTAGTTGGGGTGGTGATTGTGGTAGAAGTGGTGGTGCTTGTAGTTGCGGGTGTTGGAGGTGGTGGTGCTTGTAGTTGCGCTGGCGATTGTGGTGGTGAACATTCATGAAATTTCTGTACATTTATTTATTTTACATTTATTTATTTGACGAATTGCATCGAGGTGAAAACGATGATAGCGATGACGATGCTTAACCTAAACCCTCGATGGGGTACTTTTTTGGCCTGGGTCGGCATAGACATAGCGCCTCTGCGTAGAGATCTTGAAGGGGCGC
>OY744615.1:29112969-29137969 GCA_963556255.1 Allolobophora icterica | reverse complement strand
TGTGTAGCAGAGGCAGCAGAAGGGAAGACCACATCCATATGAATAATCTATACTGTGAGCGGCGCTTTATAAATAATTGCACACAGTCCTCGAAGGCGCAGGTTAATTTCGGTGCACCAAAGAGAAAAAAACGACAGGCCCCTTCATCAATCCGAACATTATACTGACTAATCACCTAGTCAAAGCAGTCAGATGTCTCTTCACTCAACCTTCCCTTGCCTATCAATCAGTCTCTCCAGAAATTCATCCTCTCCTAACGCGCACACTCATCTGCGCACATTCATTACCCTTCTGCATATCTTCTAGTTCATTGGCTATCCAAGAACTGAGCAGACGATGAACCATGGTCTAGGTCTCGCTCACACATGGTCGAGGTCTCGTTTATCATGGTCCGAGGTCTCGCTTATCATGGTCGAGGTCTCGTTTACCATGATCGAAGGTCTCATTTACAATGGTCGCTTATCATGGTCGAGGTCTCGTTTAACATGTTCGAGGTCACGTCTGGTATAGATTTTCTGATAAACTTGTCCAAGTTTCGCCTACTTTGTAAACGATTTTATGATGTAATGCCGCCAACACTTCTGTTACTGCTCTTAACTGTTCTTAATTATCTGCCTTACAAGACTTCTTGCATAACCTCTTGCTCTTGTTCTCTTTGTCTTTCATTTACTGACTAGGGTAAGTCAGAACCATGTGTCCCGCTTTCGCACTTTTGTTCGCTTTCGACGACTCTGTCAGTCGGCATATCGTGCGTTGACCTCTCTCTCTCTCTCTCTCTCGTCTCTCTCTCTCTCTCCTCTCTCTCTCTCTACTCTCTCCTCTCTCCTCTCTCTCTCTCTCCTCTCTCCTCTCTCTCACTCTCTCTCTCTCCCTCTCTCTCTCTCTCTCTCACTACCTCTCTCTCTCTCCTCACTCTCTCCTCTCTCTCTCTCTCTCTCTCTCTCTCCTCTCTCTGTTTGTCTGCCTGTCTCTGTCTGTCTGTCCTCTCTGTCTGTTTCTCTGTCTCTGTCCTCTGTCTCTGTCTGTCTGGTCTGTCTGTCTGCTCTGTCTGTCTGTCTGTCTGTCTCTCTCTCTCTTTCTCTCTTCGCCTCTTCTCCAGTAGTTTCACCTTCCCCTCCTCTTCCATTCTCCTGCGAAGCTAGCACACATTCCCCTTCTTGTTTCTCTCCAACAACACCCCCGTGCTGTACCTCGCACGTTTTCCTCTCCCATTTCTCAATTGTTCTACACACTTCCAGTCCTTACCAACCCTCTTCCAATTGCCACCTCTGACCCTGTCCCTCTCCGTGTATCCCTCACTTTGTCTGTTTATCCCCTCTGCCTGCCTTCGACGTAGATGCTGTTCATCCGACATCCTCTCCCCTGCTCAGCGGCCCCCGGTGGAGTGAAGACAGCAATGACAAACGCCGCACACATGTTCGCTAATCCTCTCTCTGTCCCTCCCCTCACTCTTTCTCCCACCCCGTCTCTCTCCCTCTGTCTCTGCCTCCCTCCTTCTCACTCTCATTCCAGCAACCGACAAATTGTTTAATTGACTGCATATCGCCGACCGAGGGCCGTGGCAGTACGTACGACCACAGCGCCCATTAATCGTCTTCCCCGTGCCCTCCCCTCTTCCTCGTCCACCCCCCTCCCTCCCGTTTTTCCTACGAACGCAGGGAGAGAGGGTCCAGGACGAACGGCGAACTGAGCCGCTCTTTGATCTTAAATAATTTGACGAAAGCAGATTCTCTCATAAGACGAAAGGACGGAGGAAGGATGCGTTCACGAATAAATATACGAAATATGAATGACTGGATGGGTTTGGAAGGATGTGTGGATGGATGGATGAAATGGAATGGATGGAATGGAATGGATGGACGGATGGATGTATGGATGAAATGGAATGGAACGGATGGAATGGATGTGTGGATGGGATGGAATGGAGTGGGTGGATGGATGGATGGATGGATGGATGGATGGATGGATGGATGGATGGATGCATGTATGGATGAAATGGAATGGAACGGATGGAATGGAATGGATGGATGTGTGGATGGATGGAATGGAATGGAACGGATGGAATGAAGTGGGTGGATGGATGGATGGATGGATGGATGCATGAATGCATGTGTGAATGGATGGAATGGATGGATGGATGGATGGATGGATGGATGGATGGTTGGATAGATAAATGGATGGATGGATGGATGGATGGAATGGATGGAAGGGCTTCGCGGGATTGATGGATGGATGAATGGGTTAATGGATGGATATGTGAACGGATGTGTGCCATGGGAATGGATGGATGAATGGAATGGATGGATGGATGGGCTTAGCAGGATTGATGGGTGAATGAGTGGATGAATGGATGGATATGTGAATGGACGTGTGTGTGGATGAATGGATGGATGGATGGATGTAGTCTTACTGGTGCATGGTGCAATAGGTGATCTGCTCTGCTGGTATCCTTTGGCACATCGATTGCACGTCTGTCCTGTCACTCCCTTCTTTGCACTGACATTGACCGGATTGTCTGATTGCACGACTGACCCATTGCACCGACCGGGTGACATTCGCAGGCTACAATCAAAACCAGTTTATGACATTCGCAGGCTACAATCAAAACCAACCAGTTTATGACATTCGCAGGCTACAATCAAAACCAGTTTATGACATTCGCAGGCTACAATCAAAACCAGTTTATGACATTCGCAGGCTACAATCAAAACCAGTTTATGACATTCGCAGGCTACAATCAAAACCAGTTTAACCCAGTTTACCCACCGGGATCTCAATTTCACTCATTTTGTCCTTCCCGATCATTTATGAGCGCTTAGTTATTGCGCCCGAGGGTAGAGAAACAAACCAATTATTTTATTAAAATGGTGCTAGAAAACAATGTCATCGTGGAAATGCTTATAGATATTGTCAAACAAATTAAATTGAGTGCTGTGTTCAAAATCATAATGCGGTACGCGATAGTCCAGCGGTTAGCCTGCGGGACTGTCAACAGTGAGACCTGCAGAGCAGAAATTTGTTTCAAGGTTTCTACCCCACCTGCATCGCCCCATACCCAATTCAGCTATAACGAGTACACTTTAATTATACGTATCTCTGATCGGTTTGGTGTACGGGCGCTTGAACACCACAAATATCTTTTGAACATTTGAGCCATATAGATGCCAAAGAAAGTGTTGCTTTTTAACTATTTAATTTAATGATACGTGTAATAATAATAATAATAATAATAATAATAATAATAATAATAATAATAATAATAATAGAAGAAGAAGAATAAGAATAAGAAGATGAAGGATGATGACGATGATGACAACGATGACGATGATGATGGTGGTAATGATGATGATGATGATTATACTACTACTACTACTACTACTACTACTACTACTACTACTACTACTACTACTACTACTACTACTACTACTACTACTACTACTACTACTACTACTACTAGTAGTAGTAGTAGTAGTAGTAGTACTAATAATAATAATAAAAATAATAATAATAATAATAATAATAATAATAATAATAATAATAATAATAATAATAGATCATGATAATAATGATAATAATGATAATAATAAAAAAAATAATAATAATAAATATTTAATGTTATTTTTTTATTCAATTTTAGGTTTTAGCCGCTTTTAACTTTGTGAGAAAAAGCGCCGCCGACAGTGAATTTAGGAGCGCATGTAAGGATAGGTGTGTGGGGGTCTTATGGAAATTAGAACATTAACCCAACGCTACTTCTGCGTTAACTCTTCCACCTTCGCCCCTTTTGGGGGGTTAAATTGGAACAGCTGGCCCGCTCCCCAGAGGGTGAGAGGCGTCGGTCTTAGCATCTTTCAAGAGCCGACAATGGCACAATTACTTTGCAATTAGGCGATCGTTTGCGCCCCGTCTTCCTATCGGCAAACCGATGAATACTAATTATCCTGCCCCAGTGAAAGACTGCTGCTTTCCGGTCAGCTCAACAATGCTGCTTTCCAATGGCGTGCGCTGTGAACGACGAAAAGAACAGCTAGTAGCTGCGTCTGCAATTCAAATGACAATCTCTAACTGGTATTGTGTGAGTTTTGGCGAGCTGCTATGACCATTTAGTAGTCTGGAATTGGTGACAGTGTGCAGGAGAAGGGTATAATTAAAAGGACCCATGGCAACCTGAACCCTGTGAGAAGAAGTTCCCCATTCCACATTCCTTGAAAATCTCTATCTGATTATGCCGTTTGTGACGAATAGCAGTTGTATTTAGTAGTTGTTGGTCAATGACTAAGCGGTTAGGACCTTTGCATCTGCAATAGGCGCTTCAGGATACACGCTTGGTTGTGTTGTTTATGTTTGACTGTGACCAATAGCTGAACGTGGGACACGTGGTTTAGCGACCACCGGAAGTGTTTATATCAGAGCGGACAGATACAGGGAGAGAGTTCCAAAAACTAGGTCTAGCAACCGAAAAAGCTCGTTCACCAAGAACAGTTTTGCAAGTAAACATGACCAGACAAAGATAATCAGATGACCTCGTTGAAAAATGACAAGTCCTGGGGAAAAGAACCGATTTTAAGTATTGTTGCTGGATGGAGTTCAAAGTGCTTAAAGAAACTATGAGCCCCAGTTTAAAAAAAATTCTTTGCTGAATAGGAAGCCAGTGCAAAGATTTCAATGCCCATTAAAAGTGGAGCGCTTTTGTCCATATAAACCGTTCAAACATCAAGCTTATCCTTATAACAGCTCGGTCCAAGATACGAAAATCTTCAAACCGTTCGTGTAAACTATCGCGAGGTCTGTGAGTATGCATGGAAAAAGTTGCGGTCTTAGTGGGATGGTTAATCATTCGTGGGATCGGAGCGCAATTACTTTTAATTAATTACTTTTCAGCCATAAAGAAACATACAGAGGTAGTCTCCTTCAAGGCTCTCAACGCAACGCTTTGATGGTATCCCGGTCCACAGAAAGCTCTTCTGAATTCCGACCAGACTGCCTAATGACGCCATTAAACTCATAGACTGCCTATTGACGTCATTAAACTCATAGACTGCCTATTGACGTCATAAAACTCGTAGACTGCCTATTGACGTCATAAAACTCGTAGACTGCCTATTGACGTCATTAAACTCAGACTGCCTATTGACGTCATTAAACTCATAGACTGCCTATTGACGTCATTACACTCATAGACTGCCTATTGACGTCATAAAACTCGTAGACTGCCTATTGACGTCATAAAACTAATAGACTGCCTATTGACGTCATAAAACTCGTAGACTGCCTATTGACGTCATTAAACTAATAGACTGCCTATCGACGCCAGTTCTATGTAACACCGAGTGATGTGCAGTGCAAATAAACAGCTGCACCACATCAGTCATTAATTATAAAATAGTAGACGAATATTGATGCTTTCGCACCATTCCCCTCCAGCAGAGACCGTTAATAGGCACCATAACCTATCTGGAAAGGATGAGAACTTCTCTGAGACCAATTAGCTCTGTTAAGGTCGTTTAAACACTTCCCGCGGTTAGGCAGTTACAACGCTTTAAGGTGATCACAAATCACACCTGTTTAATGTGACTACACAAAAGAAACATTCCACAGAAAATCAATCACCCCCAGCCCACCCATCCACCCAATCACCCATCCAACCACCAACCCATCCAACCACCCACCCATCCATCCAATCACCCATCCAACCACCCATCTAGCCCACCATCCAACCACCCATCCAACCGCGCACCTATTCATCCACCAATCCAACCATTTATCTATCCACCCGTCCAAATACCAATTCACCCTCCTCGTTTGTCAGCACAGTGGCAAATGTTTGTTCTCCTAGCAGGCGATATCCCATTTGACGCCTGTTCAAATGCGCCCAACCCGGTCGCCGAAAATCGCCCGCTAAAAGACCATTATGCTGACGACGGTAGGCGCTATTTGCACCAAACTCCTATCCGCTGATAACATTTGTTCTGCCCTGCGTCGGGCATTGTCTAGGTCACACCCGCGCGGTAGGTGTCGCTAGCGTCTTGCTGATGCCGCGCGGCGTTCTGCCAAGCGCTGTCTGCCAATATCTATGATCTGTGTCAATATCTATACTGTGTGCAGGTATGAAGGCTGATGGCCGACCACCGGGTAAGCCTTCCCAAAGCAAAGGGACCCGTGAACAGAACTCTGGCTTCTCCGTCTGTCAAGTTTTATCCTGTCTATTGCGCCAGCCAGATAAGTCGGCATTGCGCTGCGACCTGATGGCATTGAAACACTAATTATTTAGCGCACCTATAAGGGAATGTCATGCGTATGAACCACGTAAGACCATATAAACCACGCAAGACCATATGAACTTCGTAAGACCATTGAATTACGCAGTGGTTTTACACGGCTCGTGAACCACAGAGACTCCTATAGAAGGAGTCTGTGTACAGTATACACCGCATAACATCCACCAACGTCGCATTCTTTCGGTGGCAATATGTTGGTTGTGCTCTTCGTTTGTGTGTGTGTGTGTGTGTGTGTGTGTGTGTGTGTGTGTGTGTGTGTGTGTGTGTGTGTGTGTGTGTGTGTGTGTGTGTGGTGTGTGTGTGTGTGTGTGTGTGTGTGTGTGTGTGTGTGTGTGTGTGTGTGTGTGTGTGTGTGTGTGTGTGTGTGTGTGTGTGTGTGTGTGTGTGTGTGTGTGTGTGTGTGTGTGTGTGTGTGTGTGGATGTGTGCAGATGTGTGTAGATATGCGTGTGTGTGCGGTGCGCGTGAAGGGGGCCTGCATGGTGAATTTAATAGTTATCCTAACACGGTTTACTTATCGATGCCCTTTTTGCTGTCAATGAACTTCAGCAGCATTTAGGTTAGCTCTGAGGGTGGCTCCTCTCGCTATAGTTTATGTCGCAGCGGCAAATCCTTTATTAGATCTAAACTTACAATTACAACCAGACCATTCTTTATCTATTATCCTTTTCATTAAAATAACAGTCATTGCAGTGACTTTTTCATCGCAATAACAATAACATCACAATTATTAATTAGAATGAAAATCAGATCGTTCTATGAAATTCTTGCCGCAATCAGGTCGGAGGTTTCGAGGTTTTCATATAAAGGCGTCCTTTACATTTAACCTGTCTGGGTGCATTGAAATGAAAGGTAAAGACGGATACCGTCAGCTCACAGTAACTATAAACGAAGATATATTGATCAACACGAAACGACCGAATCTGCAGTTTTAGTTCGGAGAATATAAACAAAGGTATCGTAGCACGGAAAATATGAAACGGTATTGATAGATCGTTGTAATCAAATGTATACGGAAGGAGGTTCAGGTGATGATACTGTTGCAACAGTCCATACTGCGGAAGATATTAAAGCGCACTGCTGCAATTCATTGCTATCGAGGCTCTCGAGCAGGAAGCGTATCTGAGGAGTCTGTTTTAAAGAGGCGCAATATAAATTGACGTCTACAATAAAATACAATGCAATGAAGGTCAAGTAAAGGACAATGTGCATATATCTTGCTTGGCTAGAAGGCTGAGTCACAAAACGCTGCGATGTGAATCTCGTAAGCTGCGATGTGAATCTCATAAGCAACTGTGAATTCGTGAAAGGCTAACGCCATTTCGTGCGGTATACACTCGCTCCACAGGCGAGAGGTTTCGACTACAATGGCTGAGGAGGAGGAGGAAGAGTAGGACGAGGAGGAGGAGATGAGGAAGGGTGGATACGGAAGGGGCATGGAGAGGCGTCATCAGAACACGAACGGTCATCAGGCAGGTGGAAACAGAAAGAGGGAGTTGCATGGAAGGACGGTGAGGCGGAAGGGTTGGAACGGGGGGCGGTACACAATAACATTCTTACCCTTCAGTCGTCGTTCACGTTGCCCGCATGCAAGTGCGACGTTCTCTAGCGCGTCATTAACACGTTCCATCAATCGAACCGGTGGACGGCGATCGCACTGACAGGTAATGGCAGACGGCGAATTGCGCACACCTGTTGGATGGGGCTACAATGGAACTCTCCGGGGGAGAGACCGCGATCGCCGAAACGCCATTGATAACGGCCAACAGGGTGTCATTAATCTTAAATCATCTGCTTCATCGACCCTCTAAAAGAACCTCTTTCGCACAAAGCACCCGGTTCGCAAGACACCTTCGCTAGGAGTACGTATATCGTCGTTAAATCTACCATATACCCATGGTGTAGGCTACATAACCGGGATTCTGGTTGATTTCTTGAAAGCTATACGTACGCCAGTGCACAGAGTTGAGCGATATATATATTATGTCTTTTGGCGACTCATGACAACCTCATAGCTATATAATTATATTCTTGAACTGACTTGTGCATCAAAGCAGACGTGTATGTCTTAATACCGTATAATTTAGAAGTTTCGTTCAAACGTATTTGATGCTTCAGGTCTTAATTATCTGAAGAAGTCATGTTATTATGAAAAGCATAAATCAAATTATTTGACTGTTATAATATACTGTTGCTGTAATTACTATTGTTATTTTGCGATTAAGCTATTAACATAATATATTTTTAACCCGTCAATTAATTCCACTCTGCTAATTGATTTCTATACGGAACCCTTCGCAGCCAGTTCTAAACTTGTACTGAATTAATGAATTAATTAAGGTACTTACGTCATAAGAGATACTAAATAACAAAATAAAGTTAAGTTTTTCAATAATTATGCCAATATAAATGTTTAGATCTCATTTGTTTATTACAAGCTCTATAGTCGCTGGACCTTGAATATCGCCAGGGATCACATACACATGTCACACACACGCACGCACACGCACACACACACACACACACACACACACACACACACACACACACACACACCAAAAGTCTATATTTGGGGTAAATATCGCCATCTTTATTTTAGAATCAAAAGTACATTTTCAGTCGTATTCGAAGTTGGCGTAACTTGTAAAAGGAGCTACGGGTGACCAGATCTATGTGGCGGGCCAAAGACAGCTCCTGGTCCATGCATGAGAACCCCCAGTTGATGAGAAAACCACAAGAGTATGTTACGTATGTAATACAGTATGTAATACAGTATGTATGTATGTATGTATGTATGTATGTATGTATGTATGTATGTATGTATGTATGTATGTAAGTAAGTATGTGCATGTATGTATGTATGTATCTAGACAATTAATATATCGCCTGCATGCAGAGTTTATGACCGTTAA
Source organism: Allolobophora icterica (assembly GCA_963556255.1). NCBI lineage: Eukaryota > Metazoa > Annelida > Clitellata > Crassiclitellata > Lumbricidae > Allolobophora > Allolobophora icterica. Next base: position 29,128,780 of record OY744615.1, on the reverse strand, counting down.
CACCGTTATTCATTCATTCATTCATTCATTCATTAAGACATTTATATAGCGCCTCTTCAAGAGGGCTACTCGGGGGCGATTTATTTAAATTTCCAAAACACATACAAACATCCAAATGATCTGAATTCATTTGTAAGTCTTACGAAGAACACCGCGTGTTTCTTTTTATCTATATCCAGCTGGTGGTTAAATCCGTCGTGTAAACAGTCGTCTGAATTATAGCGCCAAATGAATGCATAAACACTACACGTCGGACGACATCTAGCGGTAGGTAACCCGATCAGCGACAGCGGAGACTATTATGGAAGATCCACGGTGTCCATGCAGGCGTAATTAACTTCAGATATCTTGAAATATATCTATGTTCCCTGCAGGGCTGGAACTACCATGGCGTAGCATATGTGGTTGTCCGCGGGTTTTCACTGTGGTGGGTCCGCCACTTTGAAATAGACCTCTATCTCAGCTCATTTGTTGTGGGAGGTAAAATTGTTTCAATTTGTTGCCTTAAACCCTCCCACCAATTCAATGGGGTTCTGATGCTGAGAATGATCCTGAGTAGTTTGTTTTCTATTTGGGTTAAATAAATTAATAAATACAATCTGTCTCCAATCATTGGTTAGACAATCTTGGCATTTTCTATAGTCTTGGTTTGAATAAGGAGTGGTACTGCGTACCTCTGCATGCCTTCTGGTGAGTGATGGGTTTGCTGAGGTCCCTGTAGTATCCCTCTTGGCAGTAGTGACAATGCCTACCGGCCGTATGGTGGCGACACTTGATGCAGACTCCGCCGCTTTTCCTACCGGACAACAGGTAGAGCTCCTTGTTGAAGCGACAATGCTGGGCATGAAGGTTACAGTTGCAAGCTGTAAATCAATATCAGAAGCATCCTCATCACTTTATCATCACAACAACAACAACAACAACAACAGTATCATCATCATACACACATATTATACAGCATCGTCAGCATCGCCTTGATCACACAATCAACGACAACAGCGAAAAACCTTCATCACACGCATACGCTTTGTGTCATCCCGATAATAATAATCATAATAGTTGTCTCTAAATTATCAGTGATCATTATCATCATCGTAATTGTGGCCAAAACAGGGACTTTTATGAATTCCCAATTGGTAGAGTCAAAATCAGAGCCATCACTCTTCTGCTTTTCATATTCACACATCCGTATACTTCCTCCGCCCTCCTCCCCTGCTCCGTCCTCCTGTTCCAGTTCTCCGTCCTCCTATACGCATCTCCATCCTTCTCCCTCTTCCATCCTCCTCATACGCTTCTCCGTCCTCCTCCAACAGGATCCTTTTCTCTGCCTCTACCGCCTCATCTTTCTTTATACTCGAATAAAATATTATGGCGCAACAGTAATCTTTTGGGATTCTGTAAGGAAGACCGAAAAAGGCCTTGAGCTCTGCAGCGCAGTTCGAAACTTTTTCCTTCTTTTGCTTGAAATGAACATTTAGAAACGCTAGCTCTACGAAGCTGAGAAAATGCTAAAAAAATTATTTGTCCCGAATACTATTCAGAATATAGTTAGTTTATTTTGGCACAGAAATTACACAACATGGTTTGACCATGTAGATGTACATCACTTGTGAGTAATATACCATGCAGACTGAGTACTGATAAAGAGGCTTATATATCTTCTTTATTCAGCGTCATTACAATAACATGTTCAACGCATCAAAATATGGCGTACTAAAACGCATCTGTTAATCTGTTCTAGAAAGCGAATAATATATTAAGCTGAGAGGCAGCATAAATTGAAAGTCTGTAGAAACGAGTGGTTGCGAATAGTCCCCGGAAGTTCCGGAACCGCCCCAGTCGCCGCTAAGCCCTCAAGTCAAAACCAGTCGCTAAGCTATCGACTGCTAGCCACTTCGTTCACGTTAGTATTTTGCTTATTGTTGTAGTCGTGGTCTCCGAGTTTCGATTATTGACGAAGACGTCAGCAACATGTACAGTAGCAAGAGCAACACTTGCTTATAAGGTACGAGTCACAGTGCAACAGACTAACGGTCTAACAATCAGTCGATGTCAGCCTTGTCAGGTCACCAGTTCTTTACTTACTATACCTGCCAGAGTGGTGTCTGTAACGATTCATGACGTCAGGCAATTTTTTTCATCGAAAATGGCGTATGTTCTTTACGTTGAAAATACGTCTACGACTAGTCGACTAAGTCGCCAAATCAGTCGCTAGCTCATCAAGTCAGTCGGTAATTCCTTAGTGACTGACTCCGGAGCCTATAGTTGTGAACCGATCGTGCATGGATTAACAAATAGACTAATCACTAACTGGATGATGTTAAAGAATTTCCGGAAACTCTGCCCGAACGTTTGTGTAAGAAAGCAACTGATTTAAACGCTCACAGTCGCAGACAATGGTTGCTGATGTCTATAAATTTTAAGTCGGATATCGCTGTATATAGGTGGTGTCTGCACAGCGCTCTTGTAGCGGTATGGTCGTGTTATGGTGCTCTAGAAATTGTCAGTGTTATTAGTATTATTAGACGAAGAGATAAAAGAAAGTTTTAAGGTTAGGTAAGTAAATCAATTGCTAATTTTTAAAAGCCTCTAAATATCATCGTTAAACTTCGCAGACGACATATTTCTGAGATTGATTTTTCGGCTGAAGCTCAATCACAACATCAAGTGGTATATTCTGCCAAGTCAATCGACGCAGAGGGAATTGAAATCTGTATTGACTGCAGAGGTCAAAATGAGGAGCATTTCATCTGCCACGACTGACATGTAATGCTGAGGAAGATGAGCAAGAGAATTAGAGAATGTGAAGACAGACGAGAGTCGATGAAGGATTACAGACAGACAAACAAACAAACAAACAAACAGAAAGACAGACAGAAAGAAATAAAGAAAAACAGGAAGGTAGGCAGAAAGAAAGGAGGATCGAAAGACCAAAGACGGAGTGAAAGGCAGACACATAGACAGGCAGACAGACAGACAAATAGACAGACAGACAGAGAAACTGAAAGACGAACCAAAGAACAGACATACGTATACCTAGAATAGGCGTTGGTACAGAGAGAGAGAGAGAGAGAGAGAGAGAGAGAGAGAGAGAGAGAGAGAGAGAGAGAGAGAGAGAGAGAGAGAGAGAGAGAGAGACAGACAGACAGACAGACAGACAGACAGACAGACAGACAGACAGACAGTCAGACAGACAGACAGACAGACAGAGACAGAGACAGACAGACAGAGACAGAGACAGACAGACAGACAGACACAGACACAGACACAGACACAGACAGACAGACAGAGACAGAGACAGAAGACAGACAGAGACATACAGAGAGAGACAGAGACATACAGAGAGACAGACACACACATACATATATAGATATAGACAGAGGCAGAGACACAGACAAAGAGACAGAGACAGAGAGACAGAGACGTAGAGACGAAGAGCTTTAGAAGTCAGCGAATGCGGACTATAGATGAATAAAACAGCGACGTACCGATGCATTCGTTGGCATCCTTTTCCGTCGCCCTGGCCCATGGACGATCGTAGTGGAACGGTTTGCATCGTTCACAGTCGACGCCAGCCGTGTTATGTCGACAGTCGCACGTCAACTTCCGGTCGCGGTCGGAAGTGCATCGACTCGCATGTCCATTGCACTTGCAGCGCCCTCCGACGGCGAAATCAGACAGCGAATAGAACATGGCTTCCGCATTCGCCAACCCTTCCTCGTCCTGGGTCGGAGAGGGTAACGCCGGATCGGGGGCCGTACCCACGGGCGTCGGTGCCATCGCTGGGGCTTGATAGAGCCGGTTGAACACTACCCGTATGTCGGTCGCCGTGACCAAGTCCTGCAACACGGGGCTGTTGTCGAAGTCTTGAGCCGAGGGTCGACCCTCGAGGGCGACGAAGGCGACCCTTGCCCCGGACTGAGCCGCCTCGGCATTGCTGTATAGGTCCGTGCAGAGCGCCTCCTGTTCGTTCGCCTTAGTGACTGCGCCGCGAGGGGTTCTGCCGTAGACCTTGCGGCACTGGCTGGAGTAGAACTGGAAAGGGATCCAGGTCTTTCCGTTGTCGACGCTCTTGTAGATGGCCATCGAGTCCGGACGCGTCGAGCAGAACTGGAGGCTGACGTACGTCACCTCGAATTTCTTTCCGAGACTAAGCGTCAGCGTGACGTTCTTCGGCTGCTGGACGCCTGGCTCCGACACCCAGCAGGTCACGTTGTTCGGGTTGTTGAGGTCCGTGAGGTGACCCGGTGGGTGGCGACGCCTGGGGTTCGATGCATCGCAGACGAAGCACGACTTGGTGGGTTTACCGTCGCGGTCTGGGGCGCCCGGGTGACAGTGGCGCGACGCTGGGCTGCCGCAGGTGCTCGACGCCTGGATGAGTCGACCGAAGGCGGCGTTGACGAAGTCGGCGATGCATCGACGGGGGTTACCGTCAGCGTCATAGCAGGGATCGAGGATGTCGGAAGAAGGCAACGAGAAACGGTCTATGAGGGAAGAACCGGGTGAGTTAGCCCCACCCGACGATGAGCCACCCTTCTGACCGAGGGCTGTCATCCGCCTGGTGGACAGTACAAGGAGGAGAGGAAGGACCAGGAGGAGACGCATATCGATTAGAAGGAGAGAAGATGTTGAGGAATTGTTTTGTTGAAGACGATGAATTCGTTGCTAATGACGACGGCGACTTCAGTTGGCCAAAGAACTGAGAAAGATATTAACACATGCATGCATCATCAATCATCACTAAAATAAACGATCAAATAATATCAACTGATCATATGGTTTTAAATCAGAAGGAAATCGAATAATAAAATAGGAAATTAATCATTTGTTAATCGTTATCAGTCATAAAATATGCCGGTTATAAACACGAAATAGGACCCAAGTCATGACTTAATTTGACATCGGCCTTTTAGTTTAGACGCATCTGCTCTGCATGCTCCAGCATGGTGCATTTCGCTAAAATAACATGCTCGGTTGGTTAAATACATTAATTTCTTGTTTAAACAGTCTTTATGATATTTTCAACACAGAAATTTGTTTTTCCAAACGCAAGCTAAGGACTTCCTCCACTGCCACCGCCGACTTCAACAATCAACCGCAATCGACAGGGGGTTCTGTCAGTTTCTCTCTGACTTCAATTGATCCGGACAGCAGAAACTTGGAACAAGAGTTGAATAGTATGCAAATATCGCCTCTGTGCCTCTATGGATGACAAGAGGTCTTTCACTTCATGTCAATCGGCAAAGCAATGTTATTATTATTACTATTATTATTATTATTATTATTATTATTATTATTATTATTATTATTATTATTATTATTATTATTATTATTATTATTATTATTATTATTATTATTATTATTATTATTATTATTACTATTATTACTATTATTACTACTACTACTACTATTACTACTATTACATAATGACCTAGCATCAATTGATGGCGCTGAGCATTTGTGAGTGAAGGATTTGCTCAAGGTCTCTGCACAGAAATCGTCCCTGAAACCCTTATACTCTCAGCATTAGAAGACCAGAGCTCTAACCAATCGGCTACCGTGTCTCGCAGACTAAAGGGAAAGATAAGGTAAGGTAAAATACAGTAAGGTCAGTATAGGCCCTCAATAGAATGTTTGGGAAGTGTTTAATAATCCTTAATCTTGGTAACACTGTCAGATAAAGTTAGGGATCAGATAGAATAGGTATAGGATTCAGTGACATAATTATCTGGAGCAATTTCGATCGCTGTTGATGAAACAAAAGATATATAGTCACAAGAACAGATATCCATTGTTATATAAGATTTTTCCCAACAAGAATGTTAACGAATGCTTTCTATATATAATTATTTCAAACCTGCAGACGGATTAATGCTATACCTGGATTGTTTTCTTTAACCATATAAACTGCTTGTCTTCAGGGGCCCCGGCAGCGTGACGCACTGCATGGACGCACGTGCGCCCATCCACCAAATCAAATCCACACAAGGATTAGGCATTACATCAATATTTTTGACAATTTCACTGTGTAATTTTGGTTTACTATACAGTATTTATTTATTTATTTATTCCGGATATTTCTATAGCGCCTCTCGAAGTCAACTACTACTCAGAGGCGCTCCCGACTACAGCATTTGATACTGTGCCGGAATTTTCACGCCGAAGCGCCACGAGCAATTGCGAGCGAAGGACTTGCCCAAGGTCCGTAGTATACGTAGCGGCTATAGAGTGGGATTCGAACCTGCAACCCTCCGGTCACAAGGCGCCGAACTTACCACTGAGCCACCACGCCCCACAATTTATGTATAAATAATATAAAAAGTTGGCACGAGAAAAAACAAAATCACTACACATATTAAAACATGAAATCCCAATATTGTGCTCCATATGTCTTGATCTTAAAACTGTATACACTTTAACGTTTGATATAAGAAGATAAATTGTTTTTATAAACTCCTTATATGGGTGTGTGTTTAGTTAGGCCTATATTAATATGTTTCTCAGGCGCTATACGTATGTCTCAATACGTTTAATTCAAGTTTGGGTTCCGCCATAATATATGAAAAGATGACAAGGGTTCCCTGGCCAAAAAAGTTTGGGAAACGCTGTTCTATTCGATTCATTTCAACACATGTAGTAATTGACCAAAGTGTGAACTAGAGATACGATCTGAGACCTAGCTGTCCCCTTGAGTAAAGATGGACTATATATATATATATATATATATATATATATATATATATATATATATATATATATATATATATATATATATATATATATATATATATATATATATATATATATATTGCAATATCAAAAGGGCTTAACTGCGAGTAAAGAAATCGTCCGAAAACTCAACTATACCACAGCAAACTCGTGTAAATAACTTAGAAACGCTAAATCTACCAGTCCGAACACAAAAGGGTTATCGAACAAATTCCACTTTGAGACGAACTTTACGAAGAAGTGAGGAGCGCAAAACACGGGCACATTATTGCGCCCGAACATGCGCAAAGAACGGATTGTTCCGCTCATTGATACAGACTGTCTGGTTATATATAGAGCAATCACTAATCTGATCGACCACACGTTTCACCTAATAAACCAGACAGACATGCAGATAGCAGGCAACATATAGATTATTATCTCACTGGACTAATCGACAATATATTGTCTAGCAGCCTACAATTATATGCATTGGTGTCAGTCACTCACAGACATGACAATTGCACCGAAAAACTAGTCCACTGTAACTTTTAGACAATCATGGAATTCGAATAAGACTTTTTTAAAAAATTACTAAACGAAAAACTATACCTCGCTCTGAGATCATTGTAAATCCATCACGTATAGTTCGAACGCAGACTGCGCAGTGAAGAGTGAAGTTGCGTGTAGGTCTTGTATGCTTGTGCACACAGGTATACCTAGTTATAGCATATATCCAATGGAGGACAAGTATACAAAGTGGTCAGTACAATTCGCGATAGCGTATGTGGAAACGTGTAAACGAGCTATATAATAAGCTGCGAATTAACCATTCATAGAGTGAACAAACACACGTCTGTAGAATGAATGAATGTATCTCTGTATTTGTAATGGTCACATTTCCTGATTGGTCCCTGCCGTGGACCTTTGAGTCTAAATTATACCAGCCAGGCACAGAGGTCGAAGTACTTATATATTTTCAACCAAGCGAACGGTTTTAATAGTCTATATAGGAAGGATGTCATGTGTCTCTTTCTATTTCTTTCTCTATTTCTTCTCTTTCTCTCTCTCCGTCTCTGTCTTTCCCATTCTCTGTCCATTTGTCTGTCTGTATGTCTTTCCTTCTTTCTCTCTCCTTATCTATACAGCCTGGCAGAGTAGAATTCTTAGCAACGTCTTTGCGACAGCATCGATCTCTCTGATGGCCTCTTCTTGTATACTGGTCTGTATATGCTTGGGTCTCCACCAATGAACCTTTCCTGCACTCTGCATGGATTCCCTCTTGCTCGGTCTATATATCTGAGTGGCTGCAGTCGACAATACAATTATTTGGTTTAAATTAATAACGCTAATGAAAAATAAATCGATTAAAGTCGGGCGATAATTTGACGAATTCGCGATCAAAGTCAGCGAGTGGACAACAAATTGAACTCAGAAACAAAGAATTCTTCTTCCTTTGTCTACGTGTTTGTCTACATGTCTGTGACAATATTATGATCTTCGAATAACAATACACTATATATAGGGTATAGTGTTGTATACGATGCCAGTAATACATTATATATATAATATTGACAGTACATAAGTATATATTTTAACTGACTACCGATATATATATATATATATAGTACATAATTATTATGTATATATACTAATTATACATGTTGAGCCTTTAGTTCAGTGTATATACATCGTTCTCCGTCTACCGTTGATAATTAGACTTGATGATCAATTAGGAGCTTCATTTCACAGTCTTGAATCGCCTCTTAATGCCGGCGATGTCCCAGAAGATCCTTTGAACAATCCGTCTTCAACCAGACTGGCATGATTCCCATATGTACCTTCGCGCTTATGGACCCTGTTTGCTAAATACAACACACTGTAGGCCGGTGCCTCTCTCACCGCCGCTCCCGTCCTTTGCAGACCGCCGGCCTCAAACGACTCCCGTGCGATCGGTCCTGAATCGAGAGAGGTTCCCGTATTTGATGGTGTTTGTGTGTGTGTCAGTGTGTGTGTTTGTGTGTGTCTTTGTAAGCGTGCGTGCGTATATATGCACGGCGGATGTACACAGCTGTTGTAGGGGCGGACTACTTCTTTCGGGTCGGTTTACATGGATTGCGTGTTCCCTATGCACCCCTCCTTCCCAGAGAAGATTAATTCGCACCCCGCTGTTCAGACAAAGCACGGGGTGACACTGTGGGGGTGAGGGAGGCAGCGCCCAAGTGCCGAATAAATATTAGACTGTCAGAATTGAAGGGTACGAAGCGTTTGTAGATGAGCGTAAGAATTAGAAGCAGTCGAACCCGGCGGAGTCTATACGAGAGACGCAATTTGCTAAAGAAAGTCAAACATTCGCACATTCTGTAGTTACATTGCGACTATAAGTCCATCGACAAATAACACACGAGAGGAAGCCTATATAGATCGGCCTATATTATGTAGGCCGGTCTAAATATGGCCTATCAACGGCCAAAAGACGCGTAGTGTATACGTCTACGGTTTAGGCGTAATGTTAAACAATATTTTATGCCCCATATTATAGCATTAACGACTTACTACCTCAAAGTATTCAATCAAATGAAACTAATTGCAAGTTTACATGCCTGTATATTACTTCGCATCCTATAAATGTTTTCGAGATTTCTGCTCCACTTGCGCCCCCTAGCCAACTCAACTATAATGAGTACACTAACCTACACCGTAAGTCAGTGTACATGGGAAGATCAGACGGCGAGGGAGAGAACTGGCCACCCACCCGTTGCTAAGAAAAGAAAAATATAGTATACCCATAGCGATTCATACCCACGGTTGTCTATCAGAATAGCTTAGAGGACCTGCATGCATGTTCTTCTTCGAAATAGTTATCTTAGAGAAGCGCCTTAGTACTTTAACCAGGACGTGATATACACGTGTTAACCAAAATGCGGTTAGCAGTTGGATTAATAAAGGATATACTTACTTACTTACTTACTTACTTACTAACTTACTTACTTACTTACTTACTTATTTACTACTCACTCACTCACTCACTCACTCACTCACTCACTCACTCACTCACTCACTCACTCACTCACTCACTCACTCACTCACTCACTCACTCACTCACTCACTCACTCACTCACTCACTCACTCACTCACTCACTCACTCACTCACTCACTCACTCACTCACTCACTCACTCACTCACTCACTCACTTACTTACTTACTTACTTACTTACCTACTTACTTACTTACTTACTTACTTACCTACTTACTTACTTACTTACTTACTTACTTACTTATAGGATGAATTAGCCTGGAATCAAATGTAAACTGATTATCTCTTATAGTATAGGCGTATACGCTAGAATTAAGAGAATAAACATGAAGAATGCACGACAGCTTTCAAAACTATAACGCATACAGATGAAAGCAATTAAATTTAGCTGATGTAAGTCTACGAAACGTGACACATATTGTTCCAAGGCTTTACAGATGAAGCAATTGTATACTTCTTTAAGTTAATGTGATGCATAGTCCCATGAATGCCTGAACTTCATCAGCGTGAAGTGCACACGAAGTTATAAGATGGAAGCGCCTGTCAAGCATGAGCAGATGTTTCAAAAGAACTCTACAAATGTTCCGAATAAAAGCATTTATTCGAGTATACATGCACGCATGCACGAAATATTGCATTACTACTTTAAAAACGCAGTTATTTATGAACAGGGGCGTCTACACCATAGAAACCTTGGAGCAAATGCTCCAAATAGGGGAGGAAGATCTGTCAGTGTGTGCCACCATTTAAGGGGGAAGGAAGGAGGAGGGGGAAGAAGAGGGGGAAATGGGAAGTTGCTTAAAATGACTTGGGGGGATAGACGCCCCTGTTTATAAATATGTTGTTGGTATAATTTTAATTATCATTATCATCATCATCATTATCATCATTATCATCATCTCCATATCATCATCATCATCATCATCATCATCATCATCATCATCATCATCATCATCATCATCATCATCATCATCATCATCATCATCATCATCATCATCATCATCATCATCATCATCATCATCATCATCATCATCATCATCATCACCACCACCACCACCACCACCACCACCCTCATCATCATCATCATCATCACCACCACCACCACCACCACCACCACCACCACCATCATCATCATCATCATCATCATCATCATCATCACCACTACCACCACCATCATCATCATCATCATAATCATTATTGTTTATTAAGCGCAACTATCTAAATACTAGAGTATTTGCCGTCATATTATGACGTCAGTGTAGTCCTATGTAATTATGTCGTCGGTTAAAATGCTCTGATCGCCGTTGTCAAGACGGCAGTACTGACGTCACAAACGGTTTCTGTTTCACAATAGAACAGAAACCGTTTGTGACGTAGCGTCCTTCGACAGACGGACGCTCTGTGGATATTATATGTATAGATAACCAATGATCAATCGATGGCGTTGAGCAGTTGTGAGTGAATAACTTGCTCAGGGCCCCTATTTACATGTAGTAACCGTTTGCAGAGGAGACTCGAACTTTTGCTCTCCGCATTACAGGCGATCGCTCAAACCAATCGGCCTCCGTGTCCCACGTGATTTATAATGGGTGAGCATGAGAGGCAAGTTAAGGGATTTAAATGTATATTACTTTGTGAACTATATATACAATACATAATTTAAACTGGATACATTATGTTTGTGTAGAAACATTCATGGATGCATACATTTATGCAGTCATACTTACATAAATACATTCACGCGTACCAGCGTATACATATAAGAGTATTCACAAGTATATACAAGCGAGCTCAACTTACAGATAAATGAAGGTCAAAATTAAGCTTACATTGAATACAATCGCAGATGACAATCGGTTGGCCAAACATTCACAGATAAATGGGCGGACAAGGGATCCAATTCCCCTATGACCAATTCTATGGTGCGGTTAGCATTGACCTGCCTCTCTCAAACCGGTTTCGGCGAGAGTTGTTCACATAAAATTTGAACTATTACAAAAGCGGCTATGAGGACATTGTTAAAGGAAATGAAGCGGGCATATATAAGGAAAAGTCTCGGAAATGTGCGAAAGTGGGAAAGTTCTGAAGAAGTCGAGAAGTCAAGGAGAAAGAGAGCGATAAGGCAAGAAAAGGGATAGATAATTCGGCTGGAGAAAGGTGAATGACCCAAACTGTCAACAGAATTTTGGAAACTTGAAAAAAGTCTTAAGGACTAAAGAAAAGTCATCAGAAAATGTCGGGCCTTGCCAGGTATAATACCGAAGTCATCAGCAACTTTTCACCTACATATACGTATTTATTACAACACGTCGACCTATCAAGGGTAAAATTGCGCCCCTCCATCTCTCAACTTCTGAATTCACCAGGGCACAAATCTCCTGAGAACCATCACTGGATTAAGGAAGGGAAGAACCGAGACGAGTAAACAAGCAAAAGGCTGACGCTGATGAGGCGTGTCTGCTGGATAATGATTGATGGGCGATGCAGAAGCCCAACACCATGGCAGGTATATACAGGCTGCAGCCGCTGGGCGTCACTGAATACATACCTCCGCATAGGTAGAACAGCTGAACAACTAGGAGTGTCCATGGATGCACGGCATTGCTAATCATGCTAATCACCGTATATATGCAACATCAGCCTCAGCAGCCGTGTATATATATACATGTATAATTGTATATGTATATATAGAGAATTTGTATATGTATAATCACATTATATATATATATAGCCATGTAATAGAGATAAATGTAAATAAATGCGCAAACAAATATATCGTTATGGGCCTATATATAGCAATACATGGTCTGTAAATAATCTTGTCTTGGGCTATATAATAGAGATTACTAATACATGTAAAGCAGAGGCCTAATGTTTAAACTGGAAACAGAGTTCGAAATTTCAGTGTTCACACGGTCTATGCCTGAGTATATGATACAGTGGCAGATTTAGAGCCACTTGGTTGTATGAAGGCGTCCCTCAAGACCAGCCATGCATGCAGTCATGCGTGGTGGGCTGCCACATCCGACCTGGCATTACCGAGGATTAGTAAAGGTCTTATCCATATTAGGCTAGCTGTAGATTAGGTTTTATAAAAGTCAATTCACGTTCTTGAAATAAAGCTAGCTTTAAAAGTGAACAATTGTGATAAGTTGGGTATAATTATAAATGGTATAGCCTGATGGCTGAAACCATTAAACGCATAACGGCGGAAAAGTGAATGGAGCGGCTAGGCGTAAAATTATACAACGACCTAGTCTTGAAGCAAATGCTAAACAATGCCTGAGACCATCAACAGTTAGGGAACGTATACCACCAAATTATCTACAGCAAATGAAACTGCCCGCTTTTCAGACGAGTTACTTAATTATGCTATGGAGTGGCTAAGCGTAAAATTATACAGCGAGCTATAGTGTGGAAGCAAATGCTAAACAATGCCTGAAACTAACAACAATTAGGGCATATATCACCAAATTACCTATAGCAAGTGAAAATGCTCGCCGTTCAGGCGACTTGCTTAATTAATTGCTTTGCCTATGTGCATGGGACCTTCAGCATGGAACAGTCTTTCCCATCAGTCCCTCCGCCAAGAGCTTCTTGTCCTCTCTCTTCTTCTGTTCCTTGAAACAGGGCATATTTTAACTGTATAACTAGTGGGACAAATGTCCCAGTAGTGTTAGGCTTTGTCCCAGTAGTTAGGCTGATTTGTACCAGGCAATGTATGGTTAAAGTATAAGTAGTGGGACAAAATGTTGGAAGAGTTTTAAGATTTGCCCCAGTAGAAAATTCCGGAAAAGGTCATGAACTTTTTCGGGAGGCGAATTCCTGAGAAAAGGTTATGAACTGTTTTCGGGAGGTGACTTTTTTGGGAGATGACTTCCTAAAAAAAGGTCATCAACTTTTTCGGGGAGATGAATTCCCAGAAAAAAGTCATCAACGTTTTTAAGAGACGAGTTCCAAAATTTTGTCCCAGTAGTCTAAATTCCTTAAAATATGCACTGCCTTGAAAACCTTTCTTTTTGCCGGTTCTGGCAGTGCGGACCACTGACTCTCACCAAATCTCCTACATGTAATCGTCCTAAAACACATTTGTATAGCTTAGCCTTCTGCTAGCGCTCCTTGTGAGGCGCCGCTGAGCACAGGTTGAGTGGCGCCGTAGAAAGTCCTGAATGATGGTGGTGGCGATGATGATGATGATGATGATGATGATGATGATGATGATGATGATGATGATGATGATGATGATGATGATGATGATGATGATGATGACGCGGATCGAGAGCGCCGCTGATTTGAGTTGCGCTATATAAATGTTCGGTTTACAATTACAATTGCAATTATGGTAGCGCTGCAACCGCAAAAGTGGCAGCTCTTTTAATTACAACCTATAGAAGCAGGATTAAGAAGTTGTTCACTTGTATACTTATAAGGCCTTCAACTTTAAAGAAGTTTAGGAATTCGAGGACGAGCAACAGAGAGCGAACAGTGTCCACGAACTGCTACTTGCAGAGTCGGAGTTCCCTTCCGATCCATGACCTGCTGGACTGTGCATTAATACGACTTTGAGCAAAAGATTTATACGAATTCTCTTCGAGCATGACCCTTGTCAACCAGGCCAGCGTGGGAATTGTAGACAAATGACTGGAGATGGGGGTGTGAAGCAGGGCATATTTTAACTGTATAACTAGTGGGACAAATGTCCCAGTATAGTCTTAGGATTTGTCCCAGTAGTCAGAGCGATTTGTCCCAGGCAATGTATGTATAAAGTACAACTAGTGGGACAAATGTTGCAAGAATTTAAAGATTTGTCCCAGTAGTATAATGAGAAAGGTATGACATTATTGTTGAATGACCCCTTGTTATTGGTTGGGAGACCCGAGAAAAGTTGTAAAAGAAGGTGATGACTAAAAAAAAGGTCATCAACTTTTTTCGGAGTCTAAAAGTTGTAAGTTTGTGAAGATGGCTGATTTTGTCCCAGTAGTCAAAATTCCTTAAAATATGCACTAGTGTGAAGATATATATATATATATATATATATATATATATATATATATATATATATATAAACGAAGAACAGTCCTTTAAGCTATAGCCGTGAAGCAGCCATGGGTATGAAGTAATATAATAATAATAATAATTATTCTTAGTTAAGCGCCTGCAAACGCACTGCGCTGTACATGTACATGCATGTTATGCGATAAACCTTAACTAACAGAACAGACAGCCTGCAATACACGGCGCAAATTGCAGCCTACAAAGCATGTCCGCCTATGGGACTCGATCTCTGTACCTCTCGCACTCTACGCCAGATGTTATCCAATGCGCTATCGGGCCCCCCAAGTGTTAGCTATAGTTCATTTTCTTAGCCTCAGCATATATATATGATGGCGGGTGGCCAGTCCTCTCCTTCGCGTCTGATCTTCCCACTGACATTATTGTTATTGCACACATTACTTTTGAGTTGGCCAGAGGGCGCAGATGCATGGAGCGGAAATTTCGAAACAAGTTGCAGTGGCATGGATTTGAACCCTCGCGACATATATCTTGCAAGGGTTGACAGTCCATGCAGTATACACACTTAGAAATAAGCTTACCAGACGTTGCTAAAAGGCAAGGTAAGTTGCCTCATGACAGGCCAGCCTACCCGAGCAGGCTCCAGTAACTTCAGCCTACTCCAGACATACCACAGCAGCATGCAAGTAACCTCAGGTTACTCCGCGCTATGATTCGAGGGTCTTGCACGTACGTTACTTCAAAGTAGGGAGAGTAATGTTTTGAGAATTTACAAATGTTGAAAATTCAATGGAATTAATTTAGAATAGTAAAAATTATTAAACAAATATATTTGTTGGTTTTATGAAAAGAGCAAAAAAATAAATGAAAACCAATTGTACGCAAAACGTAGTTCTGGTATAACCATGCAAACCGAGCGTCTACGCGTTGGTTAAATAATTTTAGTAAGCAAGTAATTTAACATTTTATATATTATGCAATGTTTTCACATGAGAACAAACGCGGACAGTATTATTAGAGCAAATTTGTAACTTTTGAACAGTACTTAGCGCG
>OY744615.1:29090469-29107969 GCA_963556255.1 Allolobophora icterica | reverse complement strand
TTCTATTTTCACTTATGAAATACCGTATTTCACATGTGATGTGAAATCCTAGTTTTCAAGTGTGATTCACATATTTTAATATCTGCATGGTTTCTATGCAGAATTATCTTGAGCAAATTATTTCAAATTTTTTTAAAATCTGTTGTAGATTTTGAGACATGTGCAGCAATTCTGCAGCTGCCTGTTGTTAATGGGGAAAATGAAATGTTTCTGCCTACTCAATGAGGTAAGAGTTTAGCACTATATGCAATAAATGCCATGTGTTTCAAGTTGGCGTGCACTCATTTGGTCTTGTTGGGAAATTTTTCAACATCGCTGCTGCAATAATAATAATAATAATAATAATAATAATAATAATAATAATAATAATAATAATAATAATAATAATAATAATAATAATAATAATAATAATAATACTAATAATAATAATAATAGTAATAGTAATAGTAATAACCCTCGGGCTACCAAGGGGGGTGGTTACCACCCCCCCTACGTTTTTCTGTAAAAATTTTTTTAGCACATGGAATATAATTTTGACATTTTAGGTAGCTGTAAGGGGTCCATTTGTACACATTTTGAGGTAAAATTCGTGATGATATCCCACGCCATAAAAAAAGTTATACCCGATATAGCCTAGGTACCACCTATGAAATCAGGAGGTTCTCTCGTCAGCTGTTAGCTGTTGTCGACTATAAAGGTATTCATTATTCTTCCTGGAAGAGAAACAACTATGCCATTCTTTAGAGGGAATGTAGGACTATATTTGCTTGCTTAGTTATTTGTCTTTTGAAAACCGGAAGTGATCATAATAAATAATAATACGTTTTATCAGTGTGAAAATCGCTGATGCAACATCACAACGTAAACCGATATGGTTGGGTATGGGGAAGGGCTATAAACAGTCAAAGCAGAATGCTAACAGAGTAAAGCAGTGCTGTGAAGTGTTCAAGAAGCCGGTTTGCAGGAAGCATTCGCACAAAACAATGGAAGTAACTTGCAATAACTGCAAGGACCACTGACGTATTTGACTGCCGGGAAAAATTACATAATTTCTTGTTTCATGTTGATATAGCTGCACGCCTTTAGTTTCTGCCTGTAACTAAAACAGACTTTGGAATAGTTTGTATTGTTGAAAATTAAGTCTCATTATATTTAGAATATTCTTGGATACATAGTTCATTTTCAAAACCCACATCATTTATATTTTTTTTATCCAAATAGTACAAATTGTGTGGGATAATATCAGATATCGTTAAATGGACCGGTGCCTTTGTTAAAAACTATATAATTTCGAGATGCATTCATATATTTTACAACTAAATACACCATTCTTTTCAGAAATGAATGATGAATCAAATGCTGTATTACATGATATGATATTTGAAACCAAACACGAAATTCCTGGGGGGGTGGTAACCACCCCCCTTGGTAGCCGATGTCACAAAAAAACCTTGGTAGCCTGAGGGACAATAATAATAATAATAATAATAATAATAATAATAATAATAATAATAATAATAATAATAATAATAATAATAATAATAATAATAATAATAATAATAATAATAATAATAATAATAATAATAATAATAATAATCTTTTCTTTATTTAAGCACCTGCTAACCGCAGTGCGCTGTGCAGTGAACATTAGGCTGGAGTTTAAAATGGCACACAAATTTTTGTTTTAAGTAAACGTTTTCTAATAGTGATGAAAAGTTGCCAGCATGTTAGTGTCAGTAGTGTTCAAAATATTGTTGATTTTGCTTTGCGTCTTCTGCCCTCTACCGGCGAAAAAATATTTACCATTTAAAATTCTTTGGAAAAATGTCCATATATATTGCATTATTTTTTCTTGAACGAACTATTGTAGAACTGTTACAATTCATGAAATACACATTCAAATCAGGGGGGAAATCGCATCTGGTATGCTACAGTATTTTGGAATTATAATGCCTAATGAGGGCAGCGTCATCATTGAAAAGAAGAAAATTATTAGAGAACGAAAGAAACTTGTACCGAAGCTCTGTTCAAGCAGGATGCGCCAGTATGACTGTAAGTGTTGAGGGGGTTTCTAGAGAGTAGTCCAAAGGAGGTCCGAGTCCGGTTTCCACGGGGGTCAGATCAAGAGAGGAGGAGGCAGAGCAGCTGTGAAGGATGGTGTCGTTTAGGGCGAGAAGAATTAGAAGGCAGAGGATCAGATGAGTCAGGATAGGAGTATACTTGAAAAGGTGAGACCAGTTTTGAGTGGAAAGCCCACGGGTGATAGAGGAGGAGGAGGATGGAGGACGGACTGCAGTGGTGATGGAGGAACCGATAATCTGCGGAATTCAAGGGGAAGATCGTTCCAGAGGCGTGGTGCTCTGTGACTGTTGGATATTGCTCGGTTGGAGAACTTGAGATGAGTAGTGACTGAGGGTCGAGAAAGACTTAGATAGGAGGGTGATCGGGTGGAGCGGGTTGTCTGGATGGTGAATAGATCACGGAGGTACTTGGGCTGGGAATATTATAGGGAGTTGTAGGTTAGTGATAGAACTTTGTAGTGGATTCGCGCTGGAATATTTAACCAGTGGAGTGATTTGAGGATGGGAGTGATAAGATGATATATGGGTGTTCTAGTGACAGCCCTGGTTAGTCAGTTTTGGATAAGTTGCAGGCCCTTGATTTGGGTGGATTCAAGGCTGAGGAAGAGGGAATTGCAGTAATCAAGCTTTGAATGAACAATGGAGGTAGCAATAATAGAGGCAGTTCTAAGGTCGATCATGGCCCAGATGCGGCGAAGGTCACGAATGTGTGTGAAGCAGGAGCGCGAGAGGTTGGAGATGTGGTTACAGAAGGAGGTGTGGTCAAGATTGCGGACGGGGGGGTAGGGGGGGTCCGAGGTGAAAGTAAGAAACGATGAGTTAGTCAATAGGTGTATGGAAGGGTTAGGGATTTTCTTGATATGATCAGGAAGGCCTAGGATGATGAATTCTGTTTTGGAAGGGTTAAGGCAGAGGAGATTGGATGACATCCACTGTAATATTAGGTTAACCACGTAGAAATATTGCATCGATGGTAGAGGGCAGAAGATATCATTTGAAATTTAAAATATTTGGTGTGTTTCTTTCTCTACCATAGTTGCATCTTTTGCCCACTATTAGAATTCTTTTATTTTTTATTTTTTTTCACTCCACCCTAGTGAACATACATATAGTAGAAACCGCAGCCACGCAGGGCGCCTTACATACATGTATACAGTAGAAGCACATGGTAACAGTTTTACAGTAGTCGAATATGACTGTTTATTCGGCAGCCAAAAGGGCGTCATCACGACCTACTATTCATTTAACCACCGCCGCCACCTAGCGGGTGAAAGTCTGAATAAACCTTACGGAGTCTACGAGATTCGATCTTGGTACCTACTGCTCTTCACGCCAGTGTGTTATCCATTATTCTACGCCCCTCTCAATAACACTTGTATCATCATTGCTTCTTTCATGTTTCATTACAAATGATTATCACTCATATTTTGGTATTCTTGCATGTAAATGACTGAAGCACGCTGGAAGCCTGCTAGAGCTTGCTGAATGATGCAAACTTCGATGTAAAGAGGGAAGTTTGTTTTATTCTGACTTATTAAAAGCATGCCAGGCGAGTATCACTTGTCTAGAGGTTAAGTGCTTGATTAGTCTTTTTTGGCTCGCACATGGCTTTAGCCTTCAGACAATATTAAGAAATTATGCTGCTACAACTACATTTACTCGTCTCATATTTCCTCTTTTATGCTTGATCATCTTCATTGGCTTCCTTTTACTGCTCGGATTCAGCTTAAGGTTTTCACTTTGGTCCATCGGTCTTACACAAGCTTCGCACTCAAGTACCTCTGTGACCTCGTTCGTCTAACAGTTTCAGCTGCTTCCCTTTGTCCATTACGATCGCCATAATCTTTTTGTCCCACGAGCAAGGACTACTATGGCCAAAACTCGAGCCTTTTCTTGCATTGGTTGAATCAACTCCCTCCTTTGACACGTGACCCTTTCTTAGCTAGTGGCCCAAGTGCCTCTTTCTGCTTTTCTGTTCAAATGTTGGGTCTTTCGCACTGGGAGCGCCTCTGGTTAGCGAACAATTTGAGAGGCGCGTTACAAATGTTCTGATACAATACAATAGAATACCTACAAGTATTTCAATCCTTATTCAGTAATATGGCTGTCTTTAGTTGTGAAGGTTAATGGCTAAATCGATTTCTTCACATCAGATTTTTTGGATGTTTAAATTTCTTATATTTTCTTACTTGTTCAATTCACATAATGGTATGAACAGTATTAAGTCATAATTGTATGTTAAGCGCAATATTTTGGATCTTTAAAGCAGAACTTTGTTGAATTTAAGTTTTCGATGTTTTTAGGAGTCGTCATCAAATTATCCAATGATTTATCTCCGCAAAATGACCGATTGTCTCCAGCATCGCTGTCAGAGCAGGTGGCAAAGAGGTGTTTCATAGACTGTGGACCTTCCGAAGGCTCACTGCTGTCTGATTGCCACTTATTTTATTCTGGACATGACATTCCCTTCTGCTTTTGATCTATCTGTATAGTTGAAAAATGGTTTTGTGTTAACAATTGTAACCGACTCTGAATTACTAACTGTTTACGGATAACACTAAAAATGTCCTTAAACTGATGATGGTAAAAAATGTCTGTGATGATCATACTTTCATCAGACAGATTAATATGGTTATGCCAAGAAGTATAACAAAGATAGTGCTTGATGAATGGTATTTTGTAACTGATATTGTTGTATTAATTAATGCAATTATTATTATTATTATTATTATTATTATTATTATTATTATTATTATTATTATTATTATTATTATTCTGATATTATCAAAGTTGTGATTGTATAAGATTGCTACAAACATCTTTATTAATAGGATTTAGTTAAAAATTGGTACTATTGTTATTGACATCCTAGTTAAATATTTTGTATCAATATAGTTGTCTTAAGTTCAGGGTTTATATGCTGAAATATTCTTTAATATAAGCATCTCTTCCTTCAATCATGTTAAGAACTATCTCTAAATCTGGACAATTCTATTATGATGATTTAATAATGTAAACGAACCCAATATGGAAACAGGGGCCTAACCTTGTATAAGTCATGTATGCTTTTGTAGGGCTCTGATTGTACTTTAATGCATGATTATGTTTGTTATTGGTATGTGATTAAGTACAATAAAGAAATATATATGAATCAAATAATGCTATATCACACTAGCACAACTGAGGAGTTGGAAACATCCCTGTGGGGTGTGCAATGAAGACTTAACTGTGGGGTCCTAAGAAAGACTAAGGGTTTCAACCCCCAGAAATTCCCACCCTGGGCAACATGGACAGTTTGCATTTGCAATCGAAACTTCGTATGAACAGTTACTTGTCATGAACTGTTAAGCTTGTCTCGGTATATATGGTATTATATTCCAGTAATAAAAATCATTTCTAATACAATGCATTGTCAATAATTGGTAGGAAAAGGTACCAGTGTGTACTTAGTTCTCAGAGAATAATTATTATTGGTAAATTCATAGAGTATCAAGCTGAAGATTGTATTAGTAAATTTATCATTGAAATTTTCTTGTTCTGGTATAGTACTGTATTGAATAGTTCATTATTTACTACCACTGAAGAAAATCTGAAGGTTTCATCTACAGAATCCTACTAGTCCATGGAAGTAACACTAAAGGTTCCATATAGTAACTTAGACAACGGACTTTCAAAGTATCATGAGCCTGCCAAGTAGTAACATAGCCTGCTTTCAAAGTATCCTCAGCTTGCCAAGTAGTATCGCAGTCAAAGTTACTGTATGGTAGAGCTTAAACCAACCGCCTGGTGGACAAGGCAAAGGTAGCCTCAGTTTACCAGATAGTAACCTAAAACAGCTTACTTTCAAAGTATCATTAGCTTGCCAAATAGTAACATAAGACAGCTTACTCTGAAAGTATCATGAGCATGCCACATAGTAACCACAAACAGCTTACTTTGAAGTATCCTCGGCTTACCAAATAGCAACCATAGACAGCTTACTTTCAAAGTATCATGAGCTTGCCAAATAGTAACATAAGACAGCTTACTCTGAAAGTATCATGAGCATACCAAATAGTAACCATAAACAGCTTACTTTCGAGGTATCCTCGGCTTACCAAATAGTAACCATAGACAGCTTACTTTCGAAGTAACCTCGGCTTACCAAGTGGTAACCATAGACAGCTTACTTTCGAAGTAACCTCGGCTTACCAAGAGGTAACCTAAACAGGCTTACTTCAGAAGTAACCTGTCCAGTTTACTATATGGTATAGCTTAAACCAACCGCCTGGTGGACAAGCCCAAGTAACCCTAACCTTACCATATGACAAGGTCCGGGTTTAGAGTGTACGCTAACCACTATAGACATTCGCGTGCCGGTTCGTGTATAAAGAAATCCTTAAATTACACAATAATTGCTTGTTTATTGTCAGTGTATTGGTATGATATCATCATCATCATCATCATTATCAGTTCCTGACGCCAGCCATTTGGCGGCGATGGGTACGAATAAATGATCTCCATTGTCCTCGGTCATTTGGTATGATATATTGAGCTATAATACCGACGCTTAATGAATAGGGCCTAGAAGTAAGCAAGTAAGTAAGTTAAACGTATACATATTTATATATATATACGCAAAATTGAGTGCAATTTCGCAATAAAACAAATTTTTATGTAGCGCCTATATGCATTTAAAAAGCTTTGACGAATATTGTTACTTATATCATTATATAATAATAATAACATGTACCTCGGGGAAAAAAATAATAAAATAATACATGTACCTCGGGGAAAAAAATAATAAAATAATACAGTAGGCCTATGAATATTGTTACTTAAATGAAAACCTCTATCCAGAGTTTGTGTACATATATTATATAGGCTTAAATATAGCAGGAGCCTAAATATGCAAACACAATTTGTATGACAGCGTTTCTTCCTTTTGCTGGATATATATATCGCGGTGAAGCATAAATGTCACATTTACAAGCTATACGCCAATTCGTTTTAACGACAGAAACTAAAATGTTTCACGTCGAATTCAATAAAATGAATGAACGTATACACGAGTTCACGTTTCGCAATTAAGATTGATTATATATTTGCTGTTTAACGACACTGTGTCATAACAAAGATGACTGGCGTTGCCCTCCTCCTTACTCCGTCCTTGAGACTGACACTTCCAGAGCACTAGCAGTGGCGGAGATTAACTTTATATATATATATATATATATGATTATTTTATGTGGGCCTATGCATGTATATAGAGGCACGAGATGCCTTTCGCTATATATACGCTACACAGCCAATTCGTGTCGGAATCGTGATTATAATTCGTTACCCGTTTCGTCGTAGACCGCGAGAGGTCGGCGCATGTAGAGTAGGGTTGCACGGCGGGGGCAAAAGGGGTGAGCGAAGAGAGACTGAGACTGACCTGTGAAGTCTGACAAGATCACATCATCCGTGACTGCCTGATGGTTTTACCATCTCCCGCTGGTAGATGAGACTCGAGATCGGCGAAATCCAATATCCTTGTGCGTGCGTTCGCGAATTTAGATTTCGTCTCTGAAGTTCCTTAACTACTTAAACAGGTAACCGCCTTTGAAGAGGTTAATATCTGCCGTATACTGATTGGCCTCTCTTTCCTAGGGCGAGATCGCAAGCGCCAAACAACTTTTAGGAGACTTACTCCTGGAGAATGGGTAACGACTAGAAGTTTCCCTATATATACTGATACTGATACTGTGGTGAAATAGTATCCAAGGCAGCCACCAAGCTGTTCTCGTTCCCACTCCGCTCTTGAAGACCTGAAACTCAATAGTTCCCTGGCACACAACTTCAATCGAAACCGCTTTTCTGCAAAGTCCCGACTCTCTGGATTGGTTAACCAGCTTCCGGCAGTGACGTTTTGACTCCGCCTACCAACACCGATAGCCCACGTAAGATAGGCGTGGCCACTGGCTACGACAACAGAAGGCGGTGGCGAAGCTGCCAATGAGAGCCTGAGCAATACAAACTGGTTAGTGCAGCGCTTAGCGTTTCGGGCGGAGCTTAACAAAATCGGGAGGTATGTCGTTATTAATGAAGGCCGTCGTAAAATTTATTAAGGAAATTGTAATAATTGTCATCCACTTATGTCGGCTGATGAATGGAAAGAACTTGCACGAAGTGTGCGTCGTCAGAACTGGTCGTTACAGCAACCGGAAGCACTATTTTGAAATCCACCCTTTGAGAAACATTGGCTATTGTTTGCCCCGCATGCACTCCCCGGCCGATGGTTAACACGGCCTTTCTCTGCCGACCTAAATTCGGCTCCCCTTAGGTCTAAGACTCTAAATAGATGCCCAACGTTTCGGTTACGTTAGAAAACTGCATGTACCTCTTATAGTAATCAATTAAGGAACATGAATCGAGGAAGCATGAATTAATTTGTCATTATTTTACATGTACTTTGCATACATATACAAATTTATTATTATTCACTGTCTGTGGTAACCGGAGTCAGTCAGTAGGATATATAGGCCTAGGCCTATAATATATAGGCAGATGGTCCAGCAACTGCGATTCTTTGAACAGCATCGGGTAGTATAGACCTAATCGTTACAGAGATGTGGGCCTATATACAGAAAACGATCTGTGCATCATTGCGTAAAGGACGTGAAGTGGACAGCAGAAGCGAATGCGGTATAGGACTTAAAGCGGACTTTAATAGATGTTTTACATTTTTACAGAGAAAATCTGACATCACATGTCCTCTACATTTCTCATCAAACAAAGCTAAATCAAGATAACACGAATGTTTATCTAATGTGCCATACACTCAGTCAAGATATGTATGTATGTATGTATGTATGTATGTATGTATGTATGTATGTATGTATGTATGTATGTATGTATGTATGTATGTATGTATGTAAGTATGTATGTATGTATGTATGCGATGTATATAGATGAGCATGGAATAAAGTAGTTAACTTGGGTGGTGCCTCTGTTTGAGGCTAATATGCATATAATGTAGTGGCTTAAAATCTATCAAATTCTGTTGTATTAGCATAGCCAGCATAGCCATATGTAGTGTCGAAGTCGCTTGTATACGCCTTTAAAGAGACAGACAATTCGCTTTTAAGCACAAGGCGTGCAGAAACCCTGACTCAAATATACTACGTTAAAATAATTATAATACATTATAACAAAATATTGTTTCTTTCTTATTACATTCTCAGTCAGTCAGTCAGTCAGTCAGTCAGTCACAGGGTGGGAATTTTTGAAAGGAGTTTGGGGGTTCAACCCCTTTAGTCTTTCTTAGGATCCCACAGCTATGTTTTCATTGCACACACAACCAGTTTCTCCCTCGCCGTATAATCTTTCGTTTCCAACCCCCTCATTTGTGCTAGTGTGATTTAGCATTATTTTGACTCTGAGTCTCTGACAAAAAGAAGAAGTTTCCATGGTGTATCATGTATTCATTTTTAATTTTCTCATCAAAGGAATTGATTTTGATTCGGGTTTGACTTGCAAAACTATTGCGCTGAAATCAGCTGCTTTCAAATTTCATTGACATCAGTTTGCAAAATAGGCCTGCGATAAAATATTCAACTCCCCAGGCTTTTTTCTACAATTCCCACACTGGTCAGTCAGTCAGTCAGTCAGTCAGTCAGTCAGTCAGTCAGTCAGTCAGTCAGTCAGTCAGTCAGTCAGTCAGTCAGTCAGTCAGTCAGTCAGTCAGTCAGTCAGTCAGTCAGTCAGTCAGTCAGTCAGTCAGTCAGTCAGTGTCTGTCTTTCTGTCTGTCTGTCTGTTGCTTCGGTCCATCTGTTTTCTCCTCTTTGCAATATAACGCAAGAGATTTTATAGCGCAATTCTAATAAAACCCTACGCAAGACGACTCACCCTGTGAAATTCAGCGCCGCGTTAATAGTCTTGAATTCCAGGTAACTGCAGTCTAGATCGAATAAAGTTCAAACTCGAAACTATAGTTAGGCCTGCTATAATCAATTATCAATGTACCGAATTCTGTACATCCTAGCGCAACATTTACAGGCATTACAATTGGCCGCTGCAGATCTGAATTGTCGGGGAGGGGGTATTTGGGAACGTTTGGCATACATGATACACCTGCCTGAGGCTCCCTCTCGGTCAAGCTCCCGCCTCTCGAGTCATGTAATCGAACAGTTCAGACTGAAGCCTTTACGTTGAATTCACCACTCGGTTATAATCAAATTACCCTTTAGTAGTCAAATTCCATCTTAAAGTGGAATTTTGTAAAAGATGCGTTCAAAAGACTTTGATATGGCCTGTAGCAGGTGATATTTCCCCCATTCACGGCATGAATAACTTATTCGGATCAAAAGTCTATATCAGTTATGGTTTAAATCATGGACGTCCAATTTTTGTGAGGGGAAATGTTTTTTGGGGGGCGGGGGCATTTTTTTAGGGGGAGCAAAATTACGTTTTTGCATGAATAGCTATTCAAGAACACACAAGACGTGACAACTTTAAAAATAAATAATGGCTAAGGACTTTCCCTAAGTAATCAGGGCCTAAGTGTTTTTTGCATTGAAAATCGTGTTGGGACTCTAGTAATAATAATAATAATCAAAAGATTTAATTTGTGTAAAATATTTGCAAAATTCAGGGGAACACCCCTTCCCCCTCCGGACGCCCGTGATTCTAATCCTGATTGCAACTATCCTGCTGCTCGGAGTCGATTGTTACCCCAACTGATGGGAACTTCCCCAACGTTTCTTCATGCACGATTCACCCGTCAGATGTCAGATTTTCCTCTATAGAATCGTTCATCCGTGCCGAACCCCCGCGGCCCCGCCACAAATCCACAGTGGAAAACTGGGCACCTCTTGATTTCGCATCATACACTTCAACCCATTATACCTCAAATCTAACCATTTTCTCAATCGCCATCGTCATCAGCAGCAGCAACAGCATCATCATCATCATCGTCATCATCATCATCGTCGTCATCGTCATCATCATCATCATCATCATCATCATCATCATCATCATCATCATCATCATCATCATCATCATCATCATCATCATCATCATCATCACCACCATCATCATCATCGTCGTCGTCGTCGTCGTCGTCATCATCATCATCATCATCATCATCATCATTATCATCAGCAGCAGCAGCAAACAGAAATAATTAAATTTCAAACTTAAAAGAAATTTCAGCTTGAAATTTAATTATTTCTGTTTGTTTGAACTAGATGTAAAAAACATTAAATTTTTCAACAAATTTTAGCGTAGTTGATGCACCAGAAATTTGAGGAATTCCGCTTAAACGCTCACCAAATCGTTTCCATATTTTAAATTATTTTCTTGTTTGGGAGTGGAGGCACATCCCCTCAGTGTTTCGGAAAATTAAACTGTAGCGTGTACTCGCCTTTAATTTTACCCCTACATGCAGCCCTGGAGGCTGGATCCATGCCGTCAACCATGGCATTCTTTCAACAGTTATATATACCAAACCCAGTGATGGGCAATAAGTGACTAAGCAATTTTTTTACTTAAACTAAAACTATTTTCCAATTTAAAAATAGTTTAACTAAACTTGGCAACTGATTTTGGAAATTAGTTGACTAAAAAAGTAGCTAAACTTTTTCCAACTTTTTACGAGAAACATTTTCACAATAACATGTGCAGAGGTAAGTGAACTGCAATAATGAAGAGCGTCAATGACAATTTCACCTTCTAACTATGCAATGTGTATTACAGGCGTACTGTAAGTATATATTGTATGAATTTGAAAGCACAGGCTGTTATTGCTATAAAACCATGCAGTGTTAATCATTAATGACTATTTTCAGAACGATCTCCTCTTGGTCCGCGGATCACAGTTTTAAAAAAGCCGGACTAATTAACTATTTAGTAATTATATATATATAATAGAAGAGAATGGTCACTTCGTCACGATCTGGCGGACTGTGTCCACATTTGCATGTGACACTACGTTATGCGCATGCGCGCTGTACTAAATATTCATGAACCGCTCGCCATGGCGACCAATTGTTTCCGCTTAATAATAATAATGGCTTAATTGTGACGTCAGCTTAACGTCAATGGCTTAATTGAAGCAAGTAATGGCATTGACGTCAATGGCTTAATTGTGACGTTCCAAAATAATAATCAATATTCATGACCAACGACGATGTTTACAAATGGCAACCTAATTCAAAGTTCTAAAAACCCTACATTAGGCCACACATAGCCAGATTATGATTATTTTAATTGATCAACTTTCTATAGCCGTCTAAGTTTGTTCGTTAGTATAATATATAGGCCTATGCAAACCTCATAGAAAGAATTTTTTTATTCCGCGTTTTACGATCTTCTAACTACACAGGGACTTTAAATGGCATGGCGCCTAGGCTATTCAAACGGACAGTGGTGGTGAAGGATCTCACCCGATCAAATCATTGAAAAATGAGCAGAGTCGAGGTCATACGGTGGCTATAGAAAATCGCGTAATCGTAATCGTAATCTCCAAACTTCTAAACTCTAAAGCACCACTCAGAGGCCAATTTTTAAACTATGAAGGTCATAATAAATTTCACGTCTTAGGACGGGCAAACATCTAGTGATTAATAACGAATGACATGTTACCTTGAAGTGGTTCAGAAAGTTGGTTGTAGACGTAATATTTCCAGAGATCCTTTTATTCACACAAAATCGACATTTTGCAATGAAGTTCTTACACTTGCTTTTGTCTTCTTTCAGTTTTACCTCAGTGAAGCAAGTAGTGACTAATAAACTATTCATTTTTACTGATGTAGCCTTTAATTCAAATCTTTGCTACAGACTCAACTCACATATTATAAAGAACAATAAAGACAAAGAACAATGTCGTTATTGACACTGCGCCTTACTACAAACTGTATTCTATGCAAAGGCAACCCCAGTGTTAATAAGTAAGTAAACGTCGCGTTGAGTTGTTGACAGTGTTCAATGTTCACTGCAGAAAAATAGTTGCATATTGCTGATTTTTTTAGTGTTTTAACTTTTTAGTTAGTAACTAAAAGATTTTAGTTAAACTATTGTTTTACCTAAACTATTTTTAAAGTTAAACTTCATTCTAAACTTAAATTTTTTAGTTAAACTAACAGTTTAGCAACTTTTTAGTTAACTATTGCCCATCAGGGCCATCACTGACCAAAGCAACCAAGTCTTAGCTGAATGACTTCATCCATAATTTACATCGACATATATTGGGTTAATTTACGTCACTATTTAACGTCATCGTTTGTTAGTTTATGTAAGCATGAACTTGTGTGTACTTGTTTTTTACAAATGTTGTATATAGATTAATGTTAGGCCCTACTTGATGTTTACTAATAAAATTTTGTTATTTGCTGCATAAATTGTGTAAACAAGGTTTTTAATTTGAAATTGCAGTACAAGATGTAACAAAGACAAATTATTTTATTTTTTCCTTTTTCTGTGCATGCATATTGCTGATTTTTAAAGTTGTTTTAAAACTTTTTAGTTAGTAACTAAATGATTTTAGTTAAACAATGGTTATAACTAAACTATTTTTTTTAGTTAAACTTAAACCTTTACTAAAATTGTTAGTTAAACTAAAAGTTTAGTTAACTATTGCCCATCACTGACCAAAGCAACCTAGTCTTAGGCCTATAGCTGAATGACTTCATCCATAATTTACATTGACGTACTAGTAAATTGGGTTAATTTACGTCACTATTTAACGTCATCGTTTGTTAGTTTATGTCAGCATGGACTTATGTGGACTTAATTTTACAATTTAAATTTTAAAGATTTCTTCTCAATTTCTTATTAAACAAAACTTATAAAAAATAAAATAATTGTTGTATATAGATTAATGCTACTTGGTGTTTACTAATAAAGTTGTGTTATTTGCTGAACAAATTGTGTAAACGAGGTTTTAATTTTTAAATTGCAGTAGGGCCTATACAAGATGTAAGCATAACAATGTCAAATTATTTTCTTTTTCGTTTTTACTGTTTCTTTTCGTTTTTTATTTCTTTGAAAAAACGAAGTTCTTCGGTTTTTTATTTAGTTTCTTACGTTTCTAGCAACTATGGTATTTGATAACCCGAATGAGTGTTGGTTCTTTCAGGTAAAGTGTGCATAGTTTCCGGCGAACTTGCAGATGCAGCATCCTCGACAAATTCATGGACCGAGGGTCCCAGAGGTAAAGGAGCTCACTATATAGACCCATTCTCGTATAGGGCCTTGCCAAATTGGAGTTCCATCTGTCTTTCGCCCTCGAGGGTTGACGTGGGAATGGATCACGTGAGTCACGTGACCATACGACACGCCAACATGACATACAAGTCAAAATTGCGGATTGTGTGAATATCGGAGAAAGTATCGATGCCAACCTCTGTCATTTGTAGTGACCCTAAGATTAATCATACGCCCAGACCTGCCTTAGCCTGCATGAGGACGGGTCACCAGTCCTCTCCCCCGCCGTCTAATCTTCTCAACGACAGTGTACGGCAGTGTTTAATCTAGACGTCTCTGGGGGGGGAATCTCCCTCCAGAATTGATGTTCCCCCCAGAGGCCAGCAATATTATAATGTATAGACACCTTTTGGGGAGGGAAATTTCCCCCCCCCACCCCCAGAATACACGGTTTACCCCCGAGAGGTGAGGAATATACTTTTTGAGAGACGAACTCCTAAAAAAGATCATCAACTTTTTTTTAGAAAGTAATTCCTATTAGAAAAAGTGTAAAAAGTTGTAAAAAAAAGTCATCAACTTTTTTTGAAGATGAAAGTTGAAAAAGTCAGGATGAAAATTCTTAAAGTCTTTCAAAATAGATGAAATCACTAACAAAATTGGTTGGTTCCCCCCAGAAACCTTGTTTCCCCTTCCAGAAGAGGGGGACTAGATTAAACACTGAGTGTACGGTCAGTTTACGCATTATAGCTGAGTTGAATAGAGGACACAGGTGGAGCAGAGATCTGAAAGAAATTTCTGCCCTGGTGGAGATTTGAATCCCTGAACTCTCGATTGACAGTCCAGTAGGCTAATCACTGGACTATCGCGCCGAACTAATAAAGGAGCAAAAAGAAATGAACGAAACAAATTCCGACAAAGCAAAACTCCCTGCAGAATAATTACACGGTAGTCCGAGTAGGCCTAATCATAGAATCTGGTCTTCCAAAATACAAGAGCAAAATGTTAAGGAACCTCCTCCTCCACCTGGGGCATCTGCAGACCACGATAATGTGCCATCCAAGAACCTATAATAATTATTATCAACCAATCAGTGAAGAAAGTGATCTCAGACAAGAAGAGACACCGTGCGAAATATATCAGAACCTACATAAAGTAGCTCAGAGCATTTATGAATCGATGATGATGATGATGGTGGTGGTGGTGGTGGTGGTGGTGGTGGTGGTGGTGGTGGTGGTGGTGGTGGTGGTGGTGGTGGTGGTGGTGGTGGTGGTGGTGGTGGTGGTGGTGGTGGTGGTGGTGGTGGTGGTGGTGGTGGTGGTGGTGGTGGTGGTGGTGGTGGTGGTGGTGGTGGTGGTGGTGGTGGTGGTGGTGGTGGTGGTGGTGGTGGTGGTGGTGGTGGTGGTGGTGGTGGTGGTGGTGGTGGTGGTGGTGGTGGTGGTGGTGGTGGTGGTGGTGGTGGTACTGATTACGAGAATTACGATGATGATGATGATGATGATGATGATGATGATGATGATGATGATGATGATGATGATGATGATGATGATGATGATGATGATGATGATGATGATGATGATGATTACGATGATTACGATGATTATGCTGATAATAATTATGGTGTTGATATGCATAACACAGTATCTCGGAATCTCGCTGTAACTAGCTGTCTGTCTGTTTATATGTACGCCTGTATGTTTGTCTGCGTATCTGTCTATCTATCTGTCTCTGTCTGTCTGTCTCTGTCTCTTTGCCTCTCTCTGTCTCTCTCTGTCTCTCTCTGTCTCTGTCACTCTCGCTGTGTCTGTTTATGCGATTAAGCGTGCTTGCCTGTGCGTGCGTTGCTACATGAGTCGGCGTGCATCTTTTGTGTATATTCGGCGCGTTATCCGGGTCTTACGACGATAGGCCTTGCTGCGGGGTCACGACCTTTCAACAGCTTTTCCATGTCCGAATTAGCACCGACGTCGACCGTATGTGTATACATCTCCACTTCACATATACATGAAGACCATGCATGTTCTTCATCACAGGCGTCGATATGTTGCAAGGGCTGGGGGCCCGGCAATGGGGAGCGTTGAGCTCGTCCGATAATGGGGTGTGCAGGGTTTGAAACCCAAAGCGGATTTCAGAGACAAACCTCTGGTTCTGAAGTTTGTACACTTTACCTCTGAAGCTGAAAACATTTGCATATAATCATGCCTATATCAGAGGCATTTCTGCCTGAATTCTTCTATGTTTCGTGGATTTCGGCCAGCCATAATTATATAGTACCTCATGTTCAAGGGTTTTGGTCCCGCACTTCAAATCTCAAACCGTGACCGAAGTGCCCCCCCCCGAATCCGCTGGTGGGAATAGCTACACGAGATCTCAGCTCTTCATGTCCGTCTATTCTCCACATCATACCTCTAAAGTACACATATTTAACTTTAACGACGAGAGTGTACTTAAAGCGACTGGGAAAGTGGGAAACCAATGCAGATCGTCTTTAAAGTGTTAAAAGTTTTATATTCATCTTTTATGTTTATTTTATATTGGGTTGTCTGTTGTTTTGTTTATAACTCTTCATTGGCTCCATGGGCGTCCGCAGGAATTTTTCTAGGGGGTAAAATATTTTTAGGGGGCTAAATGTTTCTAAGGGCAAAATTTTCCGAGTGGGGGCGGGTCAAAATGACGTTTTCTGCATGGAATAGCTATTCAAAAACACAGAAAACGTCACAACTTTCAAAATCCAGTGGGGTAAATGCTCCCCTTGTCCCCTCCGGATGCCCATGCTTAGCTCATACTGGTCATAATAGCTATAGGCCTAACATATATATCGATCGCGACTATAGAATAGCGACTACAGAATAGCACATCAGATTCGCAGCATGTGAAACATACTGTGAAACATACTAGAGATGTGAGTCAATCATATTTTATTATGCAGCGGTTCTAATGCACGGAAACAAACAGCCTTACGCTGTATAGGCCCTAAAATAGGTCCCTTGCACAGGCCCCTTTCATAGGACCCTTGCATATATATATAGGCCCCTTGCATAGGCCCCTTGCATAGATGATAGGTCCCTTTCAATGTCACTAATTGGCAATTGCATAAAGTCAGTGTGAACAGCCGTTGCCTTTACCTATTTGTATACCTAAAACTTGTCTGGGACCGACCATTGGCTGGGCCCTTCTGGCAATACTGCCTGGGCTCGAATCCCGATTACCCCCCGCCCCTATGATCGACGCCCCAACTGCTGTACAGATATACTAT
>OY744615.1:29082969-29085469 GCA_963556255.1 Allolobophora icterica | reverse complement strand
GTAAAAGCCCCGTATATATGCCAAATAACGACTATTCCATTTGCATTCAAGAACAAGACCAAGACGAATGACTTAAAACCAAGAACAAAGTATATGTATATACCTGGGTTTACGGCCAAACCATTGAAGCAGAACCATGCATGCGCTAAATAGAGGTACTCCTCAACCCTTTACCCTGATCAATGGGTGACAGGACAATGTAAAGCCGAGTATGCTTATATGTATGCATGCATGCACGTATCAAAACAATTGTATAGCACCTTTTTCACCTCTCAAAAGAGTTGTAGGGCCTGTAGACGAACTCTGGCATCTCGAACACTTTATATGACCAGTGCTTGTGAGAAAAAGACGCTATATGAACACACATAGATAACTGTATCCATACAGACAAGTGGAAGCCAAACAGCATCATGTTTTGCCCGTTTCCATGGTTCGCCCAAGATGTCACGTACGCAACGCACGAACGTAACCCTGCGCATCTCAGCTGCCCAGCGATGGAACCTAGCCTTCGACTGCTGATACTAATGTATTCGACGTATCGATCACAGGCGGCGGAGGCGCACGAGTTGTGTGGATGTGGAGCCGCCACCGCCACCGCCGCCGCCTTCGACCCAAATGCAAAACTATGCATAATGTTCAGCGCCTGGTGGTGTTGTTGTTGCCCGTCGACTTGATAGATAGATGCTGACGGCGGGTGCAGGCGCGGCGGCGGCGGCGGTGGCCTGTGTGGTGCGGGACACCGTTGTCGGTTGTGATATTATGTCTGCTGAGAGGAAGGAGTAGCATGCATGGTTAGCCTAGTTAGCCCAGCTGATGAATTATAACGCTATCCGTTTGGGTCTTGCTGAATAGTTGCCTGCGCGTGGTGTACGTTACGCGGACGCGTCGCGTAAACTGCGTTGCGTAGTCGTAACGCAATCGTAGGATCGAGTGTGAGTGTTAGTGTTCGAAGGGTTTATTTCCGAAGGTTATGCAGTTCGGTGGTTACGACGGTGCGTTACGTACGTGAAGCGTGCGTTGCGTTAGTGCGTTGCGTTCGGTACGTTGCACATAAGCAGGCACGTAGTTGTGGGTTTAGCCGTGTACGTAAATCCTGCGTTTGTTTATCCTAGGTGTCTTCCTCTCTGTGGATGTACGTACTATAGCGTCAGTGTGGATGTCTGCTTAGGCTTTGCCCGTGGAGAGGATACAGTCGGGCGATAAAAGGGGAATTATTGCTCGACCGAGAATCTGACGGTTTTCGCGATGTTTACCTCTTGGGTTACGATGTACTGAGGGACCAAGTAGTGCCGCGGAAGGCGTCCGATAAACAGGCCAGGATTCCTTGCTGGAATTTCGAGGGGGTCTGGCCCGGATGGAGTTGACCGAGGTTGGCGAGCAGGTCTTTGCGGCAGAGTGCATCCTCAAGAGCCGCGTTCGCAAGGTGAGTGTTCCTCCGTGTTAATCAACAGAGCCACCACTGGGGAAAAGGTAAGATCTGAGGCTTCCGAAGCGAAAAATATTAACGTGGAAAAACTGAAACCTTAAAATACATACTGACTTACTCACCCATGCTGAGTGGCGATCTGACTCATTAACTCGGTCGCTTGGTTACCGACCTTACGACCTTACGACCAAATAACTCTCATCGTTCATCCCTCAACCCTCATCCCACCCCACTCAACCCGCTATATCACAACAACCCAAGTACTTCTTATGAAACCTGTTTAGTCAAGCAAATCCGAAAGCATTTCTACGTTTTCCACATTTTAACATGCTTGGCTGATCATTTAAATAACTCAGTAATTTATGTGAGTTATTTGGCTCCGGGCCAAAGCTGGCAGTGTGGTATAGAAACTAAGCGGATATCGGTCGAGGCGTGATTAACCCAGACTCGTTGAATCCGGTATAGATAAGGTCCAGTGGGATGATCATCCTCATTGACCTATATCGCACGATTCAGTGATTCACCCTGCAGTGATTCACCCTGCAGTGGGTTCCAAATGGAACGCGGATCAATTCTTCCGCTTTCCAATTCTGATTCAAACTCACGTGAATATAGGTCGTTGGCATGCATTCAAATTTGCTGATCGCCAGCTTTATCACACTGTGCCACACGACATGATAATTATATCGCAGTACTAGGGCAGACTTTGGCAACCTGCGCCACGCCAAGTTACTCAGGTGCAGGGGCGTCTATCCTCCCTAAGTCATTGGAGCAACTTCCCCTCCCTTCCCTCCTTTTCCCCTCCCCTTGCTTCCCCCCGTTAATGATGTCACATACACTATCTGATCTCCCCATATTTCTTGGATGGAGCATTTGCTCGAAGGTTCCATGGTGTAGACGCCCTTGCTGAGGTAAAAGGTAGGCCCTATACGTTGAGCTGCACCATAAATCCTGTGATGATGACCCAAGATAAGGTAGGCTAAAATGACGGCAGAGAGGAGAAGAACTAAGAAAGTCAGGATAGTTAAGTTCTGATATGAGACTAAAGCTGTTCTACACACGATATATAGATGG
>OY744615.1:28900469-29077969 GCA_963556255.1 Allolobophora icterica | reverse complement strand
CCTTTCCTTCTGAATCTGTTAAGCATTCAAGATCAGGTGAGATCATCAGCTGAACACATCAGCCAATGTCCTGCCCTATATATACAGGCAAGTAGGGCCTACATCATGTGAACTGCAGTGCCCGTCTTCTACATGTAATCTCACCGAAAAAGGTTTGTTGATAAGATTTCAAATCCGGTAAAAAGAGATAACTGGAGCACGATTGTTAGCGGCCGGAATCCCAACCCCGGAGATCGGGGTTCAAATCCCTGCATGGACAGAAGAACCAAGCTAGTCTTCCACTGACTTTCCATGGCGAACTCAGTCATAAAGTGAATGCATGGACCATATACACTGTCGGTGGGAAGGTCAGCCTACGAGGGAGAGGACTGGCTATCCACCCTCATGCATAAGCCAAGGATAAGAGAAGAACATGGCTGACACGTCACACGTCATAATAGGCCTACCAATCGCTGCCTCTCTGCATCGGCTTAAGAGACTGCAACTCTTCTTCGATTTTCACTCGGAGGCTCTAACAAACTAAAACGAGACGCTGTTTTCTTTCTTCTGTAGTCAAAACGAACAAGAATGTGCAAGCCGGAAAAGAAACAGGACACTGAGAACATCTCAGGTAGGTCCAGTGTTATTCTTCTATCCCTCCCAAACTTCCTTCTCGCTTCCCTATAGCGGATTCATACGCTCAATCCTCTATCAATATCTCATCCATATCTTCGACCATATTATATGTCCGCTCCCAGTAGTCCATCCATCTCCGCCCACGCATGTTTTGACAAAAGATTTCACAATCGAACGCAGATAGGCCTATGTGATGCGTTTCCGTTGTAGGCTGTGTACAGTGAACGTAACAAAATACCGCACATAGGTCTGCAAACGTATTCCGATCGTTTATAAAATATGCTCTTAAGCGTCAAAGCAGACAATCCTATTTATACGTCTGCTTTCAAACGCTGCAGACTCTCTGCACACTGCACAAAGTAGAGGTGGAATCGTAAAATTACTGTTCATATGAGTGGTGGAAAATCTAACAAAGTTTAACGGCGGTTGGTTCGTTTCGATTAGACCCAACGTATAGTGGATGGTGAATTTTTCCACCAGCGGAACCGAATCCAGTGCATCATTCTATGTCGGAGTACGCTTAGTTTCGGTTATATTGCTATTGTTGAAAATGTGTTGACTAATAAAAGCTACGTTGGTAACGTGAATTTGTGAGCGATTATATAGAGTCGCTTCCTAAATGCGAGGGTGGGTTACACTATATAGGGCCTATATGTTATTGCACTGGATACTTGCTATATCTCACATGCATCCAGATCTAGACCTATACTCGTTCTACCTTAGAAGTTTGGAGATTACGATTACGATTACCTGATACCTTTCTTTCTGTTCGTCCAGTCACTTCCTCTCTCGAATTCTCTAACCACTGTAGGCCTAAGACAGGTCTACAGCTTCTCGGTGACATGAATATGCTACCCAAAAGACTTCTGAAAGCTCGCTTATTTCCCATTTGCATGTCCTTGGACTGCAGTTTATACTGTATAACCTCTTCTTGTCCTTTCTTCTGGAACATTTCTGTTGAAACTTCGAACGAAACTCCTTAAAATGTTTTATCTCGGGACAGATTAGCCAACACGTTCTTTCATCTCCAATCTCTTTTCCTGGACTCATTCCTACGAAGAATATTTCTGTATCTTCTAGGATTATATATCTGGACCGGACTTAGGCCTGCCCTAGAATTTTGCATGGTCACCGATTCTGCCTTGCAAAGCTTTTCGACCCGTGACTGAAACTAACTCAGCAACCCCTGGAAAGATTTTACTAAGCGCATGTGAATGACTTGTCTTCATAACTGACAGTTTTATGTGACGTGAATTACATTAGGCCTACATTAAAATCTATATTGCAGTATATGCTACATTGTCCTACATGAGCGGCCGCTACCACGGCCTACCTTAACCTTTCTGTGAGCTTTTCCACCCTATTAACGGTGCCATTCATCCCTTCCTATCCCTCTCCCCTTTCCTCCAATTAATGCAACGTCACTCGTGTCATGCAGTTGACCAAAATAGTAGCAGCCAATTTAAAATATTAAAACAAATTGCGGCCCAGAACTTTAACAGAGGGGGAAACACAGTATACAGTTGTCCCCCTCCCCTAATTTTGAAGAAACACAAAAAGGCGAAAAAACATTTTCATCTCTTTTTTGACCAAATCAGTTCAAAAGTGTCCCTTGTCCCTCCCACCTGTCAAATAAGATCGCCGCCAGTGCCTCCTACCTCAGTCTTGTCTCCCCCCCCCCCGTTAACTACTTATCTCAAGTTCTCCAACCGAGCCATATCCAACACAGCACCACGCCTCTAGAACGATCTCCCTCTGAATTCCGCAGATTCTCGGTCCCTCCATCATCATTGCAATCCATCCTACATCATCATCCTCAGGTTCCTCTATCTATCACCCCCAGGCTTTCCACTCAAAACTGAAGTCTCACGTTTTCAAGTACTCCTACCCTGACTCATCTGATCATCCGCCTTCCAATTCTTCTCGCCCTAAACGACACGGCCTTAACAGCTGCTCTGCCTCCTCTCTTCAAACCGGACCTCCTTTATACTACCCTCTGGAAACCTTCTCTGATTTGACATAGCGCTCGTGAATAGGCTTGGGCCCTGTGCTTGGCCTTCGAGTGGCGCTTTAGCAGTTTGGAGATTACGATTACGACTAAGCTAAATTTAGCCTTTGTTAGAAATGGATCTGAAAAGGGTCATTGGCTTACCGCACGATGACGTAATCGTTAATAACCAGTAGGATCGAAGCATTACGTACTATAATGTAGGGCACAGATGTAATCTTATATCATATATAATCCTTGTGAAGTTAAGTGTGTTTACACTGGTCCTGCACTAACCAAACACAGATCAACTACTGTGACCCGAATTACATACACCATGCACAGTCTAGTCCTGCATCAACATTTATTTCATACCTCCCGTAGGGCGAATAGGCAGCAGGTCTAGTTGGGAAAAACGTTCCTATCAAAGCATGCACAGCGTGGCGCTGTGTTTAATTATTAATCGCACAGAGGGCTTGTCTGAAAATTCCTTATATATACATGTAAAGGCCTGTATATACATGCAATAGGTCTTATATGTTATACAGTGTATATGTGTATATATAAACAGTTAGTCTGAAATTTCTTATCAACGACTAAACGCAAACTATATCGAAATAGACGTGTGGCTTTGTTCTGCTCTAACCTTCGACCAGATTTATCGGACTGCAGTATACACAGAATGCTCTCGACGCATAATTAGTGCTTAATTCTCAAAGCCAATAACAGAGTGGCAGCGTGTGTATATACGTTCAATGGGAAAGAACCACAGATTGGGGAACAGCAGAGCGGCACAGAAAAATACAGAGACACTGGTGCAGCCGGAGGCAGCTAAACAAACAGAAGTCCATATGGAGGAATGGATGAAATTGTTAGGGTAACCAGGATGGACGACATTGTTTTGGGAAAGGATGAATTCCAACAGTTTAGCGACACGTATGGCATCAAAGGCCGTTTACATCGATGAGAAAAATGTTTGTGCAGTTCTCGCTGTTAGTTTAGTTTGGGGAAAAGCAGCGCACAAAGTTTACATTGGAGTTTATAAAGCCAGTTTGGCCATGCAAAACTAAACGGAGTGAAAACGTGCCAGTTGCGTTCTCTGCTGACCCTAAGCTGACCCCACCAGATGCTTGTTATCAGTCAGTCAGTCAGTCAGTCAGTCAGTCAGTCAGTCAGTCAGTCAGTCAGTCAGTCAGTCAGTCAGTCAGTCAGTCAGTCAGTCAGTCAGTCAGTCAGTCAGTCAGTCAGTCAGTCAGTCAGCCAGCCAGCCAGCCAGCCAGCCAGCCAGCCAGCCAGCCAGCCAGTCAGTCAGTCAGTAAATCAGTCATTCAATCAGTCTGGAGTCTTAATATAATGGTTTTTAAGTAGCTCCCAAACGCGTTGCTGTGCAGTTCTCGGCTCGTGATCAATTTGTTTGACATGGGTTTAAGAAAATGCTTTAGAAAGCAATCACCAATCCTCTGGGATTTCAAGTGCAGAGAAAATATACAGCCGCGTTTTTGCTGTGTGGTCAGTGTTGTCCAGTTATTCTTTAACGTGGTCACTTTATGTTGAATTTTGTCCAGCGCAAGAGACCGGACTCACCGTCCGAACTGCGACGCAGGCAGCTGAAGAACGAAGACGTCATAACAGACGAAGCGACCTCTAGTGACACCGACACCGACACACAGTCGACAGATGGCAGCATCACATCCGGTTCCACTACTTCCACCAGTTCCGTCACTTCCGAATCTCACTACCGGCAACAGGGTCACGGCAAACGCACCAGGGTCACGACGCAACCTCGCAATTCACGAACGAGGTCGTCGCGCATGCCCGAACCGAAAAAATTCCGTACTCGCCGCGCCAGTAGATGGCGCAGGGGTCTGACGTCATCGACGCGTAAACGGAAGTCGGTTGCTTCTCGCGTCCGCTGCAATGACGACGACGATGACGACACGGAAGATGATCCGGAGATGACGTGGCCGGAAAACAGTAGCCCGGAAACGCGCAGGAAGTCGAGAAGGAAAACAGAAAAAAGACACCTCGTGAAATGCCGCAAAATGAACGTCGCCCCCGCAACATTACGCGAACCAGACTCTACGACGGAAGAAGAGGACGAGGTGAAGGTCAATGAGACCAAGGTCAAGGAGAGCACGGCTAAGGACGCAGAAGGTGAGGACTCCACTGAGAGAGGTAGGATGGAGGTGAGCTACTGGAAGCCGTCGCCGGAAGTGAAGTCCGTCCTTGATAAGGTCAGCATAACGGATGTGTCTTGTGAAGATGTGACGATTACGGTCAAGGAGTGTACGACGGACGACGGGTTCTTCAAGAAGAAGAACCAGGATGACAACACTTAAAGTCAAACATCTTTTGATGGAAGAGATTGGTCATTGCCCAGCAAACCCCTTTTGGTTCAAGAAATTGATCATTGCTCAGCAAACCCCTTTTGGTTCAAGAAATTGGTCGTTGCTCAGCAAACCTGTTTTGGTTGAAGAAATTGGTCATTGCTCAGCAAACCCCTTTTGGTTCAAGAAATTGATCATTGCTCAGCAAACCCCTTTTGGTTCAAGAAATTGGTCATTGCTCAGCAAATCCCTTTTGGTTCAAGAAATTGATCATTGCTCAGCAAACCCCTTTTGGTTCAAGAAATTGATCATTACTCAGCAAACCCCTTTTGGTTCAAGAAATTGATCACTACTCAGCAAACCCCTTTTGGTTCAAGAAATTGATCATTACTCAGCAAACCCCTTTTGGTTGAAGAAAATTGGTTATTTCCCAGCAAACCCCTTTTGACTAAAGAAATTGATCATTGCCCAGCAAACCTCTGTTGGTTGAAGAAATTGGTCATTGCCCAGCAAACCCCTTTTGGTTGAAGAAATAATTTATTGGTCATTGCCCAGCAGACCACCCGATGAAAAAGATTGGTGGGCGGAGCATCGCGGCCGATGTATTAAACAAGAAATGACGTCTATTAGTTGTCAGACGCATGGAATGCCATAGATCTGCATCATCGTGTCGACGGTGGTAGAAGAACGAATTAAGTCCCGCACATCGTCTCACTCGAGGTTCAACTTCGAAACATGGAGTCAACGGGGTGCCTGAAAATAATTATGAAGTAGGCCTATGCATTGCCAGGAAATACCGTAATGCACCAAAACGATGGCTTAGACCTACGTCCAAATTTAGTTAGACGCCTAGAGCAAATAGCTTCAAATCTGTGACAGTTACTAGTACCCTCGAATTCTCTTAGCGATGACCCTTCTCAATACGACGTGCTAAGTAAACTGACTGGCCCATAGCCTCTGTAGCCTATACTTTTCATCTTCCGTAAAATAGATGGCTAAGGACGGCTTCTTTCAAAGCAGGACCAATCTTTCTAGTGAGAAAGTCACCATGTAGTATCGACACGATATCCGGATTAAACTGGTCCAATTTAATTATTTATTCTTCTTGGGTAAAGATGGTCTGTTGATCTATTTCACGCTTCCAAACTACTAGTCCAAACATTTATAATACAGACACGTTGATTGGGTCCACAGTCGATCGTATTTTGCCAACGAGGTCTTAAGGCTTAAGCGATGGTAATCTATCTATGGACCCAGTAACAATAGGACATTTTGTTTTAGTTGTTCCTCTAAAGAAATGCTAACTAGCGACAGATAGCGAGATTAAAATTAATGATGCTGATAATTAATAAGTACAATGCCTAATATCTTACATTATGCTAGTACAATAAAATACTAATTATTTTAGTTGACATTGTATTTCAGAGCGAGATTAAAATTAACAGTGCCGATAATTAATAAGTAGGCCTAATACCTAATATCTTGCATTATGTTAGTACAACAGAATACTAATTTAGGTGGCATTCTATTCCAAAGCGAGATTAAAATTAATGATACCGAAAATAACGGGCCATCCAGTTAGGGCCATCCATATATATTACGTACGCAAAAATCCCGGAAAATTGGACCCCCTCCCCCCTGTTCGCAAGCGTACTTTCTTCCACACACCCCGTGCGTACGTACGCTTGACGCACCCCCCCCCCGGAAGACCAGCTGCGGAAAGTGTCTGGACAGCTCCAGGCTGTCTGAACTTTAGGCCAGATTCGCAGATTGAAGGATGAGTGAGGGCCAATATAGACAAATTACAGGTGTCTCGTTCACAGCACAGAATAACTGCACATGGCTTTTATATAATGTAATAAAATGCCATCGGACGACTATAGGACAATACAGAGTTATAAATAGGCTAATGTGGACGTCATAATTAGAAATTTATTTTGCGTACGTGCACATTTTGTCCCCCCCTCCCCCCCGTTCGCACCCGTACGCAAAATCGCCTAAGTCCGACCCCTCAGTGCGTACGTAATATGTGGATGGCCCCTTAGTACGTACGCAGAAATCCGGAAAAATTAACCCCCTTCCTTCCCTGTATGCACGTGTACTTTTTTACCCCCACTTGCGTATACATCGCTTGACGTTCCCCCTCCCCCAATAGGACGGTCTATTTAATCCACGGGGCAGGCTGTGTCGGACTCAGTGATGAGCTGTGTGATAGTCAGGGTCCGATTTGCCGGGGGGTCGGGGGGGTTTGACCCCCTTGCTTCTTTTTTTGACCCCCATGCTTAAAGCCTTTGGCCGACCCCCGGGGGGGTCGGCTTGACCCCCTCAATTTCATTGCCCTCAGTCCTAACCAAACGACTCCATTATGACCAATCGCAAGCAATACGGCCTTGTCAGCTTTGGGTAATTATTATTTATTATCCAGTCGGTACCCCAATTTTGAAATATCGCGTTAATATTGTTCACGAGTAGCGCTTTAAGCGTGGCATCTTCAGCTGTTGAGAGATATCTTACTTTAAGACAACAAACGGACAGAGGTCCCTCCACAAGCCAGCGCCCTCAAGCGAAGATCCCGGGATAAAGGCGCCTTTATGCCCGGGGTCCTGGCCTCGATCCTAGCCTCGAGCATAATTATCAGCTTCAACGCTACGAGCATCCAGTTTCGGGGTAGGCCTAAAGGTCGTGCAGACAGTGGTATATTCTGTCTGAGATGCGCTTTTGACCACGGGTGACCTACACT
Source organism: Allolobophora icterica (assembly GCA_963556255.1). NCBI lineage: Eukaryota > Metazoa > Annelida > Clitellata > Crassiclitellata > Lumbricidae > Allolobophora > Allolobophora icterica. The sequence goes on along the minus strand of OY744615.1, from coordinate 29,070,300 downwards.
AAAGTGCACATCTATAGTGACCAGTGCACAGCTGTAGGCTATGCTGTCAATTTTGTGCTGACAGTGGCTTTGAGACACGCAGTTTGATAGGATTCGACCTTTAAAATTATATGCATTCTATCAGGCTACACAATACAGTTTAAGTTTGCAAATCAGTATTACATAGTATAATTTTAAGAGTCTCGGTACCGTAATTTCAGCCAACAGACAAGAACAGAATTGGAGATCGGCATAAGGGCAATTAATCGGCCTAGTGGCTCTCAAAAACGCGGTAAGTGAAGAAAAAGCATCTCAAAATGAGAAAGTACTTGCAAAGACACCCCGTATTTTACTGTTTTCCTTCAAGCAGCAGCTATTAGTAGGCTACATCTGCTGTCACGGTGGATGATGGTCAAAATGCAGGCTCATCTGAGCCTAATGTCAGTGGTGGTACTGCATTTGTTGTTGAAAAATCCCCAGTTCAACAACGTTCCTGCTTGGAACTCTGCTCCTGACTCTGTTGTGGAACGGCAGAAAATGACATTTGTTCAAACAAGAACACGTCCAAAACGTAGGCTGCGTCTCCTACCATTGGATTATGGTCGAGCGCCCTGCAGAAGCCGTGCACTCTGCTTCAGAGAAGTTTCCGATTGACAATTTTCTGCCCATCGTGGATCAATTCACAACCGAGTTGACAAGAAGACGATAGCATCATACGAACTACAATGCTCAAGGTTTGGTCTGGGATTAAGATTAGTAATCTTAATCCCAGGTTTGGTTTTCTATATAGGCTTGAATTATATAATGATGAAGAAATACACAACTCAGAGAAAATCCATGTAGCAATATATGGCGATGACCTCGATGAAAGCCTTGGCAATGAGCTCATAATATGCAGTGTTCTTATTTTTTCAAAATGTTTAAATACGAGACAGGTAGCGCATGCCTCAGCATACACGTAAGTCAGAGGCAGTTCATGTAGGCCTACCAATTAATACTTGACAAGGTGTTGAAAGTTTATTTCAAAATGTGGAAATTATGCTATGAATGTACATGGTGCTCATATAGTCACAAACTGTAGTGCTGAATGAGCATTCAAATCCGGCCCTGCAGCCCAGATTGCGATTGAGTACTCATGTACAAACAAGGCCAACATATGGGGGGTCATCAGCATTAACGGGCCATCGCTAACGCATTGGAATTTCAGGAATGACAGGAAATACGTTATATCCTGGCTGAAATCTGGGCACCATGGTGCCATAGATGAGCCAACTGGCATGGCGACTATTGTGCCAGAACAAAAGAAAAGTGCACAACTTTTTTGTGATGCACTAGTGTACTTGGTCCACTGGTTCGTTGGTTTTGCTAGTATTTCCAGTGACAGTACTTGGTGCAATGGTTTGTTAGCTTTCGTTGTGTAATTCTATTTAATCTTTCAGTGCAATTTAGTCACATCTGACGCTTGTGTGTACAATTTGTTGTTCTTATTAGCAAGACCACCACTGTTAGAGGTGGGGGGACACATCATACATTTGACCCCGCCCCCCCCCATTTTCAAGAAACACGAAAAAAGGTCAAAAAATATCGCGCGAAAACATTTGTTAACTTCTCTTTTGACCAGATCAGTTCAAAAGCGTTAACTTTGTTAACTTCTCTTTTTTACCTGATCAGTTCAAAAGCGTCCCCCCACCTGTCAAACAAGATCGCCGCCAGTGCCTATTGGTTCTTCAGCTAAAACTGCAACTGAAAACTCCTTTTAATTTTTAATTTTTAAATTGTTTTTCATGTCATGTTTGCATCGTAGTTGACTGTTGGTCATTGCAGAATCTTGACATATCATGAAAGTTCATTAACTTCATTTAAAAAATAACGAGTAAAAAATTAATTATGGTTTAAAAAATTTTAAATTATTTTTTATAGATTTCCGACCCCCCTGCTTCTTTTTTGACAAATCGGACCCTGGTGATAGTTTAATAATAGCTAATAGCAGTCAGGGGTGGTGTGGCATACAAGTGACACCTCTCCCACAATCCTACTTCTCCCGGTAGTACTTGTCTGGTAGCTACACGAACTGAACTGTGGCTCATTTGAAGGCCAATATAGAAAAATTATAGGTTACCCCCGTCCCGTTTCCTATGCGTACGTACATTATCAGTAGACCCCCTATACACAAGTATGTATTTGGGTTACCCCTCCCCTCCATGCGTACATGTACTAAATGGATGGCCCTAGGTAATGCATAATATCTTGCATTATGTTAGTACAATAGAATACTAATTTAGTTGGCATTGTATTCCATCTACCTTGAGTTTTATTTATTTTATGGACTATAATCAGGTTACGATCAAACGATATCTTGAATTCAGTTTATTTGAAGCACAAGTAACAGTCTGTTTAACATCTAGGTTATGTATGTTCACTGATTAATTTCAATCGTTTGCACTTGAATACTGTTTTTCCTCTTGAATCACTGTTTTTCATCTTCCCTAAGAAAGTCCGACTAAATATCATTCCATTTTGAAACATCACACTAGTGGCTACGACCTTAAAGCTGATAGCACACCACACGATGAAACACGAGATTTCCTTTGCTCAGCACAAGTAATGTAAATGTAATCTCTGAAATTTAACTGCGCCAGACAACCACATCAAGGAGATCAGCGACCTGGCGCTATATCAAGCCTGCAAGAGTCAGGTTGTTGAACAGCGATACATATCCCACTGCTGTGGCAAGAATAAATGACTGCATGATCATTGTGGGAATTGTAGAAAAAAGACTTGGGGTGGGGGGGTAACATTATATCCGTAATTCTGCAAACTGATGTCAACTAAATTTGAAAGCAGCTGATTTCAACACCAAAATCAAAATCAATTCCTCTGTTGAGAAATTCAAAAATGCATTCATGATAAGTTTTACACCATGGAAATTTCTTCCTTTTGTCAGAGACCCAGATTCAAATAATGCTAAATCACACTAGCATGACTGAGGAAACACCCCGGGGGTGTGAAATGAAGACTTAACTGTGGGGGTCCTAAGAAAGACTAGAGGATTGGACCTCCCTAACAATTCCCACCCTGTACATGGTACATTACTAAATACAACGCATACAAAGTACTAGCTGTATGGCTAAAGTGTGACTTAGAATGGTGAGTGCATGGCTAAACCCTCTCTTCTAACCTCGTGTACTCTGGTGAATCCAGAGATATCCTTACACCAATAACCCATCTCTAATATCGTTGGCCAAAGGGGTTAAACCCGACTGAACAACCCTTCTCCACCCTTGCAGTGCATCGTATATGCATCAAAATGCAATTTTTATCATTGTTTTAAACTTGTTTTACAGCCAAGGTAGCTATAATGTCATTGCTATTCTAAAAAGATCAACTTAGAACCTTCGTCCTCAAGCATCCAGAAAGATGCCTTTTTAAGAAGCAGCAACACAGCATTGGGCACAGTAGACGTCATAGCATTGCATACAGACAGAAGAAATAATGGCCATCATTGTTATTTGTTTTTATAATATACTATTATCATTGATCCTAATTCTAATTATGATTACATCTTTACTCTACAAGGTGTAATATCCCCAAGAATGATGTAAAGCAACAATGTAACAGCAGCTTAAAACTTTCTCCTGTGGCATCTATGACCTTACCCAACCAATGAGGATCATTCCCAAACTATTCATGTCTCAGGCTTGCAGCACTTTTTGATGATGTTAGAGAACCTGGCTCCTTCTCCTCAGGAATCGCTTCAAAGTCTGGCTTTGGTTCAGTCTCTGCCTCCAGGGTCTCCCTCTGCGCCTGTGTCAGCTCTTCTACAGCTCGAAAGAACTCGCTGAAACTGATGTACGGTTCGATCCGTCCCTGTTCGTCAAGGGGAAGAACGGGTGCCTTTACCGAGTTCCGCTTGAAAGAACCGCTGTCACGACTTCGCATTGAATCCTCATTAGTGCTGTAAATTGTACTTTGGTCGCTACGACCCCGTGTTGACCTCGCGCCGCTGAAAAATGCTCGCGAGAACGGTGACGAGTCCTGCGGTGCCGCGAGCACTTCAGATGATGTTGGGATGATGAGGGAAAGTGGAGTCATTGTGGCAGGTGGTGGCATGGAAGGAACAGACACTGGCCCGAACCCAGAGACTGAGCCAGGGCTTCCAATTGTAGTTGCGTTTGGCAGAGGGTAATCGAAGCTGCGGATAATGAGGGTGATGTCATCCCGGCGTTGGCAACGCTGACGTCGTGCAGGGTCCGTCGCTGTCATGAAGGTGTCGTGATGGATACGTACGGCTTGGTCGACAACTGCCTGTGCCACTCCATTGAGTGTTGACTGGACAGCGAACTGCTGGGCAATCATGCGTGACACGGCTATGTTGGGGTGCTCCGTGATGCCAGAATCAGCGAGTGCCTTGTGCAGTCCGTCTGACATGAGCACAAGAAATGCGCAAGACTCGTTCAAATCAAAACCATCACTTATTTCAGGATACGCTATCAGTGGCGATGAGCGGGCTGGTCTAAAAAAGACAACACCTTCACTCTCACTTATTATATCATGCAAACATTTAATAGGGTAACTATTCACAGTGCCTCAAATACAGAAAACAAGCTTCACAAAAACAACATCTGCTCTTCAATACAAGTGTACTATTTATCCAGTATCATAAAGCAGTAGCAGTAGCAAATAGTAGCAACCAACAACAGCCATCTCTTCTAAGCTCTCAGCCAGTTTCATTATTTATTTGTGTGCAAAAACCTTTAACCATGGGTACTTTTTGACACAGCAGTAGCTCAATGAAGCTAAGGGTATGAAACTGCCTAACCTTAGTGTTATAAAACCGCAAACACTACTACATGGACCAAATGAGCATAGCTACTTTTCAAAGCGCAGGAAGACATGTTTATGCAAACAAGGTATCTGCCAAGTTACCGTAGAAGTTCAATATCCTGGTAATTGGTTTTGATGAAGTGGTCTCCAATACTGCGAGTGTAGCCATGCCCACCAAGGCTGCCACATCGTCGGATTTTCTCAATATCCAGTCCAAGGTTGGCCAGACGGTCAAGCTCAGTCTGGTTGTCGAGGTTGTGGTCATTGGTCAGCTGAGTCACGTGAAGACGGCCGTCCGTGTCTTTGGTGCATAGCAGAGCTCGGCTGCAACCTTATAGACAATGCATCATTCACGAGTCAATCATTAAAATTAATATCAGCCTCAATAATAAAATATAAAATCGCAGCAAATAGTGGCAAATATCAGCCTCAATAATAGAATATAAAATAGTAGAAAATAGTGGCAAATATCAGCCTCAATAATAGAATATACATATAGCAAATGTCATTTAATTTTGTGCAGCTATTTTGCTAAAGAAATTACACACAAACATATGACTAAAGCTACTCTAATGATTTTTTAAAGGTATTTTCAGATAAGACTCTCAAAAGGTTAGACAATTCAACAACTGCACATAAGAAAAGCATTCTGATAGAAACCTGTGAAAAAACAATTTCCCAAAGAATCAAGATTTTAACCTTTGGGAATGCCATCTGTGTTGATTAAGGGAAATGTAAATGCATGTTGTTCATTTGTGCATCATTTGAGACCTTATGGTCTAAATTCCACACATTTTGCAATGAGTTAATTGGGTGAGATCGTTCACCACCCCTAACCGTTTGAATTGGCGCCAAGCCTTTTAAGATCCCATGCATGGATTGTGCTACCCCAAGATTTAAATCTCTGATATTAAGTCTTGACAATGAAGCATCTTTCATAAAAGGTGCGAATACAGCATCTAGACAACCTGAGAACATAAAGGTTCAAAGTTTACAATAGACTGTCAATTTCAGCAAACAAACCACACAAGCACAAGTGAAAGGCCATACATTAACATTCAACCGCCATGCCAACCGCACAAAATGGATACCCTTCTAGTAATGATTGCTGTGTCTCAAACATACCAACATTTGCTACGTATAGTTTATTGTTGACGATCAAGGCAACAAGGGCTGCAGTTCCTCCCTGCAACTGAGCATCAATCGACTTGAGTCGCTTCAGCATGTCGATTCTTTCCTGCCCAGAGTGTACATGTCCTTCCTAGTTTAACACATATCCCAAGCAATCAAACAACACTCAGTGCATATGAAAGACTCAGAGTTAAGCTGCTCCTTGGCAGTTGTGGAAGTAACCTTATTTTAAACATACAGCTTCAGTGTTGCCCTCCTCGAAACACTTCTATCTGCCTATTACAGAAAAGGATAAATCACTCCAAACACAATGCAAATAATATAGACAGCATAAAACTTGACTGAAAGGACCTAGGCTTAACTTCTAAACAGCACGAAGTTTCAGTGAAATAACTTTTGGTACTAGCTGACAGAGATAACATTGAATGATACTAGAGAACCAGCAGATCTTGTTTCTCTGACACTGGATTTCACCTAGCTGAAAGTATATTTCTAGGCGATGAAGAAATATACCATAGTCAACAGAATCAAGTGGCACACCACATCAGATGAGAGCAGTTACTTTTCCATTGTCCACGCTGATCATGTGACTGTGAAATGGCAAGTGGTGCAGTTTCAGTGGAATGGTATATGTGGTAGGCAAATTGAAAATGTAGGTACATTTTGTGTGACAAAAGGTGACTCCTTAAGCAGTCCACACCACCTTTTTCAGAATTTTGGAGATAAACAAAGATGGGGGATAGTTTGACAGAATATTTTTCTTCCAGTTAGTTTTTTATTTTATTTTAATAATGAGCAACACTCCTTGCATTCAACTACAGAGTTGTGACTAGTTCTACACTACTTTAAGTTTTAAAATTTTGTTTAAAATTAGGCTAAGTCAGTAGTGATAATCAGTAGTTTTTCAAATTTTCAACCAATTCTGCCATCTGGCCGCACTGCCGCGGCACCCCATACAGCAGGTTCACTACAGCACCCTTTGGGCGCTGTGCCACCGAGGTTGGGAAACACTGCTCTGAACTAACCTCTGGCAAATGTAGCTGTAAATTGAATTTCTCAGCCAGGACACCATCAACCAGCTGTGAATATCCATTCTCAACAGATAAGAAAGCCTAGAAAAAATAATTCAATCATTATTAGACAAAACAAAGTTCATTTAATTGTGCTTGTAAAGTGATCTAAAGATATACAGTAGCAAATTAAGGCTTAATAAAGTCAGTGAAATAGTGGCCAAGTAGTATCTGTTCACAGATGCATTTAGTATTTTGATGTAAGGACAATGAAGGACTTTGGCAAGTATTTGCTATTCACATGTGTATTTCAAGACTTGGATTGCAGCCAACACAATTTCTCTTCAATCAAAAGAGTACTTCAACCTCATGCCTTCAAAGCCATGACCCCAAACCCAACCAAACTAGAGGGTAGCCCAAATGGTACAATCAAAATCACAATCTTCATCTTACAAGGCTAGTGATCAACAAACAGGCTACTGCATGCTTCAGGCTATACACAATGCAGTCTTTTGATCAATGACATCAATACATTCAGGATTCTCCACACTTGCAAGCCTCAATAGTCATTGTAACCTCTGAATACTTTAACGAGTACTGAGTTCTTTTCTAATGCCAAATGGATCAACAATCATTGAATACGGAAGCCTGTGGGGATATATTAGTCCACAGAACATCATTCTTTCATGTGCATCAGACCAAACGTTGGAAAGCTTTCACTGAAAATATGCACCATTCCATCTGTGTTTTAGCATCTCTGACAGATCCATAACAGGCAATAAATAAATGCTCAGATACAAACAGACATTCACGAAATAGCATAATATACACGAAACGCTAAAGAATAAGTAGAAAAATTAAAGCTGAAAGTGTGTGGACCTGGTAGAGGACTTCTTTCATTTCTTTGTCTGTTGTCTTGCCTCTTAACTGATCAAAAATGATTTCTGCTGGTAAATTCTGAGCTGCATAGCCAGACACCTTGCATCCGCTGTGACCATCGAACACCCCATACAGGAAAACGTTGTCAACGCTAAGAAACAACAAATAAGAAGATTGTGAGAACAAATGATAACGTAGGACATCACAGTTAAAGAATAAGATGATGATGATATTCGTTTACTGTTTATAAAGTAAATACATGCTGACAAACAGCAGCATAGAAAGATTTCCATTAACTGGGATTATAACTGGCACCCAGGCTTGTCAGGTTGTTAGAATACATGTGGGGAAGATTGACAAGCATTCCATTTACAATTACAGTTTTACATTACATGACGCTATAAACCATACCGCTAAGCTGTCTTAAAATATCGTTGCCTAGCAGTGTCTTCAATAATATCGCTTCATCCTAACACACTTCACACTTCCATAGCTAATTGGATACATCGCTCGGCTGGTAACGTGGAGATAATGGGAATAAGCCTGCCCCGAGTATGTTACTCTAAAGAGACCTTGAACAAGTCCTTCACTCGCAATTCTTTCATGCCTCATATTCAAAACATATGCACGTAATAAACACAAACTTCTAAAAATATATGAATCAGAAGGAAGAAACAATGCAGGTTCTTCCTTTGTTAACCACAGTAAGTACCATGTTAAAACAGGATGGCATAGTCTGTCTTGCATAGGCATTTTGAAACAGTTACTCTGTATTTCAACCACACTCACCCCATGCATGTTCATATTATATCAGAGAAACCAGCCATCATGTGCATTATTACTGAAGTGCTCTAAACTCTCCAGTCAGAAATAGGCAGAATTCTCCGATAATGCTTTCACTTCATCTCCAACCTGAAGTGGAAGCTTCTGTCTTCAAATTCATGTCCTTCTCGTCGGATACCGTCCTCGCGATAGACCTGGTTGGTGGAAAAGCCGACACCAGACAGACGGCAGACTGGAAGATCATCTGTCCACTCCACCACATTATTCTGTATAAAGAAACTATCACCACATAAAACTAATGCACATACAGTCTGCAGGGGTATTGGTCCAGGAGAACCACAGGGTGTGAATTGTGCAACTGTTCCACACGGCAACAGTCGCGAGAAGTAACGAAAGGTTTAAATCATATCTCAAATCGAAATGGCAGTCTCGATTCCATTTAGAATAAATAATTCAGATCCCACGGTACCTAATAACAGCATGTCTGCACCTGTAAAATCATCGGCAACACAACTAGCCTATACACGACTACGACTGCAAGAAAATGCTTGCAGAACTAATTCCTGAGGTTCAGTTCATGCCTCAGGCTCAACCTTTCTGTGTGACCTTGTATGTTTTATTTTTTATTAAATAATAATAAATTAACTATTGAAGAAATCTGACTCATGGATCCAAAACTAACCAAAAAGTAAATATAACTTTTGCTTATAATTACAAAATCATGTTTCACTCTAAGATCATTTTAGACACGCTTGAAAACTCGGTATCCTCTTGACCACAGATCAGAAAAGGCATTAATGCTTGGCACATGCATATGGAAACGCATTAACTTACAAGGTGACATCACGTTTTGCTGAAATATCACACAATCAGTAACTAAAGTTACTTTAAAGACACTGTAATTTTACAAAATAAGTTTCCTGCGCTAATATTGTGTGCTCCAAAAAGCTACATGAAAATATAAGGCACTACTTTACATAGTTACTCAATTACGTCACATCCAGGTCCATGAAGTCAGTCTTCAATAACGAAACTCTTTGGACCCCATCCTTTGTATCTTGTAGCCTTACTTATTTACTAAGCGCAGACATACAAGCCTCGAGTGCGTGTTTGACAGCAAAGCATAACGACGCAGGAATGCGTCTTCAATGTACGCGTTTTTCTAGATACCTCACATTCGTTCGTTAAGCTACCGAGATGCAGAGACCCATCGCCGTCGGAGTTGCTCCGGAGAGCCAACATTCCAATTTTTATATTTGTTGTTAACCTGTTTACAATGCGATCATAGATTTATGCAATACCAGCATAGATCCGTGACAAGCATAGATATAACATCAAGGACTTTCTATACCTAAATATAGATTCCTTGATATAACATGGTGACAAGTATGGTGTACCACAGTATAAATAATTACATCTATACTGTGGGTGTACTTCGACATCTCATTACTAACACAGTATAAATAATTATTTATACTGTGATTGTTGTCCTCGAGACTAAGGTCTTGGTCTCGAGTGCATTCGAGTTCGTTTTTAAAAGTCTTGGCGTTGAGACCAAAAGTCTTGGTCTTGAGATCAAAAGTCTTGGTCTCGAGGTTCAAAGTCTTGGTCTTTGTCTTGCAACAGTCATTTAACAAAACGCAAGAATTTTAAAAATTTATCCAATAATTACTAATACAATTGCTTTAGTGTTTACATGGTGTGAATGAGGCTTTACTGTTGTTTTGGACAATTATTTTGACTTCCGGTTATTTACCATGGAATGATTTCAAATCAGACTCACGATTTGTACATTTACATCCAGTGCTTGAAAAGCACTGGATGTAAATGTGTGCCAGCGATTTCAGCACCTGTAGAACGGCCTATTTGTCACATGACATAATTTGTATGAGGCCCCACAGGTCACGTGGGGCTTGAGTTGAAAGTCTTGGTCTTGGAAGACCAATACTGGTCTTGGTCAGAAAATTCTGAGCGAATTGGTTTTTATAAAATGCAACAGGCACTTGGAATAACATTTCGCATGGACGTTTGTAAATACGAATTCGGAATTCTCTGCAGTCTGCATTTAGAGTTGTGTTGCTTGAATAAAATCAGACACGTTTTCATTAAAATAGTGAGTAGTCCGACTTGACAATATTTTTTAGTAAGGAATTGCAGTCTGGATATGATTGTGATTATTGTGGGTCCTGGTCTTAGTCTTGAGACCAAAAGTCTTGGTCTTGAGGTTCAAAGTCTTGGTCTTGAGGTTCAAAGTCTTGGTCTTGAGGTTTAAAGTCTTGACAACAAGACTGCCTTAGGGCTATCCATCGCTCTGTCTCATCTCCAATCTTCACTTGGATTGTCCATGCATTTGTCTGCTCTAGACTTGACTACTGCAATTCCCTCCTCATTGGCCTTCCCAAGGTCCGTCTTGCTTCTCTTCAGTCCGTTCTCAATGCTGCTGCTAGACTAGTTGCCAGTCTTCCTCGATTCTCTCATATCACCACCTTCATGGCAGAAGAACTCCACTGGCTCCCGCTTTCTGCCCGCATCCAATTCAAGGTCCTCATCCTTGTCTCTAAGGCTCAACTTGGTTTCGCTTTGAAATATTTGCGACTTAATTCATCGTTCTCAATCTGCTGCTTCTCTTCGTTCCTCTGACCGTTTGGACCTCCTCGTTCCCCATGTTAGGACTTCACTGGCTCAATCTAGGTCTTTTGCTTTCACTGGCTCTGCTCTTTGGAATGAGCTTCCTCCGTCCGTCCGATCGTTCTTCTATTCTCTCAGGTAATGTCTCTTCCTCTTTTACCTTTCTGAAGATGTGCTTTTTCTCTTTTTCTTTTTCAGGGTCTCGCGCTGGGATTGCTTCTGAATGGCCCTCCGCTAGAAGCGCTTTATAAATATCCAAATACAATATGAGTTTGAGCAGAAAGTTCCATTTACAACAATTCAATTCAATATTTGTTTATTTGATTACAGGCTGTCATAGACGCAGCGTCGCGTGTTTTATTTACCAAATAATTGTCGTTGATACACTGTCATTCAGCTCTCAAATTATCTTTGGTCGCATATAAAATGTCATAATTTATAGATTCTTTGATAAAATGTTGGCAAAGGATCGTACAGAGCTTCGTGCAGTGAAAACTTAAAATTTTCCCATTGACGTCAAGTTCAACGGCCTTTGAGGCATCATCCAACTCATAAAATATGGGAACCATCAGATCCTCATTTCCATGCGACGGCTCCTCTGCAACTCAAAACATTGTGTATACAGGCGTATGCCACGCCATTTTGCTCTACCCGCTGTGCAGGAACCATGCTAGTCCGAGCCACAGTATCTGACAGCAAGGCCCTATTATACATATAGATTCCTTGATCTCATAGGCATTGTTGTGGACAGAGGGGCCTTGACGTAAACGTTCTTACTGTTAATATACCGAATGAATTAAACGGCGATCATATGGCAAAAGTGAGCACCTCAGAAATAACAAGTGTTAAGGTTATGGGCTATATAATGGCTCTGAGGGAGAGACTTCTTTCCTGTTGGCATACAGCTTTCTCACGAGGAATTACAGTATTCTGGTTTTAAAGAAAAGGGATGCAATTTTGTTTTAGCGGTAAGAAGCAGTGTTCGAACTTTAGCAGATTATAGTCCACATTCAGATACCAAAGGAAGTCAATCACTGGCATACATGTTCATTATTTCCATACCGATAAGGGTGACCATAAGCTGGCAAGTCTGCTCGTCCTCTTTATGAGTTTGTCTTGTGCAGCTCTAATAGCAGCCACATGTAGGACTTGTGAAACCTTCATTACAATGCACTCGTGTGGGTTTGTCCTACAAATGAAGCCCACACAGGAATATTGTCATGTGGGCTTCAAATGCCCGCACTTCATCGTTAAATGTCTGTCATACGTTGGGGACACGTCGACAGTCAAAGTTGCGCTACCTGCCACTGTGTTAGCACAACTATGCTCATTGCATCACCATCAACACGTCAATCCACTCCTTCCAACTGCGCATCCATGGGTGTCCGGCAGGGGTTTAAGGGGGCATTTGCCCCTCTGGATTTTGCAAATATTTTTTGATCGTTATCTTTTGATCGTTATGATTATTACAACAGTCCCAACACAATTTTCAATGCCAAAAACACTTAATTATTTAGGTAAGTACTTGACCATTATTTATTTTTAAAGTTGTCATGTGTTCTGTGTTCATTCTACGCAAAAACCTACTTTTGCTCCCTCTTGAAAAATCCCCGGAAATTTTGTCCCCTAAAAAAATTCCTGCGGACGCCCATGTGCACGTCTACTTACGCTGCTGTAATAAGACATCTTATTTACTGTTCTGTTGAAGATCAAGGCACAATTACATGAAGACAATACTACTAACCCATCACTGGGAAATGGCATTCAGAGGCAAACTAGACATCACTGTAGAATCCATATGTAGGAAATTTTAATTTTCTGTAGTGGTTTTGACTTTACGAAATGCCGCAAACTGCACACTGTAATAATAATATTTATTGTGCCAAAGGCAGCAGAATATCGGCATCAAGCGAATCAAAAACAGAAGATAAACGTTGCAAGAAATAAAAAGATTCTAATGCCTGCTGCAGCTAATGGACCGGCAAACAGTTCTGCAAACCTGCGGATAACACATAACAACGCACGCAGCCAATCGCCACAGTTCGCAGTGTGCCAACTCTCCAAAAAAATCGAAGCAAATCAAAATGATGAGGATCGTGAAGTGACTTAATGTACATGTGCCAAATAGATCGCTTTCAATAAAAATCTTCTGATCGCAGTCAACAGCTGCATTTGGAGTTAAACTCTATTCGCTGTCGGGAACTGAATCTTGGGCGAGATGGTGCGCGAATAATCCGTTAACTAATTAGAAAATTAGTCTGTTTGTATACGAGTGTCACATGTTGTTCAGGGCAGCCGCAATGCAGTTGTTAGCGCTGGCCAGATCAAAGGCCTCCTCGAAATCGGTCATCAGAGGATCGTCACGCAGCTGTGGCACTTGACCGATTGGAGAATTAGTCTCCTTCGTGTCGTCTAGAAGAGCGGCCAAAAGTTCTTGCAGTGTTTCACGTTTCTTCTCTAAAAAAAGCAATGCGTGTTTCAACCAATGTTGCATGAAAAGGAATGCAACATTCCAAAACACAATCTGAGTGCATAAACTCCACATTCATTCTTAAGCACTATGTTACTCAGTACATGGCAATCAGTCAGAATGGCACTCCCTCATGCGGTTACATTTTGGGAACCACATATGACACCACATGTAACAAGGTTGCAATTATTATTATTATTATTATTATTATTATTATTATATCTTCGTTTATTCATAAATTCTCACTGACAGAATGCAATGAGGTACAATTCACTTGGGTACTGATTATATGCCAATTAACACGTTTTTTAAAACGTCATGCAAGTCAAAATGATTACTATCAGTAACTATGCAAAAAGTATTCTAATATGTTTTAATATATACATGCAACAATGTACTTGTGCATGCTCAAAAGCACAGCTGTCTTAAAGAAATACATAGGTGTGAAATACAAGGTTATTTTCTATTGGTCTTGAAATCATGCCTCGAGTCTTGCGCATGCTTTAGTATACACCAGACACCTTTGAGCATTTATTTGAACGAATGTTGTTAAGACACAAAATGCAACAATCCAAAACACATTCTGACCACTTGGTCGTATGCACATGCATGTAACTCCAATTTCATACTGCATTCATACCAGAAAGCCTGTTGTGATAGAGTGTATTACAAAGTGGTTCTTTTGTAACTTTCATAAATCTGGCAAAGTAGCCATGTTTCTGCATTTACAACACAGCAAGCTCTCAAGGTAGCTTGAAATGACACTCAAGGCGGCACAACAGGGTGATAAGCATCAGTGATTTTCATCCTAACGCAACACAGATACTCGCCAATTATTCTAAGGACAGGGATTAATTGGCAATTTATTCTAAGGACAGGGATTGATTGGCAATTTATTCTACGGACATGGATTGATTGGCGATTTATTCTAAGGGCATGGATTGATTGGCAATTTATTCTAAGAACATGGATTATTGGCGATTTATTAAGGACATGGATTATTGGCAATTTATTCTAAGGACATGGATTGGTTGGCAATTTTTTCTAAGGATATGGATTTGTTGGCAATTATATTCTAAGGACATGGATTGATTGGCAATTAATTCTACGGACATGCATTGATTGGCGATTTATTCCAAGGGCGTGGATTGATTGGCAATTTATTCTAAGGACAAGGATTGGTTGGCAATTTTTTCTAAGGATATGGATTTGTTGGCAATTTATTCTAAGGATATGGATTTGTTGGCAGTTTATTCTAAGGACATGGAGTGATTGGCAATTTATTCCAAGGACATGGATTGGTTGGCAATTTATTCTAAAAACATTGGTCGTTTGCATTCTACCTGTGTAGTCATTGCTGAGCAGCTCGCACCACTTGCCCCGCACGTGCTCAACCGTCTGGACGTCCTTTTCGAGACTACTGTTGACGATTGTCATGAAGCATGGCAGGAACAGTTTCAGCATCTCGCTGAACAGATCTTCCACAAGTTCATCGCTATCAAACGTCTTAACAGAAATCTCCGTCAAATTCTAAACCAAACGAAACAACACTGGATTTTCCACCAAGAAACAGTTTCAAAATTTCAGTTTTAGTTTAGGATGCATTCACATATTCACATATCTTAAAATCAACATCTAGGTCTTGGTCTAGAATAATATCCCTTAATTAAATAGCTCTGCTTGGTCATTATTCATTCATTGTTAAAGCACCAGCACTGAAGAAGCACTTGAACCAATGCAACGCAGAAAAGCTTAAATCTGATAGTGCTCTTCAAACTTAAACTGGCTAAGAGCTGTGCTTGAAAACCAACAAGACACCTAAAAACCCATGAAGAGGAAGGAAATAAATTGTATGACATCTCTCTCTGCTTTTCCTGAACTTCAGTTGTCTTAAAACACAACAGCATTAGTGACCCAACGCTAGAAAAGTTTAACACTCTAATGTCGAGCTGCATTGGTTTCCGAGTTGCTTTTAGTGCACTCTTGTCATTGATGTGTTATAGAATGTGTGAGATTACTGTAGAAGAACTGACCATAAGACAGTTACGTCGGTAGTAGGCCAACAAGGCCGAGTTGAGGCCTCGCAGTGGCTGTTGACCCCTTTCTATCAGAGAGTCATTGTGCAGACAAGCCGCAACAAAACATGGAAGAGCCTCACTGTACCTAAAATCAAGGCAAGAAAAACATATCTACATAGACCTTTCTGCCTAACTAATTTAGCCCGATTCATCACTCGTGTAAGGACAGTCGAGTAAGTAACCATCTAGCCAATTAGAAGCAGGAATCAGAGTACTCTTGACATGCAGAATTCTTGGCACTATGTGACCTTTTGGCTGAAGATTGTTTATACAGTTGTATGTATAATAATAATAATAATAATCTTTATTAATTCAAACTGACAAGTACACAGTAAGATTACATTGAAACATGACAGTACAATCAAGATCTTAATTAACACGTTTTGGCAGCCATGCAAGGCACCACCCTGGGGGGGGTTACGAGTATCGAACGCGATCTAATGCTCTCCTGGCCATGAGTGTTGCCATTTATCTATCCCTCCTCCCCATGTCTGTCTGTATGTATGCATCTGGCAATTTATTTTGAAGGACCATCACTACCTCAGACAAAAGATCACAGTTTCTACTATGACTTATCATAATTTTGTGATATCTATTGTTCTTCGTATTATTATATATATTAATCACTATTATTTGTCTAAAAGTTTACATTATTATTTATCTAAGTCATTGAATGAATTACGTAGTCAACATAGTCACCTCTGGTTGTGATAGGCTCGAACACCCGAAATAAAGGCAAACACTAACTCTCGGAATTTCCTGTATTTCTGATGCCAATCCTATTCAAACACAACAAGACAAAACTTTTAACAATTTATACAGTAACTGAGGAGACCAGTCAAACCACCTGTGTATGAATAAGGTCAAAATTAAAAGACAGTTTCTTAGTCTGTTCAATTAACAACAGGAATACCCTAATACTGTAATTCAACAACTCAATTAATGATCTATTTAACTTATTCGATAAAGAATTTACATCAACAGTGATCCCACAGCAGAAAATGGTAACATAAATTACAGCAACGGAACTTCAAGAAAGGAAAAGCAGCATGCAGGAAACAATACAGGAAAAGCAACCAAGCAAGAAAGACATAACAGAAAGAAGGCACAGAAACATTAAGGAAGATCAGAAAAAAGAAATACACAATGCATTAAAAAAGGTGGCAAGAATGATGGATGGATAAAAGGATGGAAGGAAAAACATATGGATGGAAGAGTTCAAGAAACAGGACTATAAGTAAGCAGGGAATCAAAGCAATTAAATGATTATACCTGATACAACTCCCACACACCAGGCTTCGATTTAAAGGTTTCGCGAAGTTTGTTGGAAGCTTTATTCAAACTTCCACTGCTGCAAATAAAGAACAGAATGACACAACCATTTACCAACTCATTCTGTATTGGATTGAAAAAAACAACACAATGTCATTCTCCTACAAGCTGTTATTACCATAAAATTTAACGATAAACTATGATAAACCAGAATCTGATAACGGGAACAGCAACAAAAGGACATTTTTATAGCTAGACAAAACTAAATCACTGCATAAAAAGTTATGCTCAGTTAAAGCCTCAGTGTTGCAAAATCTTTCACCTGCAATCAGAAAAAACTGACTCTTGACAACAATGAATACCTAGAAGTACAAAAACATGAAATTCCAAAAGCTGGTCACCAGTGGCGGCAATCTTGTTTGACAGGTGGGGGGACAATTAAGAACTGATCTGGTCAAAAGAGTTTTGAACTGATTAAACAAAAAAGTCAAAAAATTTGTGCATAAAGCTGTTGACTTTTTTTGGTGTTTCTTCAAAATATGGGGGGGGGGACAAATGTATGGTGTGCCCCCACTTTTAAAGGTGGGGTCTTGTCCCCCTCGATCTCCTCCCCCCGGATGGCCGCATATGCTGGTCACAGACCTAAAGAATTACCATTACCAAAAGAGCTAGAAACACTGAACAAGAGCCAAACTAACTGCTCTTACTTAGGATCTGTGCTCTGAAACATTGTCAGTTTGTAGCATATGTTGTCATAGAGGGTCAGTTGAAGGACATCATGGTTCGCTCCGCCAACAAGGAAGTAATCAAAAACATCTGCCACACGAGGATCATTTCGCATAGGAGTCGACAGGGCTTCCGAGAAAGTCCACTCTTTGCTACACTTCTCCTTAAATGCCTAAAACCAGCAAGATAAACATACTTATCAGAAGTCTCTTCACTACCATCTAAACACCACGTGACCTCGCAAAATTTCAGGGAATTGATGAAACACAGATCTTTCCACTTCATAATTATTCATTCGAGTATTTTTCATTCGAGTATTTATATAGCACCTCTTCAAGTCCAGAGGTGGTGATGAACTAAGATTCGAACCTCAGTGCTGGAGGGATCTCTGAGATCTAATCTAGTGACATCTACAGTGCTGTTATCATAAAAGCACAATGGATCACCTGATCGGTAACAACCTTCAGTGAAACAGCATGGAAAATTGTACGGTTTTGGAAAAGTCTGGTAGAAAACTGATAGGTCAGCAAAACCACAAATCAGGCAAATATAAGTTTAGACCTCAATGACGTTGTTGAATTAACAGAATGCACAGGACTGAACAGTGAGTTCCAGAGCTATGGACTGCCACCGAGAAAGCTCAAGAGCCCAACACTGTTCTCGGCTGATACAAAATAAGAGTTGTAGCATCCACTGAGCAACTGCAGTGAGCACCGATAGTTCCGCTCATTGACATGTAATACGAACCCCAAACCTTATGAACCATCAGGCAGACCTCTCACGCATAGATTGTCATATATAACGTAGTAATTTCTAAGGCACCATTAAAACACAACACGGCAGACAGACTGCGCCAACACAACACTCATCCCGAGAGATACGCTTCATCACGTTCACTTCCTACCTCATCCAGGATCTCTTCCGAAGTCTTGCTACTGAACCAACTCTTGGTGCAGACCCACTTCAGCAGCTCTGTTGTGCTCTGTGTCGAGGCGGCTGCATGCTGCACATTGAGATTCTTCTTGCGACCCTGCGACTGTGCTGGTTGGTGAGAGGCACCTTCGTTCACTAAATCTTTAACAAAGCCAATACAACACAAATTCCATTTAAATGAACACAAATGAAGCAGCCATTATAATTAGACACTAAAAACATGCCGTAAAGGACCTCTCTCCATGAGGTCCATGAAAGGCATTACATAAAGAATAGCAGTAATTACAATTATTGTTAATTATTTAACAAAGCCGGTGGTCTGGAATAGACTTCCCTTCGAGCTCCGCATGTGCCCTAGGGTCCCTCTGGCCTGTTTCTTGCTAATTTTACAACTGTACTACATGAGCGTGCTGGTTCAGGATGCCTCTGAGTAGTTCCCTTTAAGGGGCGCTATATAAATCCTTGAATGAATGAATGAATAAATGAATGAATTTAGACAACTTAATTGGCACTAAGAAGCAAAAATCGTGCAAAAAAGAAAATCATATGTTAAACATGATCTAGACATATAAACATGCCTTACAGATTACATCAGTCTACTTTAATCCAGTGTCATCGAAGAAGTCTAATGACACAAGGCACCAAAAGTTAAACTGCAACTTCAGTGGAATTCCAAACTGCCTTTGTCAACAATACTATTATTATTATTATTATTATTATTATTATTATTATTATAATACATCACGAATACAGACCATTAAACATCTCGCTTGGCTTCGCTTCCACTTCCATCAAGCTCGTGTCAACGACAGTTGGCTGGTTCTTTCGCCTCTGTTCTGCATCCCAGGCCTGGATCTCTGCCAGGAACTTTTCATTGTCTTCACGTACATACTGGAGAAGTTCAGGAATAAGGGAATCTATCCCAAGGTCATCACCCTGTCCAATTTTCTCTGGAAAAGAAAACTCCAAAATGTAACAATCAGTCTGGAAAACTATTAAAGTGAACACAAGTTCAACAAACGCATGTCTAATGCAGAGGATTTTACAGATTACATACAATGGAAATTCTGTGGCCTTTTTGATGATCTCCAGATTCAAATGCATCCACTTTCTAATACCTTTTCAGAGGTAAACAGATATATCAGGACATGCTCATTCATTCTGCAACCTTCTCGAACATATACAGTGTACTTATCACCTTTCTACAACCTTTTCACAGGTATATATAGGCATAAATGCCTCTCAATTACAACAAATTTTCAAATGCAATCCAACGAAGAAATGTACAGTATAAACTGCAAACACAAGTGTTAGAATGTGCACCTACATTTCTCAAAGGCCACAATTTTAAAAGTTTCTAAAAAAACAACTGTGTCATGACAACACACCAGTCTAATCAATTTTCAATCTGCAAGGCACAAACGCACTGACTGACCTTCTAGTAGATCTGGCAAGTTCTGGTCGACGTACATTACACAGTAGGCGCTTGTGTTGTGGAAGCCGCCAACACTGTCCTTCTGGATCTCTTCCCAGGAGGACTCTGTGACAGCGATGTCGTTGAACTTGAGCCACTTCTGGTACTTTGTTGAGAATACGTAGGCCCAGTAGTGGCCTGACACTGCTTGGCCCTCGTGAACAAGCACAGCATGCAGTCGGTATGGACACTGAAATAAAAATTGAAAGAAATGTCTCAAAGACCTTACATGGGGTAGTCAATAGTGATATCATGGTCTAAAAATAAATAATTCAAATTGCAAATATTAAATTAATAGTAGTGGCTTCTGATATAGCCTTCACAACTAAAGTACTCGTCTCTACTGAGACTGCAAGGCTAGGATACATGAAAGAACATCAGATACAATGAAGTGATCAAGAAGTACTAATAAACTTTTCAGACCATGTGAAACAGTATTTTATGCTACTACACAACGGACGTGCAAAAGAAACCTACAAGTTTTTAGACTACTGGTATCATATCTGAAGTTCAGCCAAAAGACTCCATAACACAACAGCAATGAAATAAAACTACGGTAATTTGTGCTAGTTATTAATATGAAATTCACTTAATTATTTAAAGACGTGATCCACAGACCTTCATAAGAGCCTCGTCTGCATACAAGGCGTTAATCTGTCCCTCTCGTCTTGCTATCTTTTCTTGCAAATCTACATGGCCAAAACACAGTTACTTCGTACCTTGAAATATGAAGAAATTACACTTCTATATATTCAAACTTGTAGGTAAATTTTACACCAAATTTCTTATTTCACTCTGGCTTGATGAAACAAAAGCCAAGGCTCAAAGTATGAACTATTTTAAGCAAAGCCACATCAACACTGCATAATTCTGATTTGACTGGAGTCTACATATTAGTCTCACAAACCCACAACTTTCATAAGAACAACGGTTCGTTTTAGGAGAATTTCCCAGAGAAGAATCTGGAAATTAATTTTAAAAACTTAACACACTTTCAAGCCATTAAACATCGAAATCACCTGATATAGAATTGTCATCTCTTAAAAGATAATTCAAAAACTCACTGAAAATTAATCCTAAACAACTTCTGATTACACTCAGACCATCCTAAACCAAACTCCTTTAATTTCACAGGTTCTCTTAGTTGCAATCGCTCAACTGACCATGAACGTCGTCTTCCACTTCCGTCCTCCACCTCCGGAGACACGTCTGCAGAATTTTGAGCTCCTCTTTTGACACGTGTCGTGGAGATGGATTGCCCTCTTCCACCTCCATGGCGGTTGGGTGTGGTGATGTGGGCGGAGCATCAGATGAACCAGAATCAAGATCAAGTTTCGGGGATGATCTTAACGGCGATTCCATCGCTGAAGTGCTGAAAGAATGTTTCACAGCAAAGTGAGCAAAGTGAAGGATTATACCTTATGGGAAAACCTAAGTCCAAACATAACTATAACAAACTAAATATCGAAATATTATAGGCCAAATTTCCCAAACAAATCCAATGACAATAATCACAAAACAATTGTAGTGACTAAATCCGTAACAGAATTTAAATAAAACAGATTTAATTGCTGCTTAATTATAAAGAAATGTGACCATGCTTGAGAAACAACTTAAAAGTTAGAAAATATACCAAAAGATCTTTCAAGCAATAATTGCACATCTCTGTAACAGACAGAACTGTTTTGGACCTATTTTAAGGGTTCATTTCTCATTCATTCATATTTGCAACCTCATGAGGGTGCTCTCAGGCAAGGTCACACTTATATGAGAAAAATTTGACAACTTTTTACACACTAAACTATAAATCAAAAGAAGTTGCTATTATATGTTACATATGCTTAGACTGGTTCACATCATCATATGCATCATAAAATATTCATTAATACCTGGGTTAAAAGCCTTGACAATAAGCTGCTAACTTCACTTGGCAAATAAATAAATCCTAAACACATCTGTGAAAGGCTGTTCATTACCAGTCAGTTATTCTATCACTCAAGATATACTTCACCAACCTGTAAACTCTAATTAGTAATGAAACACTTTTATTGAATCAAGCACATAATAAGATAACCCTCCCAGTTATGAAAACTGCTCTGTACAAGTAGGATCACACAAAACATGACTGCACCTGCACCGTGACTGTGGCGACTCCATTTCCATGTCACAGATGCTTTGGTTAGTGTCTAGAGGACAGCTCACTTCAGGTTTCGGAGATCCAGTATGGGAACCACGGCTTTCGGCATACTCCATGACACACTGGAGAACGTCCTGGAGTGGAAAGCGCTTTGAGCCCGATCCGTAATTTATATATCTGAAAAAGATAAGGCAATCAGTTATCCATTACTTGCACAACCTTAGGTTATCAAACTCTGGGCATATCTGAAATGTTCTTAAGACGTTGTCTTAATACACCATACAAATAGTCAGAAGAAGGACAAACATGTTGCATGCCAACTTGAGACCGACACACGGAAACTCGATGCTGAATTATCTCCTCATGAAATCCACAAATGCTCCTTCCTCTACCCCTCCTGTCATTCCCCATCATCATAATTATGTCTAAAGCCCTTCTGTCTATTACCTCTCAACCTTTCCATTCAAAGTCCCACTGTTCCAGTAGTTTTTAACCTGATCCATCCATTCCCAAGTCTCCCAACCTAAACAAAACCCAGCTCCCTTTGATTCCTCTTTCTGGTCTACTTTCAACCAGATTTTTTTTGCAGGGTATCTTTGGCCAACCCCTTCTGACCGGACACAGCACTCGTGCCTTGCATTTATTTAAATAGTGCATTAGAAATTCTTGAGTTTATGATTATGACTATGACTGAATCACCAGTCGTGACCCCATACCTGGAGAAGACAATCGTAACCCCATACCTGGAGAAGACAATCGTAACCCCATACCTGGAGAAGACAATACCATTTACTCACTTCCCTTGTACCGTCACTCACCAAACCATTAACCTTAATACGAATACTTAAAACGTACATTATATATGAATTATGTAGCTACACTATGCGTTTAGGTTAGTGACAAACATCTCCTGGTCGAAGATAACACAGTAAAGCCCACTCGGCCAACTTACTTGTCGAGTCGGTTCTGTAGTTCACATAAATCTTCCTTCAACTTTTTGGCATCTTCTCTTTTTCGTCGTGTAATAAACCGGTTGCTTTCCATGTACCTTTGTTCATGCAACGAAAAAATCATCTTTATTCAAATAAACAATCATACGCAATCGACTACAAAATATGCAAACATCTATATTTAGCCCGACAATCAATTCATCAGACAATATTTTTAATTAATTCTTCTTTATGGCTTTGGCGATGCCCGAGCACACAATAGCCGCTCATCTATGATGAGTCTCCACTTCTCCCTGTCCTGTGCTCTCTGTGTAGCCTCCTGCATGGATAGGCCAATCACAAAAAATAATCAATCATGAAAAACTATTACAAAACCCAAAAGTATCCTCTCCATAAAATATTCAAGTCCTAAAAGACAGATAAACAGCAAATAATTCAATGAAACAAACTAGCTGCACCTCAAGTCAACAACCATCCCCAGCAGACAACAGAACTTTGTGAAACCAGATGACAAATTTAATAGATCTAAACCTGTCCATGTAGATTCGTTCCGGAAAGTCAAGTTTCTTGTGAATTTTTTCCGGCCGAGCCAGCTTAGCGTTGAACTGAAAGCGGGACAGTTCAAAGGTCAAAACAGGTGGCAGTCTCGTGAACCAGAGCTGCAAGAAGAAGCAGACAGAAAATCACACGTTGGTAAACGATCGCTACTAAACAAAATTAATTCTGATGAAATAAAATCTGTGTTGTCGACCATTCCAGATAAGTGGAATAGGACCAACACTGTGTGGTAGTAAGTACATGATGTAACAGAGACAATGAGTTTTCTGTTAGCCATGCAACTAAGATGCTACAAGCAATCAAACAAGAGACATGTCATTCCTTAAGGTAACTAGGATACAGACCCAGCTGGAACCTCTAAACCCATCTGCCTTATATAGGAACCAGACCCTGCTGGAACCTCTAAACCCATCTGCCTTATACAGGAACCAGACCCAGCTGGAACCTCTAAACCCATGTGTTAATCCAAGCCTTCCCTCTAAATGTACCAATATAAGCTAATCTCTAGTCTAACAACATCTAACTTACCCCAAACCAGATTGCCATTCTAACCTCTTGCCCTGATTTGATAGTTGTGTCATCTGTGAGAGTCTCAATTTCACCCTGGGCAGTTGCAGCCTCCAGGCTTTCATGTATGTCTTTGAAGCCTTCCACCTGAAGTGGAAACTGGCCAAAAAGACCCTTGTTCTCAAAATGGTTCCCTAAAAAACAAGGCAAAATTACTGTTCAATCATATTCCTTTTTCACAGCTGCCTAAAGATATAGTGTATCCAAAGAGTGGTTTCTAAGCAACTGCCTGCCTACATTACAAACCATAAGAACTGGTCATATGCACAACTGTTGCAAAACAGCTGCTTGCTGACATAACAGTTTTTTGACGCATATGTCTTCCTAAATACCAACTGTAGTGAAACTGTTCGCCTATGACCACTCTTCACTACACAATAACTGCTACATGGTTAAGTTCAACAAACCCAGTGACTGCTAAGAAATCAAATGTCTGTATAGCCTCTTAAACCATTTGTGAATGAAGTCCTTGCTACCTTCGTTGATGCCTTCTGCCAGATATCGACCATAGAACAACTGCACCATTGGGTTGCTGCCTCGACCTTTGGATTCGGCCTCAGCACCCCCCTCACTACAAACAGAAATGATATGAAAATAAGGGTATGCATATTAATACCCACACAGCATCTTTTAACACTCTAACAACAGGGTACATTGGTTTCCATTCAATTTTAGTACACACTCGTTGTTAAAGTGTTAAGAGCCTTTCAAAGGGAGGGAAAATTTTTATTTCCTTAATGCCTAAATTCTATAGCCAACAATGGTTGAATTATATTCATATGTAATGTAACTGGGCATTGCCAGAAAGAAAACACTGCTGTCATCACATGATGATCAATGCAGTACTACTCTGTATACACAAGTGACTCCCTTAACCACGTGTAATTTGATACCAGCATAAGTTTCGAAGTAATCGGCAAGTCCTGCAATGCGCCGACACCATGTGTTGGACCAAATGAAATGCCCATTGTGAGCTCAATGGCTGAAAAGTGGGAAATGAGCACCTCTCGCATATTCCAAATTATGGCAGCTTTATTTTACTTTGGATGTTTGTCAAGTGCCGATGGGACTCGTTTAGTTGATCTCTACATGTCTGCAGGCATATAATACTCAAATTTGGTATTCCATTAGAAGTTTCCCATTATCTAGATTAGTAAGGCTCATCTCTGAGCAGTTCTTATAAGGTGCCACAGTATTGTCCAACTGTATATGCAGGCTAAACAAACTGCTGAGTGAACAGGTGTCTGGAAAGGAAGAGGCTTTCCACATGGAAAATGACACAAAACATGAACAGAGTTAGCGTATAATTACCAAGAAAGACAAGCAAATCTTATCTATTCTGCCAAATGTCCTATAATTATCAAGGAAGACAAGCAAATCTTATCTATTCTGCCAAATGTCCTATAATTATCAAGGAAGACAAGCAAATCTTATCTATTCTGCCAAATGTCCTATAATTACCAAGGAAGACAAGCAAATCTTATCTATTCTGCCAAACGTCCTATAATTACCAAGGAAGACAAGCAAATTCTAATCTCTGCTGTCGTATGTCTAATTCCTCTGCTGTGATGTTCATATATCAATACTCGGTTCATGAACTCAACAGTACATACGTATAAGGATTACTGGTGACATCAAACAACATAATTACCAACCCACGTCCCGTAACTCGAGTCATCTGACGCCAGCCAGTGAGGAGGAAGTGCCAGCCAGTGAGGAGGAAGTGCCGTAGGCCCTCCCTCACTCACAGACTCAGGCCGGCCCAGGGGCCAGTCAGGCCGGCTGACCTATCGCTGTCTGTCTGTCTCTCACACACACGCACGCGTGCGCAAAGTGCAGCTGTACCCAGGCTTGCCAACCCTATTAACGTTAGTTGTCAAAGACACTTTAAGGCAGTATGCTCAAATGTACGTCATTGATCCCATGGCAAACTATTTATGACTCCAGCACCCGTCCAATCAAATCAAATAAATCAAAAAGTCTTTTTGCAACCAGAAAAACCATAAAAGTAACAAGCTTTCCAATTTAACAACACAAAAAGCCATATGAAAAAAAACATCTTCTCGATTATAATACAACATTTTAATACTGGTTACAGGTTGCAAAAGGTGGCCCCAAAGAGATGTACCGGTAATCCCGCTGAGCGGGGTCACCCATACATCGTATTACGATTTCTAAGTCCATGGCTGGTTTTTCTTAATTAGGTTCAGACTGTCGTAACTAAATTCTTAACTAAATGGCTCAACGGCCGGGCCCCCGGTGCATGTACCCGTCCAGCAATTGGAGATGTCTCTTCAGTCAATTAAGGCCTTATCATATCACATTGGGGGGGGGGGGGGAGAATAATTATACATTAATTAGGTGTTATCTTAGTCGAATTTTAAATTCGAAGCGATTTCTAGAGTGACGAATATCAAGTGGAGTTTCATTCCATAGTTGTGGCCCTGACGCTTTCATACTAAACTCTCTTACATTTGTACGAGCCCGTATTGGGCGATAGGTGGGTGCACTTCTAGTGTTATGTGCATGGATTTGTGATCCCGTGGTAAAATATCCTTTGAACGAATCTGGGAGTAAGTTCCGTTCATATTGATATAAGAATTCTATTATTTGCATTCTTCTAATTTGATCGATTTTTAATATATTTAAGTTCTTGAATATTGGGTCAGAGTGTTCTCTTCGGTAGGACCCATTTATTATTCTCACGGTTTTTTTAATATCATTAGTTTATTAAGTCTAGACTCGTAATTAGAAGCCCATATCATACTACAATAGCTTAAATAGGGGTATATTAGCGAGTAATACAGATTCAGTCTGATGTCCTTGGGAAGCAAGTATGATACCCTAGATATTATCCCTATAATTTTGGCAATTTTCAATGTGATATAATTGATGTGGTCCTTCCAATTTAAGTGTTGATCTACGTATATACCAAGAAATTTAGTAGTTTTAACTTGGGTAATGGGTACTCCATCAATTAGTAATTCTACATCAGCTACGTTAATTTCCCTATGCGACTTAAATAATATAAAGTTTGTCTTGTCAATGTTAAGGGTGAGTTTATTTGCTGCAAACCATGTGTTTATAGTTGCTAGTTCCTTATTAACAATCTCAGTGAGGGATATCCAGGAGCTGTTTGAGTAAAAAATATTGGTGTCATCTGCGAATAGTATAAAATGCATGACTTTGGAGATGTTTGCTAGGTCGTTTATATATAAAAGAAATAAAAGCGGTCCGAGGTTTGAGCCTTGTGGAACTCCGTATGTGATATACCGTATATACTCGCCTATAAGTCGATTCACGTATAAGTCGAAGTGTACTTTTTTGGGAAAAATAGTGTCTAAAATCGACGACTCGCGTATAAGTCGAACTCATAAAAGCATCTGACTTCCATTTTAAAAGTAACATTTTCGTCCCTATGCAGAGTCATATATAGGCATGGACCAGCACGTTGATCATTTGTGTCCTTAAACCATAGGGCGTTACCCTACAAATTATCTACCAATTATACATTTTCTAATAATAAAAAAACACTTTAAATTATCAGTCAGCTATCTACAAGTTAATTTTGGCCTCTTCCCGGTGTTTTCTCAAATTATTGCCCACTCATAGTTTCCATTTTGTGAAAGTTGCGGTCTTCGATTCGAGGAATCCGGAATATGGATGAAGGCAAAATATTATAGCGCTATTTCAATTATTAACAAACTAAACTGCCAGTACCATTTGCGGTTTCGAACTTCAAAAAGTCTCCTGTTAATTTCAAGTCAGTGGTTGTGAATGTAAGTTTCGCCGTCATCGTCGTCGATTTCCGAGTTCTCTGGCATCGTTTTGCAAACCGTGTATGTAGGTCCATGTAATATATTTATATAATGCCTAAGCTTTAAAACAACTGCTGTACCATATCTCACGGCAAATCATTTTGGAAGAGCTTCCCCCATTCACAAGGTCAAGCAGGTTTCGTCATCGTTGTCAAGCCCGATACCTTCAGCACCTGATCTAACTGGACCAGTCAGATACGCGCGAATCATAGTCCTAATACTGGCATTCCTCTTTTTATAATGACCTGACCTCGCGTTCCACATGCATTACAACCAATCCTTTATTCATTCTTCGTAAAACCAACCTGTGGAATGAGCCTTTACAATAGAGCCTCTTAAAAACCTCGTTTTGGGGCGTCTTACTATTGCTTATATATAAATATTGGCATCAGTTTCATCCCATCTGCTAGACAACTAATTATCACATGAAATGCGTTCGTTATGGCCATCGACGTATATTGGGATATACGTCGATGGTTATGGCCAATAGTTTTGACCTGAATGGTCTTGTGGGGCGTGGTGGCTCAGTGGTAAGTTCGGCGCCTTGTGACCGGAGGGTTGCAGGTTCGAATCCCACTCTAGCCGCTGCGTACGGACCTTGGGCAAGTCCTTCACTCGCAATTGCTCGTGGCGCTTCGGCGTGAAAACTCCGGCACAGTATCAAATGCTGTAGTCGGGAGCGCCTCTGAGTAGTAATTGACTTCGAGAGGCGCTATAGAAATATCCGGAATAAAATAAATAAATAAAAAATATATCATTTACAGTACAATTCCCAGGCAGGTCAAATTTGGTTTTATCAATTTTTTTAACGTACACCAATTTAAGGTCGTATAGAAATGCGCTATAAAATCAAATGATGCATAGACTGGAACCTGCACCCAATCAAAAGAACAATAAACAAGAACTGGCATTGACGTTATTAGTAGCATGGTTCAAATTTCAATAGAACATTATTTTATTCTACCAGATATTTTGTCAGTATTGTGCTAAAAATTGAATCTTTGTTATATTATCATTTGTTTATAACATTATATTATTTCCTTCACGGTCATGCGATCGCTCATTGTTGCGTCATGCGGTATCGGACGGGGTATGTTGTTGACCTCGGTTGCATGTTCATGCGATCTGGGATGGATAAATCTTGCGATCTTGGCTTGTCCCTCGTATAAGTCGACCCCCTAACTTTGGACTTTCAAAATTGTCCAAAAAAATTCGACTTGTACGCGAGTATATACGGTACCCAATATCTGATAATATCCCATTACATGCCACCTTTTGGGTTCAATTTTGTAAGTAACTTTGAAACCATTTTAACTGTGTCCCTCTTACTCCGTAGTTAGATAGCTTTTTTAATAAGATGTTATGGTCCACAGTATCAAATGCTTTTGCTAGGTCGATGAATATTCCAACTGAATATTCATTGTCTATGGCCTTAGAAATTCTATCTTCCATTTCTAGAAGTGCCATAGAAGTAGAGTGTCCCTGTCTAAACCCATTAGAGTGGTCCAAAAAAGTAAAATTTAGAAATTTGTTTCTCCACATGGCTGCCCTTGTTACATGTAATATTGTGAATTTTGTGACAAATTTTGAAGTCAATCTGAGAATATTTAGGGGTCGCTATGAATTATCACTTTTTGGATAAACAGCGAAAAACAGCAAATAATTAGTTAATTTTGATAATTACATCCTTGTGTTATTTTTATTTTTTGACATTCAGTAATAGGATGTGAACAATAAGAAAACAATTGAAAAACTGTTAACTGGTATCCTAAAATGTTAACAGTAAGAAGCATTAGTTTTGAAAGTAGTCTTTAAGATAAAAGTTACTATTGACATTGACACGAATGAATGCAGAATGAATGCAACATTTAAAAACTGGTTAAATGTAGTTTGTCAAGTCTGAAGGTTAGAGTGTGGGTATGCAACTATTCACTGACCACCTTCATGGCTTGGACTCTTGCTTTCAATTTCTTGTAAGACTCGTCATCTTTCCATTCTTCTGGGTCCTTTGAAAGGAAAACCTCGGCCTCCTCCTTCCCTGTGATGCTCAGCAACCTGAAGAGATGTGTGGTTTGCTTGGTCACACAGTTCTACAGTCTCCAGAACTTAGTGACTTTGGTGGCATTCACCCTCCACAGAGCCGATGGAGTCTTTGCAAGCTGGAGGTTGGCTCCTAAGGCCCTCTTGACATTTGAACAGTGCCAGTCCTATGAGGTGTTCAGAAACGTACCATAGAGGACGAGACAATGCTGTGGCATCGGCAACAAGGCGATTCGGATACATCTTGAGCAGACTAAGCATCTTGGCATCATTCCGTGCAGCATTCGATGGCATTGTAGCTTCATGCCAGAAACGGCCATGCACAAGTGCAACAAAAAGGGAAAGCTCTGTCAGTCTACTTTTCTCTCTGGCCATCAGCATCGGCTGGTCTTGGAAAAGTATGAGCATGGTGTATTGCTCCTGCAGCTCGGAACTTGATGGCCTTCACAGATCCCCATGGAAGATGAGTCACAATCGAAGGTCAAGGTAATCCTCCCTGGGCTGTTGGTGGTTGAAGGTAGTTGTGTAAAATGATATCATCTCCCCCCTCGTAGGCTGTGATTTCATCACCAAAGAGCCCATCTTTTGCGGGTGTGTAGCTCACCTGCTGTACGTATGGCCATTTCTTTTGGAATCTCTTGAATAGGCCAATGTCGGGTTCCCTAGTTGCGCCAAACAGAGCTGTGAAAACATTGAGCATTGAGAATGACCTCCATGACATGATGGCGACAACCAATCATCACGAGCTCATGACCCACTGCTTCTTCAATGATAACACAAGCTCCTCTATGGATATTTGTATTGGACAAAGTGGCAACAAAATACTAGCCCCTTTGCACCAATGCAACCACAAACACAGCTCCACGATCTGGAAAGTTGACCCTGTCTGAGGCACGAGCAACCTCTGGACTAGAGACTATGTTCCTCCAGAAATTATTTGTCTTTGGAGTAGACATAGATGGAGCAAATGCCACTGCAACAGTTTGCAGGCACTGTTACCAGGGACGTGAATTCAGCTTTTTCGTGGGGGGGGGGTGGGCAGGGAGGTCATTTGAGTATTTTTACGGGGGAACTGCCCCATTTGCCTCATGGTAAATCCAGCACTGTGTACCTATATATGCCCATAAGCTAGTCCATACAGTGCAGGCCTACACCCTTTACATGATGTCCCTGAATTTGAGTATAATGTTTTCCTTTTTACCCCTTTCTTCTTCCTTTTTTTTCTTGTTCCATTCCTTTTCCTTTTTTTCAAAAATCAAGGGGAATGCCCCCCGCCACCCAATGACATCCCTGACTGTTAGTGCCTTCACAATGCAACATTTACATGTTCTTATTGTTCTAGTCATTTGAAAACAAAATTCAAAACATTAATACGACCAAAATTTCATCCGAAATGCGTATATCAGAAAATTGTTGAAATCATAGCGACCCCTAAAACTACTCCGATTGATACAATTTTTGGCATGGTTCTTCTGTATACATAGTGAAATAAGGGCAGCCTTGTGGAGAGAGTTTTTGGACACTTTCAAATTTTACTATATGCATGTAGACCACCCTAAAACCCATGTTGCGCTGGATGTATTATATCCGCCGCATTTATATAATTGCTAATTCTATCATATACAATTTTTCCGAAATACTTAGCAAAATATGGGAGAACTGATATTGGCCTATAATTGGCCACATTTTCTCCATCTCCTTTTTTAAAAATTGGTGTTATTTTAGCTATTTTGAGTGAGTCCGGGACCTCACCGGTTAGAAGGGAACAGTAAATTATTTCCACTAGAGGATACACTATCGTGGATAAATTGGGGGTAGCGATATATGGGTCAATGTCGTCCACTCCTGCTGCATGTTTTTTTAGCATCTTTCCAATTTTCATAATCTCCTCCTGGGAGGTTAGGGTCAGTCCCATTGAATTACATCGAACATATTGACGCTGTAGCTGGACCAATTGATTAGACAGATTAATGTATATGCTGTAGCTTATAAAATATTCTGTGAAGTAGAGATTGAAGAAAAAACTTTGGCACCATAGACAGGTCGCGCAGCTCCTACAGTCGGCCCAGTTTCTGAACAAAATTTACATACCGTGATTTTTCACGGGTTACAGCTAGTTCTATCATATTTTGGCTAGTCTTGCAGTTAACTGGTGACTCTAGTACACTGTTACTGTGGCACTGCAGAGTTCTTAGATTACCTTGGTGAAGACAGTGATTCACTGCCAGAGTCCCTCGTCTTGAAAGCATCCTCAAGCCATTCGAGCAGTTTATGCTGAAATTCACTTACATCCTACAATTAAAATATATATGCCAAAATACTTAAATATTCATGTCAGTGGTTATCTGGAAATTTTAAAAGAACCTTTAAAAAGGCATTGCACGTGTAAGCACTACCCACTCAATGTAACTGCCTTACTATAATGCAGAAATGACTACAATATGACCGTCGCTTGTACTTTCTTATCTAATTTACTTACTTACTTACTTAATTTAACCTGTAAACTTCTACAGAACAATTTTTGTACACACAAGGCCTCAATCAATCATTGCGTTTTAGCAAAAAGAATTCTGCAATCACAATCTTATGGATTCACTGAGATCCATGAGACTCCAGAGATGCACATGCCACAGAGCATCATAAGCAACCTAGAAAGCCCAGGTCTGAATGACATAAGAGAGCCTAGAGAACAGATAGAAACAGACAGGGAATTCTGTAGCCCTGAACCAACAACCGCTAATCTAATCTAATCTAATCTAATAACTTCTATAGCACCAATTTCATAATGCTCAAGGCATCAGTTGATGGTCACAACTATACAAAATCACTGTCCAAGCCAAAATCAAGGGCGAGTCAAGTCGAAAGCCATAAGGGAGCCCCAGACGACATAGGGAAACAGCCTACGGAGGATACGAGTCCAAACTGGTTACCTGCTGACTGTCAGAGGATCCACTGGCACTGGTTCCACTGGAAAATGCTTCCTTCAGTATTTCTACAGCCTTTGACGGATCCACGTACTTCCTTCGGCTGGCAACCATTAGAGCAAACAGACGGCGCAGCTCATGCATAAACATGAGATTTCTGTGCCGCTAAAATTAATGTAATATAAAATTAACATTCCACTACACTGACAAAATGCAAATACAATGATTAAATTAGTACACACGGAAAGAAGCATATACGAAAAAATTACACATAATCAAGACTAAATAAATTGACAAATCATCCTGATTAAATTAGCATGCTCTGTAAAACCAATTAGATTACATCAACGGATCACACTCTGGCCCTGAAACTCACGCTCTTAATTACCCCTACGAATCAAACACGAGTAGTGTATACTCACATCACTTCCTTCACGACTGGTTCCTTCACTCGGAGAAACAAAATTCAGAACATGTTGGCGGAAGACAGGCAAGTGAAAGAGCGACTGTAATCAAACAGAAACATTTCCACTGTTAACATGTAACCACCAGTTGGCGACGTAACAGCCGCTAAAGCATTACCACTGGTAAAATACTGTCAAAAACATGTTACCAGTGGTGACATGGCCACCAGTAACATGTTACTGTTGGTGACCACCAATTGTTACTGTTGGTGAATAATTACCATATACATTACCACTGGTAACATGGCAGCCAATAGCACACTGCCACTGGCAATATGGTTACTGCAAACACGTTATTAAATGACAAGGTGGCCAATAATATGCTACTACCTGTAACACAGTAACAAGCTACGTGTACCAGCATTTGATGGCATACAGGACTTTTGGAATAGCAATGTTCTTCACAGGCATGTAACTGATTACAATTATGTCCTAATTTGTCATTCAAGTATATAGTTGATTACAGTTTTGACTTGATTTATGATAACAATTATTTGATTTCCTAATTTATGACCTAAGCATGTAACTGATTACAGTTATGTCCTGATTTATTATCTGTTCAATAGCCACGACCACAGGAAAGTTCTTAATACATTTTCACAATTGATGTAAGCACAATTATAACCCTTCAGGCAACAATCAGCAAACGGCAATACAGAAATATGCAGATACAATTCATACTGGATACATTTTTCTTATTGTTTCATTGCTAGCTGTCAACTCCCTGATGAGTTTCTCTTGAAACGGTGCTATAAAAATTTACAAGCACAGTTACACTACTGACAGGTGCATTTGCGTTGCCTGGTTGGATGCATGACCGAGTTTTCAACAAATTCTATTAAGTAAGCTTTCCAACTATATAATCACTGTTGGTTCAACAATCAGCCTCAGTCACTGGAAGTCAAATTGCCCGAACTGACCTGTATAACAGCACTGAACCAACAGGTGTTTCCTACATTCTTCAGCCCAACTGGCCAGTCGTTCTCCCGCATTCGCTCGTGTGGGTTAAGCGGATCGATAAACCAAAGATCACCACGCTTCCTCTTCATTCCAAGCTTCGAGTCTTCAGCAATGCTCTGCTCTATCACTCTGCAACACAACAACAACAATGAAGATGGTGATGGTGACGACAATGACACAGCGTGATAATGACTTATAAAAATTATGATAATGCTGACAGAATGATAGTTATTAAAAAGAAAGTAATGCTAAAAATGTTTAATTTAAACTGAAAGGCATGTTTGGTAGTCTGGAACGTACTTGCTGATTTCTTCGTCCTCTCTTGTCACCTGACCTCCCAGAATTCCTTGCTGGTTTTTTAGACTTTCTGCAACAGCTCGTTGTATATCATCGTTTTCACTGCCAGTCGTTAAGTCAATTGTCATGCCTGCCATTAAGTGAGTAAAAACCAATCAAAATGAGAAAGTGTTCATCTCCTTTTACACAAAAACTTATGAATAGCTTTGTACAGTCGTTGGCAATACTACGTTAAAACACTGTTTTTAGTGTTGATGCATGAGAACAGAAATGTCACCAGCAGTAGGTTACAATTTGTGATTCGTGGTGAAATGTCAAACTCCAATAAACTGAATATATGTTCATAACATATATAGTCATAATGTTTGAAATAATTTCATAACCAAGGACCTACAGTCTTCACTGTTATTAAGCCATGCAAACAGCATGAAATTCTTTTGTTTACAGGAAACTTCTAACAGTCCAAGCTGCAAATCACAAGTCACACTCACCTAAAAATGTTTAATTCACTTATGCAACCTTAATGGGTCTAGCAGTTGCTGAAACAAACATAACATCTTTAAGGTTCACCTAGTTCACTAGCTTAATCTAAATCTGTTCCTTTCAAAATCAGTCACAAGTAAATCATCCTTTGTCATTGGTCTGCAACAAATTGAAAGAACTCTACAGTTATAAACACTTCCTGAATAACTTGCGATTTTTAAGAAAAAAACAGCCCTGTTTTTCTTCTAAGAAATCATAATGACAACAATGAGACTATCACTCATGATTTAATACCTTTGCTGCTAGAAGTCTCATCCGATACATCCGCAATATCGCCCGTCTCCACAGCTTTGCTCACAGATGAAACAGCTACAACCTATACAAGAAATAACTCGTCTGGATCAAATGCACAAAAATATATATTCATCCACTCATTCATTCAGAACACTTATATATGATACCTACCTACTCACAGATGTGCCCTGCCCAGCTGCGGCAAAAGAGAACAGTTTCAAATACTAGTAAAAAGTTATGTAAAGTCCATGGTTAAAAGATCATGCATATATCAAGGATAGTTATTCCGAGTGAACAACTGACAAAGGCATGACGTGTAACTATTAGGTACTAGACTTAGTAGACTGTACATCCTGATCACTATCAATATGTTACCCATCTGCACAAAACCAGTCTTTAAGTCGAATTTTAGACTTTTGGAGTATAATACACCATTTTTAAGAGAAACATATCCTCTTTACAAGGACACCAAAATTATCATTCTATCTCAATCCCAACTGAAGTCATGGATAAAACACTACATGCATGTATGGAAACTATTTATGTGACAAAATGCATCTAAAGTTGGCCCACTGTATAAATTGTAAAATGCGAGTGACCTGTTTTCAAGCCATGCTATTGGCTGATATTAATAGAACACCGCTATTATCTCGACACCATTGGCTAGGCGAAAGGCAGAGGTTTAAAATGATATCAAGCATCAAGGTCCTCATTGCTAAATATAGAATGGATAAGGCTGGTAAATAGATTAATTTTCGGTGAATTTGCACAAAATTTAAAATCATAGCTTGTACAAAATCATCCAATAACAGCCTTCAATATTACTTTTTCTCAAACTTTCATGTTTTTTGTATAAAATATATATTCTTAAATTATAATCTGTAATAATCTCAAAGTTGAAAAAATTGACTTTGATCGAGGTTTTGGTTGTTTTCTTGAAACTGAATATTCCGACTTACGACTGGTTTGGTGCAGATGGGTCACGTATATGAAGCAGAGCTGGTTATATGGCATGAATCACAAGTTTGTGGTAATTTCTAGTAGCATAGTTTACTGATATCATGGTTGACATGGCCTATGCTGACCTTGTGCTTAATTCTGCCTAGTCTGAGAGAGGCCAAAGGTCCATTTTGCCCAGTTTTTCATGAAGCCTTAAAACAGTTTTTGCAAGTTTAAGCTTTGCTTACACAATGACTTCATAATTTTTTATCAAGTTGCAAACTTATTGTTTTCTGCCCCATTAGCCAATAAGCAACCCAAGTGGGCCAAGTCCCATCTGAAGCAAGCTAATGCGCAATTTTTCCAGATTCTCAATGGTCCCTCATTCAGAAACACATCAGCTATAGTCAATTCTAATTAAGAACACAGAGAAAGACAAAGATCACAGATTGTATTAACTTGGGAATTTTTAACAATACAGAAAATGACAAACAACCAGGGTTGTTAACAATACTGGCAAAATATATTGGCAAATTTACCAATACCAATGCTTCCTAATAAATGAATCTGCAATATTACCAATACCAATTCTTAAAAGTATTGCAATACCAATACCAATATTTTTGCCAATACTTTTCGATAGGTAAATTTACGTTTATTGACATAAAGTACATGGTAACATGTCAAGCACTACATACTGTAACAGTAAGTGTTGGCAGCAGACAGCCTAAACCAATGTCCTTCTCCCTTTGCAGGATATCTAATCCCACGACAAAATGGCTGCATAACCTGCCAGGGTTTCGGCATCAATCCAATGCACTGTCACGCCCAGAAAACTACGTCTTTTAGTGGAAACAATATTGGTATCAAGTATCGGTGACTTACAGGCTAAAAGTATCAGCGATACCAACAAAATAAAACAATTGCGATACTGAGTGCAATACTGAAGAAAGTATTAGTGATACCAAGTATTGCGATACTGCAAATAACCAACATGTCTGCCCAAGAATAAAAAACTAGATAGCTCTCATAGCAATAACAACAGCAACATTAAGAGCAATACACAAAGCATCAATACTAAAAACAACAACTATTATAAGAAAAACTGTACATAATAAAAATAATTTTAGCTCCAACTGATATATAAATGTTTGTTGTCTTCCTCATTCTTAGTGAGGCCAAGCCAAGAAACACAAAAGGAAATGCTGCGCAAGGTACTGCAGCTGTTCAGTCTGTGCTACACCACCGACATGACCCACTACACGACTACAACATTCCTCAAAGTTTAAGAAAACTGCAGTGAAAACTTCTCCTGACTGCATATTATCTAAGTGAAACGTAGAGAACTTTTACCTACTCTTAACCATTTTTCAATTTTCCAATTTTCAAGGGAAAATTTTCCAGTGTAGACTAAACTTGATAACTTCTCAAACTCAAAATAAAATCTCAACTTTTAATGGAAACTCTCAAACTGAACAGAAATTCCCAATCTCAATGGAAATTCTCACCGGTCCGGACTGCACAACGGCTGGAGTAGAGTTTTCCAGAAGCATATTGATAACATCATCCATAGCATATTTTCCAGCCTTGTCCCGGCAGGCGCTGATCGCGCGATCGATCTGACCTCGATCATTGATGCCAGTCACCTCGTGGATCTTCGCATAAACATCGGTCACGTTCTTCTGAAGCAATGCATGAGCATAACACCACAAGCGTAAGATCTCACTTCTTACTTTTTTACCTGATCTATCACTTTCTTAATTTGAACTTTTTTACCTAATCTATCCCTTTCTTAATTTAAACATTCTAATCTATCCTTTCTATTAATTCAAACTTTTTGAATTATCCAAATTTCTTAAATCAAACTTTTGAATCTATAGACTTTTGTAGTAGAAATTGTATCACACGCACCAGATGCCATTTGTTAAAGATCACATTATAAATAACTACCACTGCAAATTACGAATGAAGAAAGGATGAAAAAATTAAAATGTTATCTCAACCAATCAAATCTATAGTAGAGGTGTACCGAGAGCCCTTTTTCCCGATTATGCCGATACCGCGTATAGCCGATTATTGAAATAGCCGATACCGCTTATGAGTCCGATTATTTTGTTATTACTCAAAAGCTAGGCACACGCTGCTGTATAAGGGTCATTAACGAGTTTCCAGTCATGTATAGAATACCGTAGGTCCTTGGTTTCTACGGTGCCTAGTAAGTAGTGCAATGCTAAATATAAATCAATAATAAGAAACAAAACATAGATATTTGTGCTCATTTTTCTTTTTATAACAATTATTGTGCAAAAAAGTTAATTATAAAGTAATTTGCATCGGCGCCGATTATTTTTTGCCGATGCAAATTATGTCAATTGCTCTAATAATCGGCCCGATTACGAATGGGGTAGAGGTATCGGTACAGCTCTAATCTATAGTGCAGGCATAACAATACACTATTAAATTTTACAAGTTAGGGTCTCAGATAAACTTGAAAGGCTTCTGGAACAGTAGGGCAGCATTGCTAGAAATCATACTTGTACAATGAAAAGAAGTCGGAAATTCTGTTCAGGGCATTGTTAAAGTGAAATAGAAATGTGGTCCTCACCTCGACTTGCACTGCCAGATAACTTAAATCTTGACAAGCAAACCACATAATTAAAACTTCATCCTGAATCTATTCAAGGGGCAAGATTTTCAAAAATTGGTATAATTTACTAAGAGTCCACGCAAATATTAAGAGATTTTGGTAAGTTGTCTACTTTTTGTCAAATATTGATATACTGAGTTTTTCTCGGTTTTCTTGGCATGCCTAAAAATGAATTTTGTACATCAATTAATAATTAGAACTGCTAGTAACAAAAGCCTGTATTTATTTATTTATTTATTCCGGATATTTCTATAGCGCCTCTCGAAGTCAACTACTACTCAGAGGCGCTCCCGACTACAGCATTTGATACTGTGCCGGAATTTTCACGCCGAAGCGCCACGAGCAATTGCATGTATAGGTATATGAATAGCCACCATGGCCATAAATAGATAGTGACTAAACTGATTCTAGCTGTAAGCATTGATACTCTGAGTAGCATGAATTAGTCAAACACAAAATTCAGTTTCCATGATCGGTACACAGCATTGCAAAGACGAAGAGTAACAATAATGCCACAATTTGGATTTTAAATTGGCACCCTAATTAAGAGTCTAACAGTCGCTGCCATCTACAGTCCATTTTAGGTATCTGTCCCTCTTGCAAGCATCAGATCCATACTGTGATCTAGGAAGTTCAGACTCATAAGCTTGCTAAAAACTAAAATTGCAATTACTATGAAGCTACTTATGGACAAAATCATTCAAATCAAAATTCATTTTAAAATCCTCTGCAAAAAAACTGTTAAACTGGAAGACAAAGCCTACGAAAACCAAAACACAGAAGAAAATCGTTTATGATGTTAACTGATAAATCTACAGACACTCAATAATGTTTTATTTCAAAATGTTGTTTTACTTTACACGCAAGGACTGGCCTAAACTTCCACAGCGCAGCACGGAAGCTGTGGTTGGTCCTACTTTCTGGAATAGGATGCTCAACATCCTACAGCATGAGCCCTGGGTCTTTCTTTCCTTCTACTGCATAGTGCTTTAAAACAATTTTGTTCGACTGTGGTTCTGCCAGGGTGGTTTTGTGGTTTTGCCAGGGTAGAAGCACCTCTGGCAAGTTTCTGTTGAAGAGGTGCTACATGTTAACATGTGATCATAATTGTACAATTACAACAAGGAAATAATGCTGCAAAGAACTAAAACTCTCTGGATGGGCTTCTCAATGTGCTTCGATAAAAGGATATGACCAGCTATCTTCAGTCAAGCTCTGTGTTACTAAAGTTCTATTCAAGTTACTCTGTACACTCCTCATCAGCCTTCTGATTATATAGTGAAATCCAATGTGTATCAAAAAGCCTTTGCTTAAATAAAGAAGCTGCCCTGTTAACTTGTACAGAGCATCACACTTTCAACCCTTCACACGAAGTTGCTTTCTGCAGGGCCATTCTACACAATCTGCCATCATCGTGGATACTGTCACAACCCACAAGACCAGCAAACTAGGAAATGGAATTACACCTACTAAGCAACTGGATGGTGCATGCATGTTGCGTGATTTGGGTCCTTTGATCAGCCTTATGCAGTCGAGTGCAAAAACTAGAAAATTTATCATGCAGAGCCTGCTTAGCTTTGATTTCTCTGTTGTATGCAGAGAGCACTTCCAGTGGCAGCAGTGGCTTTATATCACAACCAACAAGCTGAAGAAAGTTCCATCTAATTACATATAAGACATTGTTGGTTGGTAATCCTGACAGGCAGAATTTCCTGTAACTTTAACCCAAAAGCACACTAACCCTAACCTTAATACTCCAAAACAAATCAACTAGCGAATAAACTACAGGATGTGGTGAAAAATCGAGGAAGACGAAAACCTACCAAATGACACAATTATGAGAAACGTGCCTAACAAGGTCACAGACACGTGCAGGAGGATCATATTACATGCATC
This sequence comes from Allolobophora icterica, assembly GCA_963556255.1. NCBI lineage: Eukaryota > Metazoa > Annelida > Clitellata > Crassiclitellata > Lumbricidae > Allolobophora > Allolobophora icterica. The sequence continues at coordinate 29,029,139 of OY744615.1, read as the reverse complement.
ATCCAATCACATGTTAGGCGTGACTCTAGTAATTGGTGTGCTGAACACATTTTACCAATCCTTCAGTTTATTGTAATGAATAACGGCACATGTCGTCAAGTTAGAACATTTTACCATTCACAGACGAGTCACACTACATAATAGCACATCCATTAATGTTTAAATGAAAGACTTCATGTACGCCAAATGCCCGAAATGCCGGTAGTACGTGCCAAACGAAACCTAGATAAATTAATGTCGCAGTCAGATATATTTCCAGTGTGTTCATCTATCTCAAGAACGCTAATATCTTAGTAAAATCCAGAGGTATGGCGAAACTCAGCAAAATATTATTGATTAACCCAGAAATGCGTTTTAAATGACCGGTCTGGGTTCGCTTTAAAGTCCCAGTTGGGGAAAATGATGGCGGTGGTTATTTTTAACCACGGGTGTGGCGCCGTTGGTTCGAAATTTGTTCCGTTTGCAGAGATAGGTTCACAACAAGTAAATAGGCAGATTTTAAAGTTTGTTTGGATTCAAACAGGCCGTTAATCATTGTATTTACCTCTGGTTGTTCGCAACGAACGCCACACTGTTCCACCGTCATATCTCGCTTTCCCTTTCAATCATGGCGGATATCCAAACACCCACGGCTGTCCCACGTTCCTCCCTCTCCGTGCAAAAGTTATATATATTTCCGTATAACACTAACAAGCTTTTGATTAACACTGTACTAACGTTTATTATTCTGGCGTATTACATAGACTAGAACTGCATCCTTTGCGCTACACTCACGTGAAAACGCAAAATTGTTTAAAAGCAGGAGTTGCATTCACTGGTAGAACAGCGGCCAACATCTTACGCGTTTCGGTACGAGGAAGAAGAAGTTTTCTATAGCGCTTTACTTCATTGCTCATTTTGCAGCACTCAATCAGTTATCCGAGCTATGGCCTGACAGCTATTTCCGTTGGATCTACATTGGACCACAGTATAAATAATTATTAATAAGTAATTATTTATACTGTGATTATAAGTATACTGCGATTATAGGTAATTATTTATACTGTGATTGGACCCAGAGCGTGTCACCAGTTACCGAATGAGGGCTAACTGGGGGCACAGTATAAATAATTACTCTACCAGAATCTCCTAATCCCGAATCGCCGACACGATTATAAGCCCTACAGCAAAATAAGCCGAATCGCTGAAAGCGTTCGAAAAGCGATTCGCAATACGAACAGCATTTTCGATTAGGCCTATACGGTTTTTCTTCACAAAACAGTTTCGGGGATCCGGCAGTAGCCTAACTCCCGTCCGGCGATTCGGGATTCAGCGATTCGCTTTTGAACTGGGTCAAAATTTCTCATGCGCGAAAATTTGTGTGCACGAAAAGTGTGTTTAAAAAAGCAGTGGGCAGGCATTGTAACGGCATGACTTCTGTAGATATATATTTTTTCGTCAAATTGCATTATCATATGCAAACTAATTCAAATCTAAAGTTAACTGATTTTTATTAGTTAGTAACATAGTGCAAAACAATATAAACAGAACAATAATAACTTATAATAAGCAAAAGTCATTAATTTTTTTTGTAGTTGTTGGTGGCAACGTGTTGATGTGTCAGCTGCCTGTCTCAGTGCATGGTAGTTTCCACTTGGCAATTATTTAACAAAAAATAGCAAGCAAAAAGTCTCTTTAAAAATCGAGGGGATAACTGTATACTGTGTCCATTTACTGTTAAAGGTGGGGGACTTGTCCCCTCTCCCTCTGGGTTCGCCGCCCCTATAAGGGGCTTAACCGTTTGATTGTCAACCTATCCAACCGTTAATTGGTCTTTATAATTTTGAACTGAAACCAAATCTAATCTAATTTAACAATTTATCGAGCGCCACTCATTATATAAATGCTCAAGGCATCAGTTGATGGTCGCAGCTAACAATAATTATTAAGTCAAATTTAAAGTTTAATTAAGTCCAGTCGAAAGCAACTAAGGGGATCCAAGAAGACGCGGAACCAACCAACGGAGAAAATGAGGAGAAAGATGAATTTTAGTCAAGGTTCATTTAAATTTGTAACTTCTGTTACAGTTGTTCTCACTGGTGTAAACTTGTCCAAAATATTGGGAGGGGTTGGTTATTCATTATACACTTGTTGCATTGGGTGCAGTCCATGTCAAATATTGGGGGCACGTGCCCCGGCTGCCCCCCCCCCCCCAGAGTCTACGCCTATGGATGTTCTGTAAATTTTGTAAGAACTGCAGCTATCCACTGTTTCTTAACTTTTAATAACTGTTTTACAATCCTGCCAAGAAAAAAGTTTCCCAAAAACAGAACACATTTCGGATGCTATACTTACTTACTTGCTAACGCGTTGTGAGACTGCAAGGATCGACATTCTCCTGCAAAGCGAACCCGTTCTTTAAAATGTGTTAGAGTAATATTTTCGAAACGAAAGTTATGCGTGTAAGTAATTTTCCCTATAGTTTTTAAATCTTAATATTTTAGAGTTTGGAAGATTTTTAGATACCGAAAAATAAACTTACCATAAAATCAGAGAGACCGATTCAGACAGAAATCAGTACGAAAGGAACAACATAAGTTTGTAGAATTTTGGGTTCTTAGTGACCTGTATGCGTGTTAGATGGGTGACCGAGGAACAGTTACGCTAGAACTGTATACATGTACCCAGCCAGCTCCAATCGGTGTCGAAGGTTGTGATCTTTTAACGAATTCACCAGACATTCTCATAGCGTTGCAACCACATCGTCACAACCAACCCAAGGAAGGCTGATAATTATCTGCGAATTATATATGACTTACTGTCCATTGGAGTTCGATTGCTTATCTTATTATGGTACAACTTGTAATGTTGTGTGAGGTTCCAAGTCCCATGCATCTTAGTTCGACATCAATATGGCTGTGATGTTCTGTATCTGCTTAGCCAGGTTAACAGTTGCTGCATTCTCGGAGGAGTGGTCGTTTTTGTCTCTTAAACACTTCTATTAACACTTGCATGTTAAGCCTTTACATCAATTCAGCTGACTGTTCCTCTTGTTCCCTTCACACCATTTGGTATAATATTGACTGGATCTTAATTAACTCTAAAAAGTCTCTGTTTTCCATATAATGCAAGCTATCCTGATGTGCTTTAGCTATTATAATTCATGCCAAAATTTAGAATTCATCAGCTTCAGTCCATCCTGAACTGTACAGTCTGATGACTGGCCAGTCTGCCAAAGTTCTCTCATATATCGGATTATATGAAGGCATATATTAAGCTGAAGGTACCAAGATCGAACCCCGTAGACATCCGTTAATTTAAGGTTAATTCTGCCTTCCACTCGCTAGGCGGCGGCGGTGGTTAAATGAATAGTAGACCGTGATTTGGCGCCGTATGTGGCTGCCGCATAAGCAGTTATATTAAACTCCTGTAAAACTGTTATTATGTGTGCTTCTACTTATTACATGTATGTAAGGTGCCCTGCGTGGCTGCCGTTTCTACTATATGTATGTTCAGTGTACAGCGCAGTGCGTTTGCAGGCGCTTAATTAAAGAAAAGATTATTATTATTATTATTATTATTATTATTATATGAAGAACATGCTGTACTGGCTCCCTTTGCAGAATGAGTAAAGTTAAAGATTCTAAAGTTCAAGATTCTCCTTCTCTGGTGGGCCTCATTCAATGGTCGGCACCACACTGATATACATCAGGGAGCTTTATGTTCAAGTTTTTTGTGCCGCACATCAGCTTGAGTCCATTGTGCCTTCTCGTGTCTTGGACCTTCCTCTCGGAACAGTCTTTTTCTGCACATGCGTCAACACTGTGCAACATACATTATCAAATTGTCTTGAAATGCACTTACGTAGATTGGTTAAATAATAATAATAATAATATTTATTCTTTAATTAAGCGCCTGCAAACGCACTGCGCTGTACATGTACATGTTATGCGATAAACCTTAACTACTAACAGAACAGACAGCCTGAAATACACGGCGCAAATTGCAGCCTACAAAGCATGTCCGCCTATGGGACTCGATCTCTGTACCTCTCGCACTCTACGCCAGATGTTATCCAATGCGCTATCGGGCGGTCATGTGTGCAGCACCTTTACGAGAAACTTAAAATGCGTTTATTACGTGTGTTGGTGCATCCGTATATACATACATTTATAAAACACATTTTAATTTTTTAAAATACGATAGTAAATCAAGCACCTACCAGTGACACAAATTCCAACTTGCAATTGGCTGTGAGATAGTCGAGGAATACATTTATGCCAGCAACTGCTAGATGGCGTCGGCTAATCTCAGAGCCATGCATTCATACATACATGCATACATGTATACAACTGTTTAATTTTCATTCAAAGAGAGGCTGTGGGATATTGTTAAGACATGCTAAAGCACTCACTTGAAATGACTATTGAGACAAAACAAACTATTTAACCCATTACAGGTGAGGGTGTAATAAAAGTGGGAAAACAATATCTCTTGTCATTAAAGGGTTAAAATTGTTTAATTTGTTGCATAATTTTGACTGATAATGCATATTGTTTTGCAGTTTTGAAAGCGAAGGTTTTTGACAGAATGCCCACCGTGTTACTTCTCGATGTCTCTCTGTCGATGAGTAGACCTGCTGCAACACCAGATGGCTCTGAGATTAGCCGACGCCATCTAGCAGTTGCTGGCATAAATGTATTCCTCGACTATCTCACAGCCAATTGCAAGTTGGAATTTGTGTCACTGGTAGGTGCTTGATTTACTATCGTATTTAAAAAAATTAAAATGTGTTTTATTTTGTACCTAAGTCTGAACACTTTTCTATCTCATTCTAAGTAACTCATGAAGGCACTTCTCACTAGCCTGAATATTTTAGAGTTCATTCTGATCAACAAGTTTATCTGTTTATTAATAATACTTAAATAGCTGTAAAAGTCACCACTAGTCACATTGAATCCTATCAACAACCCCATCCAGCTACAGATTACAATGGCTGTTGGTCTGAAAGTTAATATTTATGGTTGTGAGATTCTTAAAAGACACGTTACAAATAGCCAGATACATACATTTCAGAACTAGTAGGGGCCTATTGAGCAAGAGGAATTGCTATAGTTTTTATTCACTGTGTGTGAGACTTGAATATCAGTACGTCGTTTAAAATTCGCAATTCGCTGTAGACATTGTGACCTTAAGACAGGTTTTTTTAACAGCTGTTGTTGGGTTTGCTATGTAGAACTCAGCTTTGAGTTCCTTTAGTTACAGCCAGTGAAAAGTATGGGGTTTTGTCTTGTCCTGTCGTATCTGATGAACATTATTACAGTGCAGACCTGTTTATGTGCAGTTGACGTCCAAAGTCACTGTGACCATGTGTTAATGTTGTAGGGAGTGATTGCGATCACCTGCTTGTTAAGTGGATTCGTGTGTAAATGGGTTGCACATGAATGGGTCACTCATGTTGTTAATTAGTCAGTTATCCAGACATTTGATAGGCACCTATAGATGGATTATCCACCAAAATGATATCTATAGAATGTGAATTGACATGGCTGCTGATGTGAACGCATAATTGTATATTGTTGAAGTTGTATAATAAATAATCGATCGCGCTTTCTCGGTTGCCAGTCCAAGATGCTGGAACAGTCTTCCACCCGTCATCAGACTGGCCGACTCAGTTGACTTGTTCAAATCGAAGCTTAAATCTTACTTGTTTGCTAAGGCTTATCCCACCTGTTAGGAGTTGTAAGGCGCCCTTGTAGCGGCATGGCCGCATTATGGCGCCATATAAATTGTCGTTATTATTATTAGCATTATTATTATTATTAAATAAGTTGTTACCTTTCTGTACTCTTTGTAGGTAATCTTTTCATCATTATATGAGCAAGTTATTCCTTTTACACGTGATTATGTTGAAATCCGGTCAGCTCTTGAGAAACTGGATGACTATAACAAGACGTGCATTGAGACAGCACTTGCTGGTGTCAGTGCACTTGTTTTAGACGAGTGGGGAGCTACAGCGCCTTGTCAGGTATTCTAATCTAGCCTTATCTATTCTAAATCATTGACTTAATAGTAAGGTATCTAAAGCCTTGGGTAATTCTAATCTGACGTGCAAAGTGCTATTCCGTGACTGGCGTGATAAATTCTGTCCAGGGAGGCCAAAGATTGCATAATACCGATGACAGTGAGTTTTGGGATTTGATTTTAACTTTTAACAGTCGTTTGCGTTGAGACTGAAGTGACATCACATTCAGTTTCACAAGTACTGGTTCTTCATAATGAAAACCATGGTGTATCATTTATTTCTGAAAACTTGGATTAGAAATAAATCCTGTGGATATTTTTGATATTGAATTATCAGACTAAATGGCTATGTAACCAACTCAACCACTGTAGAACTGCACCTGTTATTATGTTCATTATGTTGCGCTGTGGATGAGAGGTAATACTGCTTCAAATCTGTTAAATTGGCAATTGCTGAGCTGTGTATGTGTATTTGACAGGTTCATCCTAGATCTAGGCGTATGATTGTAGTGTGCTTTGTTGCAAACTGTTGACACTTGTACCCATAGGCGTATTTTACGGGGGGGGGGGGTTAAGATGAGTACCATACCCCCCACTTTTTGAACTGGAGGGTACGGTACCCTACTTTTCATACCCTTTGTTTTGCCCATTATTTTATTTGAGGAAAACCTCGAGATTCAAAACAATTACCAAGCAGTATCATCAGTGTGATCACCATCATCATCACTTTCATTGTTATTATTTTTTACTAAAAGAGGTGGCAATATATTATCTGTGAAATCACAATGCGCAATCATTGCAAAATGTTACAAGATGTTGCAACGGAAATATACTCTGTATGAAATCACAATGCGATTATTGCAAGAGGTTGCTATGACAATATTTCTTGTATGAAATCACAATGCAAATTATTACAAAGGCTGCTACTGCAATACATATGTGATAATGTAATCACAATGCAATTATTCCAAGAAATCTCCTTTGCTATGAGGTTTGCTTTGAGGTTGCTATTGCAAAATGCCCTCTATGAAATCACAATGCAATTATTACAAAACGTTGCTAGGGAAATATAGCTTGTATGAAATCACAATGCAATTATTACAAGAGGTTGCTAAGGCAATATATCCCCTATGAAATCACAATGCAATTATTCCCAGAGGTTAGACAATTGTTGCTACGGCAACATGTTCTCTATGAAATCACAATGCAATTACCGGTATTAGAAGAGGTTGCTACGGAATCATAATACTGTGTGAAATCACAATGCAATTATTCCGAGAGGTTAGAAGATGTTGCTAAGGCAATATACCCTCTATGAAATCACAATGCAATATTATTCCTAGCGGTATCATGCACATCCTGTGTGAAATGATGAAATCAAAATGCAATATTATTCCTAGCTGTAGCAAGCAATATCCTCTGTGAAGTCACAATGCAATTATTCCTAGCGGTAGCAATAGCTTCTGTGAAACCACAATGCAGTTGCTTATTCCTACTGGTAGCAATTGTATTGTATTTTTAGTTCAGTAACCAAACATTGTAAGGATAAACAAAACATATAATGCTTACAGAGTAGGGAGTAACCGGTTATGGGCTCGGAAACCGATAAGCACCGATAATTACTTCAAATTCCATTATCGGAAAATCCAATAATTCAATCACCAATAAAAAAGTTTGAAAGATCGTAAATTTTAAGTGCACTTCCTTGAAATTTACTTAAAATTAATCTAAAGTTCTAAATTGATAATACATTTTCAGAAGTAAGTTTGCCGATGTAGTTTTTCGTCGACCGAAACTTTCCGCAACTTAGCTCTAAAGGCAATCGCAAGAGGCGCTAATTTAAACAACCTTGTTTACTTACCGCATTTTTGTTTCCTGTGACTCGTGCCGTTCGATTGCGAATTAATATTATAATTTTTGATCAGCGACAACTTCAACAAGATGGCGACATTAATATGATAAATTTAACAAAACATTTTCAAAAATAACTTAGCTGATATAATTTTTGACTCAACGGAAATTTCCGCTAAATAAAACAAACTTATTTACTGACCTAATTTTCATTTGCGGTGACAAAGCGTACAAGTTTCTTCTGCCGTTGGATTGCAACATAAATAATATTACAATTTCTTATGAAAGTTAACTTCCGCAAGTTGCGGCATTAAGAATTAATATTATAAAATTAAGAAAACGTTTTCAAGAATAAGTTTGCTGAAACAAAACTCGTTTACTTACCTGATCTTCGGATTCAGGTGACAAGCGAAAACTTCTGCAGCTCGATAACGACATAAATTTAGATACATATAGAAAGTAATTTAGTTCATGGTGTGACGATGTCTCAAGCCAGAAGTAAAATCTGGAATTATTTCGAAATTAATTCAACTGACGAGTCGAAGGTGAGCTGCTTAGCTTGTAAAGATAAGGTGAAGAGAGGTGCCATAACATAACCCAAATTCCCAAACAACTATAAACTAACCCTAACCCCAACTGTAACCCGAAACCTAACCTTAATTGACCGGTTGTCATTTTCATATTCGCTGAAACTTTCTTAAAATTTGCAAACAAAAACAACTTTAAAACACAACGAAATGCCACACATTTTTAATATATCTGTATATATATTTTAACCTAAACATCATATTGTTACAACTTCACTCACAAGCTCAACAAAATATTTGTGTTTATCGGTATCGGTATCGGAATTACCAATAAAACGTGCTAAATTATCGGTATCGGTTATCGGAAGAAAAATCCTTATCGGTTACTCCCTATTACAGAGCATTGTCTGTTTTATTATACATCTCTAGGGCGGCGCCTTGCATGGCTGCCAAAACGTGTGTTTCATTAAGATCTTGTACTGTCGTGTTTCAATGTAATCCTATAGTGTACTTGTCAGTTTGAATTAATAAAGATTATTATTATTATTATTATTATTATTATTATTATTATAATCAATTAACATAATTATGGATACGCAGGAAACTCCCCACTTTCTAGACCAAAGTTACGCCCCTGCTTGTACCGGTAGTTTGCAGTGTACATGCCCATTTGTGAGCAGTCGGTGATCAAAATCAATTTTTTATATATCTTGTAAACTTTTTTCTTATCAGGAGTTTTCCTTTCTGGCTCTCCCAACTTTGTAATGGGCTTATATTGCTGACAGAGGCTAATAATTGCTACGCAGTTTGTTTACCATACTTCATTAATATGGTTTCCTTTAGAGTCATTTTATGTGGTTATTGCATTACGTGTTTTGATTTAGGTGCTTCTAATCACTGATGGTGCCACTGGCTTTGGTGATGGCTCCCTAAAGCAGACCGTGGAGGCATACAAGAGCCCCCTTCACTCGACCCCAGGCCACAAGTTCAGCCTTCCATTCAAGTTTCCATGCAAACTGCATGTTCTGCTTCTGGCTGATCCTGCAGACAAGCAGGCAGGCATGAGCGCGTCGCTACTACGTGAGCTCATTGCAATAAACAATCAGGGTGGAGAGTTGTTTGCGCCAGATGGAGTGCTTTCGACAAAGACGGTTCAAGCAACGTTTTCACTGCTGTCGGAGAGTTATTTTGCGCCTTTCGTCGGAGTGCTGAAGTGTGGGAATCTGAAATGTCCTGTACAGGTCTATCCAACACTGGAGAACTATGACAGGTGTGTGGATCAGTTTTACAATCAGAAGTAAGGCAGTTAGTTATCAGGTGTATAAACAAAATTTGGAGAATACTGAAAGTGGTTATATGTTGGACAAGATTATGATTATGATGATGGTGCACTTAATGAATGTGACAATTTTTTTTGGCAATATGTATAGTGCTGGTGAAGTTTTGTTGACAATGACGGACGGCGATAATGGATGATAATGCTGGTAGCTGTCATGGACAGCTGATTAGGATTGTAGAGGTTATGATTCTGGTCACAATGATGTGTTTGGTTGACAGTAGGGGTGTTATAAGTCTAAACTTATTGCCAGTTTTCTTTTTTTCCCATCAGATCTCATGAATTTGAGCATGTGAAGAAAGTGCCGTCTAAAGACATCGAAATCTGTGGCTTTCTTGGCGTTGCGGATGTTGCCAGCCCACCATACATCTCTCGTCATTTGGTTCTTCCCATCAGCACCACGCAGCCGGCAAACAGTAAGTAGCTTGAGAAACAACTTGTAATAGTAGCGTGATTCCATAACTCAGACATTTTACACAACTTAAACTAAGGAATAATCTAGTGAAGTGCTCTTTTATTATTATTATTATTATTATTATTATTATTATTATTATTAAGGAGCTTTTATATAGCACCCCTTCAAGGTGATCTACTCAGGAGCTTTCCCAGTCCAAACACGGCTAGAGTTATTTTTATGCATCAGGGTTCAAACTCCACACACTGCAACAGTTTTTACACTTAGCTGCTTGAAATGCTGACCTTTATGTTAAGTACAAAAATAATCGACTGTTTTCAGTTAAGACGGAAGATACAGATGACAAGGAAGACAAGTCGGCTGCATTCACAGTTCTCCTACATGGGAGCCTTAAAGTTGAAGGCATGGTCGCACTCGTCAAAATTGCGTGCGTATTTGATCTTTTTACTCCTCTTCTTATGCGTAATCTTTGAAGTTAACAGTTACCATATTTTCTGGACTATAAGTTGCATTTTTTACGTGAACTTCTAGGGTTGTCTTAATGAAAGGAGCGATTGTGTGTGAGCTTTTAAAATATTTTGCATAATCTGCAGTGCTGAAAGATGGCACTCAGTGTTGTTCAATTTCAGATTACACACCCTTTGTGTCAGTTTACACTGTGCATAGAGTAAGATAAGTTAGGTCTTCTGTGTCTTTTAGCTGAGAAAAATGCCTGTGTATATGCCACAAAGTGACATAAGGTAGTGGCTATTTGTAAAGCTATCTGAAAAAGCTACCAAAGCTATCTGAAATACAAGTATGTAATTGAAGATGGCTGAAAATTTACTGCCACTATCATCCATCTTTTTTGGTGTCTATTGCGTGTTTTGCCGGATTAAACTTTTGCCAACCTAGCCAGTCAATAATAGTAATATTAATTTTATTGGTTGTTCTTACAGGGACGACTGGTTTGGAATGATGTATTCATATGCAGACAGTAAGAAAAAGTCAAACCTCATGCTGTCTGTTTTTGATCCAGGTAAGAGTTGTTTCTTACAGGATTTTGTAAGTTGTTGGGAATTGCTTAAGCAGTTTGTGTGAAGTGGTGTCAAGGATATCATGTGCAGTCAAATACAGACTTTTAATCTGTAGTAAATATATTGACTTTATGCTTACCTGTTTTACTGTTGCTTGCTTTATGAAAAGTGTTTAAAACTTGCAGTTCGTATATTAATGATATCGTTGATCATTCATTAGCAACTGCTTATATTGCACAAATTAATCAAAAGAATGGTGCCTATTGAAAAGATAAAATGAACACAAGAGTTAAATGTCAAAGTACTGTTTGCAAGTTTCTCCACTACAACATGCTGGGCTGGTCACCGTTTGATACTCAGCCTTCCACTCCCTTGGGGGCAGCAGTAAAATGAGCAGGCATTATACAGGCTGCCAAGACGTGTGTTAATTAAGATCTTGGTAAGTGTACCACCATGTTTCAATGTAACTTACTGCGGTTTGTCAGTGAGCTTGTCAATAAACACGAATGTATAAAAAAACAATGATCAATTGATTGATAGTTTCATAACTTGGCTTTTAGGTCCCAATGTGATTCCATGGCTTGGAAACCTGAATCACCTTGGACCAATTTCTGACTTTGAGACATCACCATACGCCAATGACAAATCACCGTTTCCTGTCTGTCCAAGTGAACGAAGAAGCTACTCACAAAACTGCGTTGTCTGGATAAAAAACACTGGTCTTCAGGTGAGTGCTCATGCAAAATATGTTGCAACTGGTGTTATACAACACAATACAACTGTATGTTGATATTGCCCTCCTTCCTAAGTTCAGAAGTGCACACAACCATACGATAGAACATCGATGGCGCTGGGTTGCTACACAGTGGCTTGAGGTAGATTCAAGGTGGGAATTGTTGGGGGGTTAGGGGTGAACCCCTAGTCTTTCTTAGGACCCTAGTTAAGTCTTCATTGCACACCCCAGCAGGTCATTTCCAACCCCTAAGTTGTGCTAGTTTGATTTAGCATTATTTGACTCCAGAGTCTCTGACAAAGAAGTCATTTCCATGGTATATCATGTATGCATTTTTTTATTTTCTCAACAAAGGAATTTATTTTGATTCGGGTCTGACTTGGAAAACTGCTAGCATTGAAATCAAATTCAAATTTCATTGACATGAGTTTGCAAAATACGGATAAAATGTTCAACCATCCCGTCTTTTTTTCTACAGTGCTCACATTGGGTAGGTTCAAACCTGCGACCCTCCAGTTACAAGGCACAGAACATACTGCTACACCACTGTTGTGGCCACATTAATAAGGCATCACAACTCTGTGTATGAGGGTGGGAGATTGAAAACACTCTTCATGTTGGCTATGACCATACATTTCAGGTTTTTACCTTGGGCTAGTGATTCACACACAGGAACCTAAATTAGCATTGTCATGGAATTTTGTGTTGTCAGACCATTGGGGAATGGTCAAAATCAGTAAAGTGGAAACCCCCCTTCTTCCCTAACATGTTGTACCTTGCTTATGTGTTGCATTGGTTAAAACAAATTGCTAAGTTCATGTTTACTGATTTTTGAACTCGAGTTTTTTATGATGAAAGGTTGAAGTGTTGCTATTTTGCCACCTTAGTTAGCAGTAGTTAGCAACGCTTTTAAATCAATGGTTGTCATTGAATACAGTTAACTCTACTCAGCACTTGGATTTGTTTTATATTGCATGGAATGTTATTCCAGAGAATTGGTGTGAACATTTTTTAGACCGATATACAGAAGATCCTTCGAAATGCAAGAAAGCTTCCCGAGAAGTTGCCACATTTTTACAAGGTATAAACGTCTAAAATATCTAATGGCACCTGATCCAATGCTTGTAGTCATATCCTCTGGTGTGCATATTTGTGACTTCCAAAGGTTTGAAGGCAAAAAAGGGAGCCAGGGAATAGAGGGAGGGAGGAATGAGAAGGAAAGATTGGGGAAGGATTATTATTGGTGAGGGATGGGATGCTAGGAGTGGAGAGGGAAGGGAAGATAGAGGGACAGTGGGGAGAAATGGAAAGTAAAAGGGATTTTATAAATGTGAGAGGGAGAGGTTGGGGAATGTGAGGGGAGGGTAGATCAGGAGGGGAGATGGAAAGGGGAGCTAGGAAAGTTGTAGCAGGAGAAAGTAAGATAGACAAATGGGAAGCAACAGAGGATTTTCTCCAGAAGGGACATTTTCCAAACTAGCTTGCATATGCTCTGCATGTGATAGGCTAGTTATCCCTAATGCTATTGTCATTACTATTATTGTTGTTTTTGCTTTTTCATTTCAGGAGTTGAATCGACTGCGTCGAGCAGCACTCTCGCTTGGTTTCTATGAACTGCTTGACGCCATTGCCCAGCTGCTGGACCGTGAGTGCACCCTGCTTGCAAGTAATACCCACCCGGATGCTGCCCTTCAAATGGCTCATGTTGCAAGCTTCCTGCGCTCAGAGGCTGCTCGTGATGCTGATCAGAACATTACCCAACTACAGACAAACTTCTCAAGTGATTGGGGTGATAGGAGCGATAGGTGACAAACAGTAGAAGAATTTAGGTTTCAGTGACAATATAAAAGTTGGTAATGTGCTACTTGTGAGTATTGGGTTTATTACGGAATTAAGTTACGAGAATCGAAAGGGTATTAGTTTTTATAGATTATAAGCAGAATGAATATGGTACAAGGCCTAGCAAAACAGGATGGTTATTTCGTCACAAGATATAGTAACTTTAAATTGGCAAAATCCATGTAACTGAATAATAAATAATATCTACCGGTATACAATAGTCTTAAACCTTAATACTGAAAACTGGTTTTAAGTTTAATACCGTCTTTTATAACAATAAAGCAGTATTCTTTGAAACTGGTCTTTTAAATCTAATGGTCTGTTGAATGTTCTTGTTTCTTACGAGCTGCATCTATATTATTACTAAAAATTATTAGCTGGCTTCTGTAGAGATGACTCTCTTAGAAACAAGTTCAAATGATAACAAACCCAACAAAAACTGCCAATAGAATGCTAGTTAGAACCTTAAACGACTAAAGCGTGCAGGTCATTCCTTGTGAGAGTCTCAGAGAGAGGGTGCAATCTAAAACAGCACATCCGATGCACAGTCGGCGTATTGGAATTCTTGATCAGACATGCGCATGAAGCCACTTTGAAAAGTTCTCCTCTGACTCAGCATCCTGTGTTTCTACGTCCTGCTGCCAGTCCATCGACGTAAAAGATGACACTGTCAGAGTAAGCTCGGGCTGATCATCTTCAAACAAGTCACCATATTCTGCCTGCTGCTCACCAAGATTTATCAGATAATCGTTGCTCTAACACAAAGAAATGCACATATTATGCACCTTTAAAACTAGTCTGCAAGGCAGTGGTCAGAGGTTTTGAATTTGTTGGCTTTGGCAAAGACACAGATCATTTCTATGAAACTGAAAACAGAAAATTGGTTAATGTGTCTGTAATGACTGTGGTACTTGCATCAAAATACTGATTGCATGCAACCTATCAAATTTGTTTCATGTATTCAGTAATAAACTCGGACATTAGACCTCTTCACACCTGAATATGCCGGTGAAATATTAACAATTAGAGAGCAGTGCTCGAAATGGACCGGAGCGCACCGGAACGCCGTTCCGGTTCGTCAAATGAATTAGCGTTTCCGTTCCGGTTCGTCAAATGAATTATTGTGGAAAATACTATGAAATTAACGTGAATGCTCCCATATCTTTGACTAGCGTTCCGTTTCGTAAAATTTTCCATTTCGAGCACTGCTAGAGAGACACTTCGTTTTATCTGTAATTGAATCATAATCAGGACTGCTTCACATGAAAACTATATCTCAGTCCACATTCTACAAAAAATCTAACGTCTGGCAAAATGGTTTGAACTGGTGGCATACCAGGTAATCATGACAGGGAAAGAGTTTGATGTCGTAGATTTTTATCAGCCACAGCAGAAATCGCAAACTACATGTTAGATCTTTCACATGAAGGGACAGTCTTGATGAAATTGCACACATACCAGATAGCTATGTAGCTCTTACGATCGGTACTTCATTCTTTATAATTATGTGCAACTGATCAAATTCAGCTGAACACAGTACTGTGTACTCAACCTGTTCTCATTTGCACCTGTATCTGAATGTTTAAAACTGAAATTCAGTCAGAGTAAGAACTGAGAAATTCTGGGAGTACCACCGATACCATACCACACAGACGGCTATGATTTATGACTATTGTACACAAAATAATATTAAAACTTACACTGTTTCGGTTAAGTTCTTGGTGTTGTTCTGCAAAATAAATTAACAAGAAATCAGTTATTTCAACGAGATCAATACCTACAAACTTAACTTCAAAGTAGCAAGGAGTTGGCTGTACTTTTGTAGTACTAATTTACAAACTTTGCTGTTAAAAATTGACATTCTAAGTACCTCACAACAGCATTGCAGTATTACTTTTTGCAACATAAAAAATGTCTCATTTGACACAAATATCTGCAATTTGTATAATCAGCTTTAAAATGCCAATTCATTTGAATGCACAAGCCATAAGTCGATGAACAAGGCACTGGTTTATTCCGTGTGTATTACAATAATGCCTTGTGCATTATAAGGGTGCTTTGTATTACAATAATGCCTTTGCATTATAAGGGTGCTTTAACAGTTACCAGATTAAATTACATCATCTGTACACTGTTAGCTGGATATACGAGGGTTACGGTAAGTTATCATTACCTGCCTGATACCAAGGCTAGAAAAAGTCGCCAATGCTTTATATCCACCAATACAGGTTGTGTTGGTTTAATGGATTTACCTTGTTATGTATGTGAAAGGCCATCACATACACACTGACATTGAAATCAGGGCCTTAGTTTCCTTGAAACCTCTGTAGTTGTTTGGTGGTGGATGACCTTGGGATGATTTATGTAGTTGTATGGTATTGGTAGTGGATGACCTTAGGGTGATGAGCAATAGGTGATACACAGGAGAATTCATGATTCAGTAACAATATACGAAATTGGTGATGTGTTGTGTGGGTATTGTGTTTGATACAGAACTAAGTTATAGAATTGAGCAGATATTAATTTTTATACATTATAAGCTTGTCACAGGATGAATATGAGGTGAAACCAATAACCATGATTTTGGATCGTGCACTGATCATGTCTTGGATCATTTCTCGGTATTCTGCAGCAAACTCTGTAGCAGTAATCTGTAACAAATCTGTGGAACCAGTTACCATGATTGTAGATCATAGTTATTGGTTCCACAGCCAAGGTCATCATGTTCTGTGTATTGGTAACTTTGGTATAGGAACCACTGATTAAGGTCATGGCATCAAGCTGCTTTGCTTAGAGCAGTTCACATTATATGCTTTGTTAAACTTACGCGCTCTCGACGTGGATTCTGAATGCCGGGTGGAAAGGGTCTCTAGGCTGAAACATAAGAATAGCACTGTGTTATTGAAACAGTTGTGGAGAAGAGTTATATCATTAGATACAGACCAGAGAACAGGAATCCAGAAGTTCAAACAGTTATTGTGATGCAAAGTAAAATACAGCTGATAACATGTTTTGTAACATAATAGATACAGATAAATTGGAATTTTCTCAGTATTCTGTGTTCAATATTTTCAAATATTGTTGCAGAATGTTATACTTTGGTCTGCCCACATCTTGAGTTTTTCTATCTCAACTTACTCTTTATTTTAAGTAATGAAGATCATTTTAAGCTGTTAGCAGTACGTTTACAGGTGCCTGTGGCAGCCAAACTCCGCTAACTATTAGCTGAATTTTGTTTGGGTTAGCAGGTACATTGAACATGGTCACCACTATGCTGAAGTGTCCCATACACACCTTATTTACACCTGCCTCCTTTCATTTTTACATGTTCAATGTTATTAAGAAAATTCTTTCACAAGATCACAATTGTGAAGAGATGAAAATTTGAAAGAAGAATAACAGATCAGGAACTTACACTTGCAGTCTTGGCAGAGTTTTGATAAAAGCTTGCAATTCATGAGGTATTCTGAAATATTTTTAAAGAGATGTTGAGCAATCACAGGCAGTGTATCAATGATCTAAAACATTGGTCATTGCAGATGCATAAGCAATCAAGTGATCAGTTACTGCAGACCTAGACAATTCAATTCCCAAAAAATATACATCTTTGTGGCTGTGATGTCATCAGTATCTAAACATCAAAGGCTTTTTCACCAAATAATCATGTATGCACAATGCAAAAAGCGTACTTATCAATTTTCAACAGAAGGAAAGGAGAGACGATTCCACAATTTTGGGCTGTGATGGTGATTCCACAAGAGTCCACTGGCAATCTGGCATCTTTGAAAGATTTTTACCTTATCTGTCTATCGATTTTCTTTTGACTGAGCACCTGTGAATAAGCTGGTTCCCATGACTAAGTTTTTTGGGTTGCTGTAGAAATTTAACAATTATGATTATTAATTAAAATAGCATACAGGATGCTTATGCTGATACAAAACTGCAACTCTCATTCAGATCTCAGTCATCTCTTCTCTGAATAGAAGTGCACTAAACTGTCAATCAGGATAAACCAATATAACCTGCCTAGCTTGAAACTGATAACTTGATTAAAAGGGTTGAGAATTCAATAGAAAAACAAACTTGCATTCATTCATTCATTCATTCATAAATTTAATATAGCGCACCTTCAAGAAACCTACTCAGAAGCGCTCCCAGCCCAGCCACGGCAATAGAGATTAGACTTGAGCAGCTTGTAAAAAGCAGATGTGTTGCAGTAATAACTAAGACACTAGTAACTACAAGATTTACATCATGTTTGCTGCTGTCCCTAGATGTGGGAGTTTGCGCCACTTCCGAGCTGCTGCAGTGTAGGGAATGGTGGCTTCAGTTTTGTCCCAGAATTGGTCCTTTGCTAGATCCAGTCCCTTGCCCTGGTTGTGCATGTCAACAATCAGGTATCCTATCTGTAGAAAGAATCTTCAATAAATATCAGTCTGTCAGAATGCAGACACTACAAAATACAAGACTGACAGCAAATGGGGTTTTAAGCAGTGATGTCCAATCCAGCCTTGAGTTCTAGAGAAAGAGTCCATCCCAAAACTCAGAGTTCAGAAGAAGCAGGATTATGCATTGCAGTATGCGACCAACCATGTCACAAAATGCTTGTTTAAAAAATCCATTTCGTGCGATTTACTAAATAATACCACCATTTATCAGCATTTATCTTTTATTTTATATCATGTATCAAAATAATATTAGTTACTAATGTTTATTATTTATTTATTGTTTATCATTAATCATTTAATTTCATTATCATCTATCATACCATTTATCCAATAACACTAGAAAAGTGATTCTTAATTACAATAATAATAACACTGTATCTAGACAGAAGTGCTACTGATTCAATTTCTTCCATTAAACTGTGACTGAGGGCATGAATCAGGGTAATGTCGATGACAGGGGCTGTCATAATGACATCAAGCCTCACACATATCACTGCACAAGACTGAGAAATAAGTAATCAGTTAAAGCAAACTGAATTAGTTCAGAATAGTAAACAATTTTAAAATTAGTCTTCAACTGCTGACTGTGGTAAAATCAATATTGCTAGTAGGGAGATGTGTATATGTCAGTTTTGACAAGTTCCACAAAGGCACTATATATGCGCATATATATGCATACAAAACACCAACAAGACAGTATAAGCCAAGACCTCCATATTGAAGTCAATGACAGAATTTATGTCAAGGTCATCATCATCGTCGCCAAATGGGTTGAGCATTTCTTCAGCCACCTGTTTAAGAAAAAAAACTGAAGTGGCTCACCAGAAAATGCAACATCACATTTTCTTGGACCCTAACAAATGTCAGTACAAAACTAGTATATGTATGAATGTATGTGGAAATTTGTAGAGTGCATTGTAATTACAGAGCTCCCAAAGCACTGCGAACATGGATGTCTCAAAGATGCATCTTAACAAATGAAAAGAATGTAACCTGGGCCAAGTTACAAGGAATAGCTTTTACATACATATTGTATTGTATTGTATTGGGACATTTATAAAGTGCTCCTAGCGGGAGAGCCATTCAGAAGCGCTCCCCGTTCAAGAGACCCGAGAGAAAAAGCAAGTTTTAAGAAAGGTAAAAGAGGACGAGACGTTACATGAGAGAATGGAAGAACGAACAGACGGAGAAAGCTCATTCCAAAGGGCAGGGTCAATGGAAGTAAAAGACCTAGATTGAGCCAGTGAAGTCCTGATACGGGGAATGAGGAGGTCCAAACGGTCAGAGGAACGAAGAGGATGGAGAGAAGCAGCAGATGGCGATGAATTAAATCACATAAATATTTTGGAACGAAACCAAGTTGAGCCTTAGAGACGAGGATGAGGATTGAGGCCCTTGAATTGGATGCGGGCAGAAAGCGGAAGCCAGTGGAGTTCTTCTGCCATAAAGGTGGTGATACGAGAGAATTGAGTCTAGCAGCAGCATTGAGAACAGACTGAATATATATGTGCACAGGAGGGACAGTAAATTATCTACCTTCTGGCTATTTCAATGCTGATTGAATGTGAGCACTTTCTCAAGAAACTACATAATGCCAATAACTTGAGTTTTTGAGTCATTCTATGTCTATTTTCATGTAATCTCCAAAATGTTTTTAAATCCTGAGAGATCACTACTACAGGTGGTAAAAATAATAATTACCAATACTAGTAATTATAATATTAACATGAAATATACACCTGGTGATTATATTAAACAGATGCCAACTTCTATAAGTTCCCTGGCTTGAAGTGAAACTTCTACTTCATCCACACTTCCTTGAGTTATCAGAGTTAACCAAAATGCACCATGTGCTGTCTCTCTTTCATTCAAACTCTTGGTACCTGCTTTTTAGGACTACATGTAAGAACCACAGCAAGGTTCACAGTACATGGATTGTAAATGCAACAATTACAAAAATGCTACAGTTACCTTGAGCCATCCCATATAGAAGAAGAACAGGAGGAATGTGAGCATTGGAAAAGGAAGTTCCCCGACACTGCGGCTGGGGATGTCCTGTTTGCCCAAGAGGCATGCAAGGAAATAGGAGTAAACCACAAGAGTCACGACCTTTAAAACATACATAATATAGCATATTATACTCAACCAAAATATACACAGTCCACGGCATGAGCCTCTTACATGAACTGCAATACATAATCAATGACCTCGATGTCTTCTAGATTCTAGAATCATTTGGAATCCTCCAATTCTCTAAGAAGACTGAAAATAGCCAAGCCAGCTGGTACATGCAGACTGTAGTGATACTAGGTTATCAAAATTGTTTACAGCCTTTCAACACTATGCTTCCCAGTTGAATCTGGTAACATTAACCAAAATTGTTAATTTTTTAAACCTTTCAAAATGGTTATTGGCATACCAATGTTGGGCTTAAACATCTTTCTATGCACTTCATGAACTGCCTCTTTAAAAAAATGACTTACCCTACCAACACTACCATCACTAAATGAAAACTATTTCCACCGCAGATGGTTTTCATAATTTTTACCTGAGTGTAGACAAGTGGTAGCTGAACCCAGTCATAACTGAACAGAGTCCGAAGTTTACCTTGAAACTGACTTATCTCCTACAAAACAATACAGAAACCTAAAGACGATAATGCCTGTAATACTTCAATGTAAAAGACCAATGCCACATTTTAGACTTCCTTTTGGGTATACAGTATATTCTCTATCTCTTAGGACATTGCTAAGATATTTTCTCAAACTGCTCTAAACAACAAAGGTGATTTTATGCATTGATTCTGACAGCACACCTCCAGTCATTCATGTGTTATAGAAGCTACTTTGTAAGCAATAATAACAGTTATTTTTAAATATTTTATAGCAGTCCCGTAAGCTAGGGACTAGCTGCCATGGGTATGAAGTGTTAGCAACTTCATTTTCTTAGCCTCGGTATATGTGTGCGGATGGCTCTAGTCCTCTCCCTCACCATCTGATCTTCCCACTGCCAGTGTACGGTCAGTATACTCATAATAGCGGAGTCGGCTAGCGTGCAGGTATTGCAAAAATCTTCAAATTAATTTCAGTTCTGGCAGGGATAATAAAGATGAAAAATGCTTACTTCAACGAGGCAAACACTGTAGATGTCATCCTTAATTTTGCCCAGTTTCCTGGCTCTAGCTACAAGACTTGTTGCCCAGATAATTGGGACAAACCACTTGTTATATATGGTGTCGACGTGTTCAAAGGTAGCCTGCTCATTCTCCGTAAATAAACCTAATAGAAGAGTACAAGTAGAACCTCGCAACTAGAAACAGTCAAAGTCTGCAATTTTTTCTATATAGTGATGGCAACATCTAATAGTAAATAGCAACCACTTTACAATAGTAGAAGACATATACCTACATCAGGTGGTGACAAACCTTTTAAGGGTGCATGCCAAAGGTGCTGCTAAATCATTTAAAAAATGTCCTCGTGTGCCCTTTGGAATTTCGCACAGTATGTAATTATTCTTCTTGAAGCATAAAAAAATGAAATAAAAGACATTATTTCAGAGATGCGTTTAGAAACGTGTTAAAATAAAATTCTTCATAAGAGAAACTGTGGATTCCTAGAGTGAGTGTGTATTTAAAAGTTTGACATTTTGGGGACGCTCTGAATGCCGCATAACCAAGAAATTTGTATGCGGGCCACTTTGGGCACGCATGTCATGGGTTTGCAACCTTCGACCTAGGTTAATACAGCAGAAAATTCTACTGCTTGGTGACAGAGACAGCCGTGCATGAACAACCTGCCAAAGTTCACACAGCAGCCTCAAACTCATGATCATGAGGTTAATGCGCTACTAATTAGGCCACTGTGTCATACAGTGCAGTAATAAAGTTAAAACTAGTTAATTAGGCACGGTGGGGAACAGGGCTAAAAAATTTGAAAAAGTAATTAACACATGTATCAACAAATCAATAAAAAAAATTGCCTGCTTCTGTCAGGTGCTTGAGCGTCGGAAATCGTTTCTTGACATTTGGACAGATTGACGCCAGCGTCAGGACACTGCTGAGGCACATATAGCGGACAATGGTTCGTCGCAGCAGACGACTTACGTCATCGTCGCCCCGGATGTGCATATTCACAAAGACAGCAAGACGCGATATCCATGGCAGTGAGTTGAACTGGCCGTAGAAACGGCCGATAACCTGACTGACATAGAAGCCGAGTACAAGGTTGACAGGAATGATGCCACTGAACTTCTGGCAGTACTCAGAAAGAATCAAGAAATTGCTGCAAGAAAAAAGGCCAACTGAGACAGCGATACAGATACTCAATGTGCAGTACAGATAAGCAGATTGGCTAAAATACAAACCACATAAAAACTGCAGACTAAAATTGAACATTAACGTAACAGCCTAGATGAATCTGTTGCCAATATTCGATAGATCAAAATTTCATCTGTACACATTTCAGTAGTATGCATTATTATTTTCCATCAGTGAAATCTCAATATTTTTACAAAATACAATTTAAAACTGCAGTATACCTGAAGCTTTAGGTTTAGGCAACAACACAGCACTAAATAATTTAGTCTGCATTTTCTGGTTAGAGATTTACTTCAAGAATTACTCATTCATTTGCCACATGTTCTGTTTGGGCTTGTTTTGGGCTGAAAACCACTATGCTTTAGTGCAATGCAACAGTACAAGAATTGTGTACCAAATACCTTACTCATTTTCAGTCTAGAGCAATTCATCTTTTACTAGGATTTAATTCTTCCAGTGCAAATCAAAAGTCAGATGGAACTGGAATGCTGTTTCAATGTAAACAAATTTTGGGAAGCAAAATATATCACATGAAATGACTTACTGTACTCAAACAATCAACTAACTGATTGTCTAAAGGACTTACTGACTGACTGATTGAACATTTAACATGCTTACCTCTGCTGAACAGGATCCAGTAGTCTATATACCAAATTCACCAAATAGAACATCCCAAGAAACATCAAAAAGTCCTTCCATAGTAGTTTATAGATGCTTCCTTCCCACCTAAAACAGGAAGAAAAAGGTCAAGCACTGATGGCCTTTATAATGGATTACTTGAAGAATAAAAGACTCAATTCTGCAGGGATGTAGGCTGTTGTCATATGAAAATTCATCTTGCCTTCAGCAACTCTCGAGGACCTCTGAATAGACGTTACATAAATGTTAGCATTACATTACATTTAATTTAGTAACCTTTGTTTTGTTTTTCTGTGTGTTATTCCAGTCTGCCTCAAGCAAAATAAAAATCATATATTGGAATGTATTCCCATAAACATTGGACTGAACCCAAACTAAGTCCAAATACATAGAAAATATGGTCCCATGAAGGTCCCTAAAATGCTGGCCGGGATGCCTAGTGGCAGCATGGCATCGGGTAATGAATGCCCACCAGTTCATTTACTGTAAGCGTCACCATCAGTTGATGGCTTGTGTAGTATACTAGTATTGCAGTGGTGATATAGACATTTTCAGATCATAAAGAAAAATAACACCTCAGTGCACAGCATATATCATTATTAAATTAAGATACCTGAAAAGCATTATGATTCATGTTTGACAAAACTAAGATCAGGCTTGACTCAGAATTTTATAAAAACATAAAATAAATATTCGAAGTCAAAATCTCAATGTCAGCATCAAATGCATAGTTATCAGGCTTCTAGATATATACTCGTTTATTTGGTAATTAAGCTGACAGGCTTAATTACCAAATAAGCCTATCAGCTTAATTACCAAATAAACGAATATATAGATATCTGCCGGTATCTGAGCTTGGTCAAATACACTAGCTAAGTTCATCTGTGAACGTTATTTGCAAATCTAGCAGAATATTTAACACTCAGAAAAGAGAAGTAAACACTGAAAAACTACAAACCTGAAAAGAACTTTGAAGAGACCTGCCACGCTAACCGTGGATAAGTCTTGCACATATTCAACGGTCATGTTTCTGAAGAATGCATTAACTACACAAACACGAAAAACAGAGCAAACTTTCTCAGTAAAACCCTCGACATTATACAAAGATAATAAAATTTGGGCTTCTGCAGGTCTCACAGAAATTAGTTATTGCACAATTTGCACTGAAGACCAAGTGGCTATATACGTTTTCAAACCAACTACTAAGGGGATGAAGGCAACCTTTCTTGGACAAGCCCTTTCTGAGGCAGGCCTCGGACTTTACTAAGTACTCCTTACCATAATATTTTCATTCATTACTTTTTGTTGGCTTTCAGATCACCACTAAAACCCACCGTATTCAGATCAAAGTACCCATAGACAGTAGAGCCATAAGTCCATAACGGAATGTAAGATGGCACTCAGTGGCTTATTTTTGCCCCTGATCCAGCAATGGATGAATGATGAATCCCAAGGTACTGGACACAGGGACTTCCCATTTACTTCACAAATTACGTACCAAATTACACTGTATACTATAGGGTAACGGGGACAAGTTAGTGCAAACAACTTGTCCACGATCGTTGCATAGAGTTCGCTCAGCAGACTTTAACCCCCAACTGAATTATAATTCAAGCATGCTACTGTACCATGCATGCTGCACACACCAACGGCATACGGACAACATCCCCCTTTATAGACGCAAGTGGGGGGAAAATCTCGAAACCCCTCCCCCCTCAGGACTATCGCGCACCGACTTATGTAGGCCTGATAGCATAGGCGTAATTTGTGGGGGGTACGAGGGGTACCCGTACCCCCCCACTTTTTTGACTGGGGGGTACTGTACCCCCCACTTTTTAAGCAATGTCAATCAATATTTTATTATTGTGCCTTCTCAGAGAACGCAGTCACCACCAAAAGTACGAAAATACTTAGATACACAGGTAAACCGAGAGCCAAAATTAATGAGAATACTGGCAGGGAATATGTTCAAAATGGGCGCCATGCGAAAAGCTAAAGTGGAGAAGAAATTGGTACCCCCCACTTTTTAGACCAAAGTATTGGTACCCCCACTTTTTAGACCAAAGTATTGGTACCCCCCACTTTTTAGACTAAAGTTACGCCCCTGCCTGATAGTGTACAAGCCACGAAGGTGTGAAATAAAGAGACGTATGGGATTGATCCACGCCGGGCCCAATTACCCACCGGTTATCAAATTACCAGTTAACTATTTAATTTTCAGTGGATGAATAAGTGATGAATGTTTACGACGCTTATCATGGCGTCTTCTCTCCGTAGTGCCCTCCGCAAAGTTAAGGTCTAAAGAGGCACCTGAAGGAAAAGTTTTATAGTAAATTGGTCAATTCATTAGGCTATTATTTAAACGTGATTTCACAAGTAATTTTGCTTACATTAAATTGCAAACAAATTAATTACCACGTAAAGTACCATTACATTAATTGCAATCTAGTTAACGCATACATACATGTATAGCGCCCAATTGTAGCCCAATAACATTGTAATCGTAATCTCAAAATAATTAAGCGCTATTATTAACTAAGCGCGCTGCATCGTGTCAGAGATAACAATAATTTTATAAGGTCGTCCACAGATACCAAGTGGGAAGCCATGCCCGGTTGCCAGAAGACCGGAAGGTTACGAGACGATTACTATTACGAAGATATGGAAAACTTGCCCCCTTAAAGATAATTATGCATCCATCAAAATTCATCGCAAAGCCTCAGTAAGTTCACATTGTTTCAGTTTTGGCATGGTACGTTCTAGCTTATAATCGAACAATGAATAATGACTGACTCGGTTAGCTACATTGGTTAGAGCGTAGGCTGCATCCGTTGCACCTCTGTGTAGATAACGTGCTAAATTATTCCTAATCACAGTTTGCCTCCCGAAGGTGGCTTATTTCAGATTTAAATCTCGGGCTAGCCCTTCCGTACACGATAACTTTAATGGCGTGGCGCCTATTCAAATGGGCAGCGGTGGTGCAGGATTTCATTCTGACCTGATAAATTCATTGAGCAGGTTCGAGGCCAGACGGTCGCAGCGGGTCGCTATATCAAAATGTGTACATTTACATTGTTTTGTGCAAGGACACCGGCCACGTACCACGTTTAGGTAACGGCGCTTTAGATATTTCCAAATAAGATATAGGTGGATATTGGAAACTGCTTCATTTGTAAATATTTCTTTATTTACGATGCAAAATACACTTCGTCTATGCTTAAGAAGTAATTGTGGTGTAGCTCTATAAAATGCTTGACCACCTTCTTACATGGTTACGCGAAAAGTTTTGCATTATTCGTAGTCTTTGAATGTGGTGTTTGTGTTATTTACACGATTAAGTAAAGCTGCAAAAAGTATTTTATACTGTTTAGTTATAAAATCATGGTTAGTTTACGAATATATATTGGTATAACTTCTATTAAAAGGAAATGTTTCCTGTGATTGTTGTTTATTTGGAACTAGCGTGTACTTGGCGGTTTATCCTTTAATTATCGCCCGGTCACGTTTTTATATGTTTCTCCCCGAAAACCGATTTATTATCTTGTGATTTAAATAGCATTATGTTAAAGCTTACTTATTAAAAAGTTTTCATTTTGTATGTTAATGCAGTAGTCGTTTGTCATTGAATTATATACGCTAAAGTTGAAAATTACAAAAATTACATCCTTTACTGAAAATAACCTGTATTTTGCAAATTGAAGTGTAGCTAAAGTGAGCATGTAACATTTGTGATTGCAAAAAGTGCAAGTGCAAACAAAATTTGGCATGATTTGAACCAGTTTAAAAAGTACATGTAAGGAACTGGCTTATTGGAGTAGTTAAGATGCAAACTTCTTTCCTTGCATTACTTCTAGGCTGATGGTTGATTGTCTGTTGTGGCAATTTTTTGGCATTTCAGCCGAAAGCTCCAAAGGCAGAAAAAGTTGTGCATCCCAACAGCCGTGTTGCAGCACAGCTTTCAAGACAAATGCACCGTGGTGAAAAAGTTAACAAGTAAATAAACTTTCAATAATGGTGACTCAAAAATAATAAAACATATCAGTAAAAGAATATGCACATTGAAGTGGTTAGTTCAGAGAAAATAGACCTATTGATGAGCTAACCTGGGTAGATGTGAATGTATCGTTAAATTTGATTGTATTTACATTCAGTGCATGTGTATTTATATATTTATTTATTTATTTCTGATATTTCTATAGCGCCTCCTCAAGTCTACTACTACTCAGAGGCAGTGTTTAATCTAGACGCCTTGGGGGAAATGTCCCCCCAGGATTGATGTTCCCCAGAGGCCAGCAATATTACAATGTAGAGACCTTTAGGGGAAGAAAATTCCCCCCCAGGATACATGTGGATACATGGTTTTCCCCCCAGAGAGATGATTTCCTAAAAAGAAGGCCATCAACTTTTTTGAGAGTAATTGCTTAATTGCTGTAGAAAAAGTTAAAAAATCGGGTGAAGGACTAAAAAAAGGTCATAAACTTTTTTTGAAGATGAAAGTAGAAAAGTCTGAAACTTTTTCAAGATGGATGAAATTACAGAAAAAATCTTGTGTAAATTCGTTGGTCCCTCCAGAAACCTTGTTTCCCCTCCCAGAAGAGGGGGACTAGATTAAACGCTGACTCAGAGGCGCTCCTGACTACAGCATTGATACTGTGTCGGAGTTTTCACGCCGAAGCGCCACGAGCAATCGCGAGTGAAGGACTTGCCCAAGGTCCATATGCAGCGGCTAGAGTGGGATTCGAACCTGCAACCCTCCAGTCACAAGGCGCCGAACGTACCACTGAGCCACCACGCCCCACATATATGCTTGTATGATTGTGACTCTCTCATTGTAAACAACATAGGAAGAGATTTGGCTGCTCTAGGTCATGTGATAATGGTAGTTATGAATTGCAGAAATGGCTATATCCCACTCGGTCCTCGTGATCACCTCGTGAAATAGCAAGACTGTTTTGATTAATGTTGATTCACATAGTTGTTTGCTGGATTCTGACTTCAGTAGTGGAACACGGATGACATTACATTTCTGTTTGTGTCTTTCTAGGAGACTAAAAGAGAGGAAGGTGAAAGTTGAGGCCTTAGGTACGATTTCTTAACTTGTTTTCCCATATAGATGTACGTATGATGTGAATGCAAGGTCAGAAAAACAAAAAAGACAAAGGAAATACTGATTGTTCTATGAAGCTAGTAATGATTAGTAGGTAACTGACTAATTGGATGGACTTCGTTAACTGGATTTCTGGAAAATCCACTAGTTCTTGATTGTTCTTTGAATACTTTAACAACGAGCTGCATTGGTTTCCCAGTCACTTTTAGTACACTCGTCGTTAAAGTGCTCAGCTGACAACAGGGCTATTGTGAATATACTCACTAAAGAAGTAAATGACTGGTTTAGAAGTTGACGATGGACTGGAATGAGAAGTGGACATTGTGAGCAGGATCAGGTAACCTTGTGTTAAGAGTTGACCTGCTATAATTGCAGTTGCAAACTCAGGTATCGACACATCATCCCTGCATTGCAATGGATTCCTACTGAACTGAAAGTGACTAATGTGGTGCTTTTTAATTTTTTCTGATAGGTGATAAGTTGACGTGGTTTCTGGCCCACGTAGACCCATCCAAATCATCTTATACTAGGGCAGAGGCATGTCAGTTGATTGATCGGTAAGCTGTTTTGCAGGCTTTTAATGTTGTACTCAGTTTTTATACAGCAGTAACACGTAACATAAGGAAACAATTCCATTGATGTTGAGCATTAGTGCAATTTGAGCTTTTTCCTTTGATCTAATAACTACGTTTAATATTCTGATATTTTAATATGATATTTAATTAGTGTTGTTTAGTCTTGAGGAGCTTGCTAACCCAGGTCTCCGTGGAAACTGGTCACTGGATCATAAGCGCCGACTCCTTGGAAGCCTTGGGTGCGAATGCACCCAGAGAGAAAGTTCAGTGGGTGCCTGGCACCCAGAAGAATTCGGACCTTAAATTCAAATTTTTTTATGCATAAGCAGTAATCTCACAACCTGTGAAGTACAACTACAACACAAATACCCAACAATGCATGATCTCACAGTCACAGTTCATACATAAATAAATAATTTATTTATTATTTAAAATAATAAATAAATAATACCACTAGAACGTCCAAACGTCACTGATTTCCAATACTTTTTCTAACCTCGTAACCCTTGACAAGAAAACAATTTTCTTTCTCCGAAAATCTGGTTAAACTCACCTACCTAACTTAAGGGGAGAAAGCAGGGAGGGGAGGGGAAGGGATAGTAGAAGGGAGTGAGGACCCATGCACCCAGAGACAAAAAGCCTATGCACTGGATGATGCTGTGTTACCTACATTACAAAATCTGGTTTCCTTGCATTTGTCAGTTACCTCCAGCGTTTTGACAATGAACTAAAGGAACATGAAGAAGAAAACAAGACCAAGGCTCATCTAATGCGAGTTTTCAATGATCGATCAACGAAGGTTGAGATGAAAAAATCACAGATTGAGAGAGAATTAAATGAATTCAAAAGCATTGGTCTAGGTGAGTTAATTGTTTTATCTGTACATTTCACCACGTGCTACTAGTAGTCGTCATGGGGTCATTGCCATAGTTCACAGTTCAGCAGCACACATGAATGGAGTAACAGGAAAGTGTCGTATGGCTTTTGTGTTTCAAGGCTTTGTTTGGACTTTAAATTCTCTTTGGCAAATTTTAATTGGCAAGTTGTTGATCCATGCACTGAATGAGGAAGCATGTCATTGCCTCTTTCAGTCAGGAGATAATTGGACTGCAGAATCTGTCTGCATCTATATCAGTGATAGTAATTATAATCATGCTTTAACTGGAATTGAGATAATCTTTACTAAGCACATTGAAAGAGTTCTGTTCGTAAACTGTGAAATTAAAAACATGCAGGCGTGTATTAAGTATCTGGACCTGAATACAGCACGTTTTAAAAGCCTCACTTAGGTGTTGCTCAGTAATGGTGTAGAGACCAGTTATCTTGAAGATATAATTCATTTGCCATCATATAAAGTTTCAAGCAGCAGCTCGATACATTGCATTACCGTACTTAATCCTTGATTATCTGATTGCAAACCACATATAAACCCAGGCTCAACACTGTCAAAACAGTACAATGTGTAGCTGTGTTTGTAGCCAAGCGCAAAAGAAATGGCAGCTGGGCTTTGAGAATTGAAGGTGTCTAAAAATTATGTATGAAACTGCACAGTCCAAGGCAGAATGGAGGAAATAAATCTAGAACACAAAGTTTGCCTGAATGCACAAGATTTCATGAGCAAACTTCAATAAAAGCAACGTAAACTAATCTCTGTCAAACAAAATCTGTGGCTGTAGCCATATAGCAGTGTATGGTGAAAATAATGTGGGTTGAAGCCTCCTACATAGCCACTGTTTCAGAACTATGTGCAAGTCTGAACACATTGAGTTGTGGTTTCTTAAACGGTAAAGGTGATAAAAGACAAGTACCTAACATACAAGACCTTCCAGTCAGTTGGAGCTTGGAATGTGGTCATCAGTAATATTAAATAATGCATTTGGTAACATTTTAATCAGATAGCATGTCTATTCATGCTTTAAAGTGATGTGCGTTTTTTTGTATGAAATAACTTCATCTTGTTTGCTCTACCTGTTCGTCACCAAGGTCTTTGTTGTTTTCTTTCAGAAATTCCTGACATACTCAATGGCAAGAACTTGGCCGTCTTTAGGTAGTATTATGTGAAAATAATTAGTCATTACATACACTTGCCTAGATATTCCAACATAATCGGTGTTGTGAGCTTGCTGCCTTTAGTTATCTGGCTGAATTTTCGCATTTGCTTGGGTACCTGTATTGATTATGACGTGCGTGGTGGATCTTTTAAAGCTTGGAATATAATATGATTCCATTACTTGAGTTATCATATGTTCAAGTTGATATTTCTTGTGCAAATTAATTATTTTAATCTGCGTATTTCTACATTTGCCTGTGATTTCGGTGGGTCTGGGATTGGAAACAAGCACGGTATAAATTCAGATAAAATACATTAAGCAATATGTTATGCTTGTGTGTGTGTGGTGGTCTGTTCAGTTATCTTCCACAATGTTCATACTCATTTATTTTTAGAGAGTGGGATGGACAGATGCGCACCACGCAACCAATTAAACTTCGACGAGTGAAGTACGTTGCTGGAGGAACATCTGCAGCCAAAGAAAATGACAACCTGGATTCTGACACTGACGATGAGAAATTAGTGCAAACCGAATAATTTTTTTTAATAAATACAGCTGCAAAACCATATCTGTTGTCTGAATTTTTTTCCTGTGCTTGCATAGAGCTGCATGAAAGCACTGATTCTTGATAGGTGTAACAATGTCCTTTGACCACACAGTTCTATCTTATGGTGTTCATCTACAAGAACGGCAAACTCTCCCTGTGCATCAACAGGTCTGTTGCCTGTCGAAAACTAGGGGTCAGCCGGAAATCGCCTCGGACATTTGCCTCGGCCGAATATCCAGTTTTTGGCACTATTCGGAAGTATTCGCCTTGGCAAATACTGTACACACAAATAGTTGCTTGTCTGCCTCACATGCCGGAATTTGTAGGCTCACAATATCAGCTTTGAGCTTCATCTAGCATATTCATTTTGAAGAAGAAAAGTACAAAAAACACCAACACCGGAAGTCCACAACGGAAGTCAAGTCCATTTATTTATTTATAAAATTCAAAATGTATTAGTCAGTTATTACAAGTACAGAAATTTATTTCGATAATTTTTCATTACATGAAAATGTGAAGCTTCGCATATGGAACAAATGGTACTCGGTTCATACCCGGATCCGGCAAATAGTACACCCAAATACTCGGATACGGTACTCGGTGGAAAATGTTTACCCGGCTGACCCCTATTGAAAACCATTGTTTATTTAAAGGTGGACTGGTTGGATCAAGAGAGTTCAGTTTCCTTAACACACTGAACGCGAGGTACGAGTTAACTCGTATGTCATTTCACGGGTCTAGGCGCGACGTACGAGATAACTCGTACCTCAGCATACATCATTTCCACAGCGTCTATAGGCATATCCAGCGTGCTGGCAATCCATTCTGCCGCGTCTCTGTTACTACTATGGTGAGTACTGCCATCTGATGAATAGAGAAACAAATTTTTTAATTTTAATTTTAATTTTTATTGTATCTGCAGCCATTAGACTACGCATATGTGCACTGTCAGATGTCCGCGTTCTGGTATAAATTTATGTCGTCGCGTAATATAAATTATGTTCTACACAGTCTTGATCCCATATAACATCCTACTAATGTATGTTTTCCTCACCAATCTATCGAATATTTTGATGATGTTTGCAACAAGCGTGAACAGCGCAAAGAAACGCGTTATATTTGCGGCGCGTGTCGCCGCGTGTGCTTCTATAGCCTTCACGCTTCAATGATTATCATTCAAATGCAGACTTTTAGTCAGTTTACTGTAGAGTAGAGTAATAAGCAGTTTATTTGCATTTTCATTCATTTTATGTAGATTTTCAGAGTTACTGTCGATAGAAGTGACAATGGCCGTTGATATCCGATATCCTTACATTACCGATAATTGATTACAGGGCTGTCCCGCGTCATTGTAATAATTGATCCAGCGTTCAAAGTGTTAAGCAGACCAGTGTGTGGAGCCAGGATACACAATTTTTATTAAGAATAAAAGTACACAACTACGTTGCCATTCTTGAAATTTTTACTGTGATATCTATCTCAATGACCTAAATTATATACAAAATATAATTGCTAAATATTCCAACTATTCAATTAAACTTTCACAGGTTGCTGTCATACAGACAAAAGAGATGTAGGTAATCAAATTCTCGTTCTTTTAAGTACAGGTATTTTCAGTTATACCTCAGGTGGTTGTGTGGATTTTTAGCGATTCTACTCTACATCCAAATGCTGCAAGTTGAAGACCTTTTTCAGTTTCTCAACACACCGGGATTTGAACCCTGGAAGCAGTACCACTGTGTTAAGAGCTTCCTAGACTCTTACAATTGTCAGTCAGCTGCACTTTGTTTCCTCTGGTGACACTAGTTTACAAGTTCAAAGTCATGCAATATCAGTTTCAGTCTAAAACCAGTATATTCTAAAATTCTATCTGGCCAGTATCTAAACTTGTGAATGGGATAAACAGCACTACAGTTTTGTTTGGTTATGATATTTTCTATCCACAAGTCTGTTCAAAGGTCACATGAATTGAACTTGTACTGCTGCATCTAACACTGGGCAACATTACTACAGCTTCATCAACTTCACAACCATAAGATGCCAACCATGAGACAGATAAATTTCTTCCAACTGGAATTCTAGCAAAACATGAAACCATTTGTCTTTAATCTTTTTGTTGTCGGGCTGTTCCTGTAACATCGTCTGGTACTGGGGCGTCGCAGGATGGGCTTCGGATGGCATACATGACGTTTGAATCATTGTGCTTATCTGCATCACCGACTGTTGTAGAGGCTGCTTCTGCCTTGTCACTGGTTGCAAGTGTGTCGCGCGCTGGCTCCAAGTATGTCATCTCGATGGCTTCTGTATTATCTTGCTCCTCTGCAGGTTGGCGCGGTATCAAATAGGCACTTTCCGATTCAAATGCTGGATTGTCGGAGACGGGTTCTGGATGTTTGATAAGTTCAGCCTCCTCGTCGCTGAGTGGCATGAAGTACATCGAGTCAGCAGCCAGCGTAGGCTCATTAACATAGTTGTGCCTGGTCGATGTTGGGGTCGGATTTCTTGGGAGGTCTCTAACTGGAGGGATGGGTGGATGGTTGGGACCATGTCCGTGTGATGGATAGTATGGAGGAGGTGGTGTGACGCGGTTCATCTCATCTATGGAGCGTCCACTGCAGAACGATGATGCCTGGGCTTCGTCTGGCTTCGGAGGCAGTGGAATGCTCTGGCGTAGATGCCAGTTATTCTTCTTGCGTTTGTTCTGGGAGCTGGCACCTGGATCGCTGTCCTTGTCTGAGTCCTCGGACGTGGCATACGGCAGTAACTCTCTTGGCTCGCAGTAGAGATCCTCTGGAAAATTGTAAACAGAGTATATAATTGCTTGTATATCTGTTGCTCAAATAGCAACCGGGTGGTGACTGTATTAAGTGATAAAGCAGACGCATGACCAAGAATAGTTGAATCAGTTCATGAAGGTTAAAGTATCATTAACCTGCTTAAAATATATTTTACATCCTATGTAGAAGCATTTCAAAGTCAAGTCATGCAAGCATGTTTTTAAAATAGAAAGTGCAACAGAACAAAGGAGTACAAAAGTCTGTGGAAGAAAAAAGTAGAAAGTGTGTGAATGCCAAAGTGAATTGGCCAATCGTTACATATTTGTTAGTTTTCATAAATTTGTCAGTGAATAGGCAAGAATGTAATTTAAAAAAAAAAAAATATTAACAAAACTAATAACTCACCCTGAATGTTGCAAGGGGATGGAGATGATAATGAGAAATCACCCTGGTACATAGGGTTGCTCACCCTCATTGGATTGGACAGCTTATTACGCATCTTCCTGTAATTTACACACATGTAAGATAAGTTACATGCAGAATTTCTAGTGCTTAGTGGTATGACTAACTACTGTCCCTTGAAACAGAATCCTTGGCATAACTCTGAACAGGGGCATCTACACCATAGAAACCTTGGAGCAAATGCTCCATCCAAGAAATGGGGGGGGGGGGATCTGTCAGTGTGTGTGCCACCATTTTTGGTGCGGGGGGGGGGAGATAGACGACCCTGACTCTGAAGTGACAAAACTTGAAAACAGACATGGGAAATGTCATCCTCCAAAGCAGTTTCCTCTACGGCAGTTTTCTTCAAGATTTAACTTTCAGTAAAATAAAGTAACTGAATGAATAAAACTGTGAGGTTCATCTAGTTAGGCTAACTGGTGTGAATGCACACATTTGACTGTCATACTTCTGGACATTAACCCCACACACAGTTCTAATGTGAGCACAGTACAAACAGAAACAGAACACTGCTGTCCGAATTAAGAGAAGTTTTAGACTGAGCACAAAAACTTAAGAACAATCCCTACCTTACAGGTAGATATCTTTTTATGTACCACCAAACGAGAACTGTAACGGTTACAGCAACGAAGATGATAACGATAACAATGACAGAAGCAATAAGAGCTGAACTGGATGTGCTCACATCTAAAAAGACAAAAGATGACAAAACAATTGATTACTTGCTCATCTGGTTAATCCTTCACATAACATGGTGTCTCATTAGTTGAGCGCCTACCTAGTAAAAAAGAGTACGAACTAAGTAGATACTTGTAAGTCAATCTGCGCCTTGTCTAGCCTCAAGGTTCAAATTTGAGTAAGGTATGAATTTTGCAATTTATTTAAGACACTGTCATCAGTATGGCATTCTGACCCAGTTGTCGAATTGTACTGTTGTGAGGTCTTACAGTCTTAGGTTCACATTCCTAAGGACGCATAACAAACAATGTACAGTTAACAATCAGTTAACACTTCACCATCTGCACCTGCTCTTTAAGTCTCTGCCATTAATCTCCTCAAGTCTCTGCCATTAATCTCTTTAAGTCTGTGCCATTAATCTCTACTACCCGTAACTACTCAGAAGTTATATCCAGTAAAAACAGCATGAAGCAAGATCTGTGTAGAAATGACAGCTCATGGTTTTTTTATTTGTTCCCTGCATGTATACAGAAGAATTAGTTTCGATCACTCCTTATAAGCAGAATCTCGATCAAGGTTTGAAGCAGAGAAGCCTACCTTCTTTTGTGACAAACACAAATTCTTCAGGGGTGGCCTTAAAGGTACCCAGTTTAAATTTCTGCAGCTCCTCCTCCAAAGTACGCTTCATCACCTCAGCACCTGGATTCGTCTCGTCCAGGTAGTAGGAGTGCGTCAGGTCAAAGTCCACAACAACACTTCCTTTCCTGTAACAACCACCCACCATCACAATAAATCAATAACTGTCGTAACATTGTCTCCGGTAAACTTGCAACATGTACACGTGTTTCAATCAACAGATCGTGGTAAAGCTCTTCGTCTGATAGGATCGACTTAACTAAGTGCTGCATTTGACCATTTAAATCATACATGTAAATCATATTGGATTTAAATCATAGTAGTCTGTTGCCACAGGATCTGCTCTTCTCTGGACAGTTTCTTATCTCAGCTGCAGTACACATCAAGCTCTAATCCTATTGTCTTCTAATCCTGTTGTCTTCTAATCCTGTTGTCTGTTATTCAGGTACAACACAGGGTTCACACATTTACAAGGTCTGCTGGAATGTTACAATTTCAGCACAATAAATAACATTGCATAAAAGGAACTTGAAGTACCTGATGCTGTTGATTTTTACTTGCAATCGGCCACTCCCTAACTTCGACGCATACAGTTCATATATCTGAAGTCAAACAAAAGTTGGTAAATGAACTGATCAAGTTCGTCATTACGACAAAATAATCGCAGCAGAAATGCAAACAATATCTAATGGCACGCAAGTCCAGCATTACAGCAGCATTCTTAACATCCACTTTAATATTGATCATTGCAATCATAAACTTGAAATTTCTAAAGCGCTATTCTAAAGCTACTAGCAGGGCACCATCTTATTCATGAGCGCTGATCAAACTTTTCATCTACGCTGCTTGATATGTTTCTGCACGTTGTTCTCTTTGACTGTCTCCCTAACGTCCTAGGAAATGAAATCTTTGGGTTGCAGCAACATCAAGGAATGCAGGTACACAAGCAGTAACCTTAAGTATGAAGGTCAAGTGGTAGAAGACACTTTATACTGTGTCATTGAGGCTGTAATTGTAATTATTCAAAATGGTCATAAGAATAGCAATTTACTGTTAAGAAAGGCAGTAACAAGTAAACAGAGGATACGTTATAATGTAGAAGAAGAGCAGTCCCTTACGCTAGCCCTAAGGCAGCCATGGGTATGAAGTGTTAGCGACATCATTTTCTTAGCCTTGGCATATGAGGGCAGATGGCCAGTCCTCTCCCTTGCTGTCTCATCTTCCCACCAACTGTATACTGTCAATGTACTTATTATAGCTGTGTGGGCTAAGGGGTACAGATGGAGTAGAAATCCTGAACCAAAGTTCTGCCCTGGTGGGGATTTGAACCCGACCTCTCGATTAACAGTCTAGTATGCTAACCACTACACTATCAAGCACCCCTTACATTATAATGTAAAGTACCAGTAAAGGCAAGAGATAATTGTCAGATTGTTACTTCCACAGGTTTCTTCAGCTTAAACAAACTGCATGATGCAATAACCAATTGCGAATTTCATGCGTCACACAATAATTTAAACTCAGGATGGACAGGTTAGAAGGCCATGGATGCATAACCTGCTATCCAGCACTATATAAAACAGAAAATCAGATTGTAAATCAGAATGAGCAACTATACCTGTTGCCTAAAAGTATCCTTGAATGTCTCGTTGTATTGAAGTCGATCGTTGTACTCCTCATCAAGTTTCACAATAGAATTATAAACTTTAACCTCTGCAATAAATTTGAAGTAGAATTTCAACATCAGAATGCAGGGATATTATCAACGCCTAATATCAACTCCTACTCTTGTAGAACTGTCATCTGAATGCTGGCAGTGGCTTCATAGAAGAAACTGGATGGTGCTGGAGGAGAATAATGCACAATTTATGCCCATCCAAAATAATTTTCACCCGTCCAAAATAATTTTTGCTCGTCCAAAGGACGGTCGGTTGGCTAAGGGCCTGGGCCCAAGGCTACAGTGCATTCCAACCACATTATTGTCTGCTATTATCAGGCATTTATATAGGAGTGTAGAAGGCAAATGTTTCTGAGAGAAATTCATAGATGAACTGACCTTTGTTACGGAGGACATCACAGTAAACGCCTTTGTAGTCTCTGTGGCACTTGCATTCATATTTACCGTTGACAACTACACATTTTCCGCCATTCTTGCAGTCAACATTTAAACATAAAGCTGCAACATTATAGATGATGTGTTATAGAACATAAAGCAGAAACTGCTAATCTCACAGCCACATAATAAACATGCAAATAACCATAGCGGTTGAAAAATAAACAACAGACAGGATTTTAGTATTTTAACTGAATTTTAGTTAGATATATATGCTTAATTACTGATGTCAAAATTAGTTCAATTGCATTATAAATGTTTTTCATTAATATACAGTTTCTTATTATTATTCATGTGCACGTATAACTACCAGTACACACAACAATTATCGGAATGACGGAGTTCAATACATTACCGGTACTTTGTGAATTTATCTGAAGCTGTATAGAAAATATCAAACCTGTAACGTCAACTTCACAGTTGCGGCCTATGAAATTAGGCTTGCAGTCACACTGGTACCCTGGTGGACTGCTGACAGTGACGCATATCCCTCTGGACTGACAAGGTTTGGAAGAAGCACAGACTGTGAGGTACTCACAGTCAGGGCTCAATGAATGGCTAAACGCTGGGCACTTGCAATGGTAACCATGTGTCGCATTTGGAACGCAGGTTCCATTGTTGTAGCAAGGCTGGGCGTCACATGTTAGAGGCTGGTATCGTACTTGGCAGTAGCGGCCAATCCATGGTTCAACGCACCAGCACCGTGCTTCTCCACCTGAACTTTTGCATGAACCGCCATTCTGGCAAGGGTTTGGATTGCAAGAGATGTTAACGGCTGCATCAGCGCAGTGTCGACCGGTGTAGCCAGGCGCACACCGACAATGGTAGTCTGCAACGTCTGGCTGACAAGTACCGCCATTCTGGCACGGATTTGT
Source organism: Allolobophora icterica (assembly GCA_963556255.1). Lineage (NCBI taxonomy): Eukaryota > Metazoa > Annelida > Clitellata > Crassiclitellata > Lumbricidae > Allolobophora > Allolobophora icterica. Next base: position 28,990,196 of record OY744615.1, on the reverse strand, counting down.
GACACATAGCTGTGGACTCTCGTCCCAACGATTGGGGCACTCTGAGGCCTTGCATGGCACGCAGACGAACGATCCTTTGATGTCTTGGCAGCGGGTGTTACCAGTACACACATTTGAGGATGCAAAGTTACATTCATTGACATCTATGAACAAAAACATGAGAAATTTCTCAACAAAACAATTGATTGTACATGTATGCATGTAACTTAGCATCTTCGAAGAACCTATAGGTGCTCCTCCGAAACCCAAATGATGAAAGAGTTGGTGAGGCAAAATAGGTTCGTCCACAAGCAAGTGAAACTAGAATAGATGGGAAAGTCACCACTGGTGGACTCCTGCACACAATCTGAACCCAACAAAGAGTCTCATTCTGGCAGTTGACACCATATCTGGTTCATATTACATTGAGAATTATGACAACTAAACTCATGAGGAACTCACCAAACTGGTGGTAGAACATGACGCCTTCAGAGATCTCTCACCCTTACCAAACACGTGCAGGAGGGTAGCTGCACTGTTAGTTCAGAGCATAACATGCCTCTCTCTAATAGATGGTCGAAGCTGCTCTGAAGTCTCTAGCTTGCCACTGCATCATTGAATTCATGTTTTCCTGATCACAGGCAGTAAATCTAAGTCTGGGCTCAGCGTCAATCACATGGGAATGGGTTGTATCGTTTGTCCATGATAAGAGGCCTCATCCTGCTGCTTACAGGGTTTCAAAATACTGTCCAACAGGTAGACTTACAAAACAACTCTCAAATGTAAATATTGAGAGCATAGGCACCAACTCTTTGGGAGCCTTGGGTGCAAATGCCATCCGGAGAGAAAGTTCAGTGGGTGCGTTGCACACAGAAGAATTCGGACCTTAAATTCAAATCTATTACACTTAAGCAGTAATCTCACAACTTCAGAAGTACAACTACAACACAAATACCTAACATTGGATGATCTCACAGTCGCAGCCCGTACATAAATAAAATTATTTATTATTTATAATAATAAATAAATAATAACACCGGAACTTCCGAATGTCACCGATTTCCAATACTTTTTCTAACCTCATAACCCTTGACAAAAAACAATTTTAGTTCCCTGAAAATCCGCTAAAACTCACCTACCTAAGGAGAGGGGGAAAGGGAGGGGCAAGGGTAGGGGGATTTGGAGGCAGGACCCATGCACACAGAGACAAAAGCAAAAGTCGGCGCCTGTGATGGAAAGAACAGTCATCTGAATAAATACATGAATTATTGTTCAAACTAATTCCTCAAAAGCCGAACTCTGGAAGCATTCAACTCATCATCATCATCATTAAATAAAATAACAGATTGAACAGCAAAGAGCATCAAACTCTTACCCTTGCACCAAGATGTATTTCGCTTGGTGACATTTCCTTTAATGTTATCCAGCACACTTGTCCATGACACGACATTACCCCGGATGGCGTTGCATTCGTTTGAGCCACCCGAAGCCATGTTGCGAATAGCCTCAGAATCCAAAGCACTATCGAAGATAGCAAACTGAGACAGTTCACCAACAAAGCTCTCCTGAATATCAAAACCTCCTCCAATGCTATCTTGTTCCTGACCTTCAAACAAACATCAAATTACGCAAACTGTAACAGAAGATGAGTGGTGTTAGTGTAAGGTCATAGCACAGGTCTGCTGCCATTGAACCGGCTTAGTTATTACTATTTCTGTAGTTATTACTTTTATGCATTTATATAGCACCACCGAATAATGGCAATACACCAATTCATAAAGTTATGCAATTGCAACTGAAGATCCTTGCAAGCTGACTACCTTTAGAGAGGCTCACAATTTCCCCTCTGTATTTCAAGGCAAGCAATAGACCACTTGTAATGCATCACATCGTAAGCATTTGAGCACATCTATACCTAACTTGACAAGACATATTTCATTTCATAGTTGCAGTAGAAAGTACTTTATACAGATGTAAGAAACATTTGCAGCAGATAGCAACAAAACATAAAATTTGGCACAGATTGCTAATTAAAAATGCAATCAGCAGGTCATGCTCTGTTTTTGGTTTACAAATTGCCTTTCCAGATTTAAGACTTTCTTAACATGGTAACCGTTCAGAAACCCTACTTTGAGTAAGTTTTTTAGCACAAGCTTATTCCATCAGCTGATGCCTTATCACTTGAACAAAGTGCTATAAAAATATACAAGCCTCTTTTTAAAAACTGCTCCTCTACTCGTAACCCCACAGGCTTTCCACTCTAAACTGAAGACTCACCTCTTCAAGAATTCCTACCCTGATCCATCTGATCTGCCTTCCAAGCCTTCTCATCCTCAACGAAACCCACCATAACAGCTGCTCTACCTCTCCCTGGTCTCTCTGGCAATCGGACATCAATTTCTGGATGACCCCTCGGATACGTTGTAGCACTCGTGAATAAGCTGGTGCTTTGTGCTCAGCTTTACAGTGGCGCTTTAGAAAATTGGAGATTACGATTACGATAAAAAGATTCTGTAGAAATGTTCCATTACAGTTACAAGTACTGGGGGTCTGCTTTCAGAAGTTATAAACAGCTAGAGACATACACACAAATAACAAGAAAATAAATACTAAAACATCCTTAGCGAGCCAGTCACCTAAAACTAGGTATCCGTTGGCATTGATGTAGGTTCCTTTAGCAAGGTCATGACCTGAACACCTTTGTGTACCGTTGATGTACACAGCCCAGTCGCCTGTTTCACCATTCCACGTGAAGCAGAGAAGATGCCAAGTTCCATCACGCAGCGAAAGGTTCGTTGTGACCCAGTGACCATTCACATAGAACTAGAAACAAAGTCAGTTTAAACAAATCTTTGCTGATAATTTCTACAATTTCTGTACAAAAATGTAATTTTAAAACTCACGTGACCTCAGCAGAACAGCTCAGCTCACTCAAACACAAACATGAAATCGTAGAAATTCTTCAAAAAACAGTCTTACAAATTAAGTTTTAATGCATTATTTTCACAACAATAACAACAGAAGTGCCTGAAATCTAAAATGAAAAAACGTCATTATTATTATTATATTATTATTATAATTATTATTATTATTATTATTATTATTATTATCATTATTATTATTATTACACAAAACACTTTAAAAATCAAGTTGTAAATTAGTCAACGTGTGGGTAAAGTGCAGCATATCAACCCCAAATTAGATTCATCAACAGGAATATCAATCAAAATTTAATGCAAAGAAAAGAATGTTAAATTCATAACAAGCACTAAGTAACGACAACCTATGTCAGAGAAAAATCAAACCTTTAGATTTCCATAGTCAACGGCAGTCAGGACATTGGCATTGTCGGCCGTCAACCAATTGCTCTCAACTGAATATGACCAGGCAGTTCCAGAGTTCCGTGTATCTGTAGTTCGCATCCAGGTGCAGACGCTCACCTGGCGTAGAAACGTCGGCCCATTCAGTCTCAGCCGCATCATGACATAGTTGGAAACGGATGGCTCCGGAAAAACGAGGTCAAAGTCTGAAGACACAGCTAAAAAGTAGAACATAAATATTTTAAAAAGAATGTTCTGGCCATGTGATGTATAATTGCTGACTTTTGTCGCTGGCTTAAAAGCTCATAACAAACAAACAGACCATCAGTGGAGTTTGCTTTACTGTGGCATTACCAGATTGCTGGTTCTGTTTCTTTGATGCACTCAAAAAATGAAACAACGCTTTGGTATGGTATATGATGAAGTTTGCATGATGCCTTTCCTACCCTGAGGGGTGTAAATTAAATATAACAGTGCCAACCTTGCACATAAACCAATTATTTTCACAGTTAAGATTTTGCTACATGTTTAATTGCAAGACAAACTGTTCTTCATCGCCATCTGCATTGCCTTTAAATTGTTGGCCCTATTTAAGCGGTACTCTGGTTCCTTTTGGCTCTACTGGTTGTTTTCCAATGCCCTGTTAATATTTTATGTCAAACTGTATTTTCTTTGTTGACATTTTTTGGGATTCAATAAACAAATAATAATAATAATAAAACCTTCAAGATTTACCTAGTTCAAGAGGACAAAATACCTGAAAGCAACTGAAGGATATAAATAATATAACTATATGTAGAAAGATTACAGCTACAGAAATTTAAGAATAACACATGAACCACTCTTACAATAAATAACAGACTTCTTATTACAAGTATTTGTAAATATTCCTGTAACGTATGCAATCTTGACACCATGTACCATCAGTGCAAGCACTTACCAAGTGAACAGGTTTCACCGATAAATCCTGGAGGACACTTGCAGTGGAAAGCATCCACCTCCTTAGAACAGAAGCCCTCGTTGAGGCAGGGATTCGATGAACAGGCGTTAATCTCAGTTTCACATTTTAACCCTACACCAAGAGAAACTTTATGTCATGAAAATGCTTCACTTAACCAATACTTACTTTCACATGAAAAGTCATTTCTGATTTACAAGGTGTAGTTAATTATATACATATATATGTGTTTGTGTGTGTGTGTGCGCACACGCACTGAATGATATATATACCAATATATTATACATATAAACCGGTATATATATGGTATATATACACACACATATATATAATTTTAAAAATTCACACAAAAATACACAAGAAATGTCTAAAAATTACATGTATAATTTATTGCACAAGTAAAACATTCAATTATTCAAGAAATCAAGAAAAAGAAGAGCAGTCCCTTAAGCTAGCCTTGAGGCAGCCATGGGTATGAAGTGTTAGCGACCTCATTTTCTTAGAAATCAAGACCATTCATTAATTCATTTACATAATTCAAATTATATAGCACCTTCTCACAAAATCTGTTGAGAAGTGTCCCAGCTCCGACCTGGCAAAAGTCCTCAACAGATTTCAGTAACATATCATAATGCCGAAGCATACCGGTTAGATGGCTACATTCTAACATCAAATATCTTTAATACGCGTATGTAATATATATAGGTGCAAATCCTTGATTCACTTATTCACCTGTCCATCATTTTTTAATGCTCTACTATACACCCACACATACTACGTTCTTCAGATGAGGAAGTAAAGAAATTCACCAGTAAATCCCTTGGCACAGTCACAGCTTGTTCCAGATGGAGAGCCTATGCACCTTCCACCATTGAAGCAGGTCTCATTAACGCAGAAGTCGATCTGTTTATCACAGCGGTCACCTAAGGATATCAAGACAAGTGTGGCAACTCCTTAACCAACACGGTAACAGAAACAACATTCATTTAACATTCCTACTGTCCATAGACAATACTACCAGCACACAGATATCAAGGCCACTCTTACAATACACAGAATAAAACGAGGATTAACAGAAGTGAACTTCACAACTTCCTCTGCAATCCCTCATCAAGTGCAGAGTAGGTAAGTAAGTAAGCATTTGTTAATACACCATACATTCATTGAGTGAATGAAGAAACACAGGCAAAATTGTCAGTTTATGTCATGAAAACTAGGGCAGTTTTCAAGATATAAAAAAGCTATTACCAAGCTAGATCCAGATTAATAAAAACAAGGATCCTTGAGGACAGACAAAAGTTTGATGAAGCTGACTCACAGCAATCTTATATTTGCAGAACGTAGCAATGTGAAGCCAAAGTAGAACAAGACTCCTGCCTACAGTAGGCAGATGCCACGCAATGTTGACAAAACAGTGTTTATATCAGTCCAACATTATGATGAAGAGCAGTCATTTGAGCTGGCTCCGACAGGCAGCCATGGGTATGAAGTGTTAGCGACTTCGTTTTTTTCTTAGCCTTAGCATATGAGGACATGTAGCCAGCCCTCTTAGCCTTGGCACATGAGGGACTGTGGTCAGCCCTCTCCTTTGCCGCCTGATCCTTCCATGCACAGTGTATGCCCAGTGCACTCAGTATAGACGACTTGACTAGGCAAAGATGGAGCAGAAATCTCAAAGTAAATTCTGCAGAGGATTCAAACCCGCAGCCTGTCAATTGACAGTCCAGCGTGCTAACCAATAGACTATTGAACACCGTATTCACTTCAAAATGAGTTTAAGAAAATGGACAGCAGCCTTGTTTCAGAAACCTACGAAACCTACGAAGAAAGGTAATCGTTAAGCACACCTCTGTATCCAGCATTGCATGAGCAGGTATAGCTGTTATCTCCATCAAGGCAGCGGCCACTGTTGCATGGATTTGAAACGCATTCATCCGAGTCCTCTTGACAGTTGGAGCCCGTAAATCCCGGAAGACAGACACAGGTATATGAGACCCGGCCATCGATACACGACCCTCCATGGCGACAAGGCAAAGATGCACATTCATCGACTTCAATCTCACAGCGTTCACCTAAAACCAAAAGTACATCAAATTTTTAAGTGAATATAACAAGAGGAAGAAAAAATTTTTTTTACTCGGCAGTGTTGCAAGTTCAGTAGCAGTGGAAGAAAGTTCAGCAACAATAACAACAGCAGTAGAAGCAACAAGACTAGCAACAGCAGCTGGAGCAGCAGTACCAGAAGCAACAGCAGCTGAAGTAGCAGTACCAGCAGGAGTAGCAACAGAAGGAGTAACAATACCAGCTGCATCAATATTTCAATGCAGTACCACCAGTATAGCAACAGTAGCAAGAACATTAACAACAGCTCCACTAGTAGAGTTTTAGCACAATGGTTCTTAAACTTTTCTGTTTTATTATCATAACTATCATCATACTGCAATAAATTCATAAAGCAATACAGCTGCTGCTTTAAATGTTAGCCTGTGTTGCAAATGGAATTTTGTATTCTAGACTGTCACTTTTAAGTTTTTACATCTCAAGTTTTTACTGTTGAATTGCATATCACCAATTAAAACATTATTTTTGTGGACTAGTGACTGAAGCTTCACAGGTAAGTGCAGGTAATTGGACCACCACCTAACAACCACTGTTCTAGCACCTGTAGAATAACCAGAGCAGCAGTACAGGCTCCCAAGGAGGCACTACATATATGCATACATGTATATTCCAATATGTAAAGACTAACAGTCTTCCCTGGAACCTCAGAGGTACCAGAAACCTAAATCTTCTAGAACACAAAGGGAAGCTTTAATAATACCAACGCTGAACATATCCATCTGAATAAATGAGTTACCGGTAAAACTCGATGGGCACTGGCACTTGTAGCCAGCAACTTGATCAATGCACGTGCCCAGATTCTGACAGTGGGAGTTCTCACACTCATCGATGTCAGTGCTGCACTCGGCGCCAGCAAAGCCGGCATCACAGAGGCAGGCGAAGTGGCCTTTCTTGAGGATACAGGATCCGTGTGGTCCACATGTTCTGTTGTGGTCAATACAAGGAACGGTCTCTACAAATCAGGTTTAACACACAACTGTTTTAGTCAACACAAAATAATTAAAGGCCTAGGACAACAGTCTACATCAACCTATATTAATAAATGGTTGTCATCAGCAGTTTCATCTAGCGGTTGTATGGCTGGAATAGCTCCTGTTTCTGCTCCACAAAATATGAAGATTAGCATCAAGAAAATCTAGCTATGAAATCCCAAATCCAGTACTCCAATATTTAGACAAATAGAGAGTAATGGAAGTTTCTGCCGTCTAACTCATAGGTGTGCCCACTGTGCATCAGTGTAAGAAATGCATAATACATTATTTATTTGTTATGTAGTTTGGTTTTGACATTCATTCATTCATTCATTCATTCATTTCATTTCTTCATTCATTCATTTATTCATTCATTCAAGGATTTGTATAGTGCCTCTTCAAGGGAACTACTCAGAGGTGCTTCTGACACCAGCACATTCAAACATGCATGGATTACACCATTTACTCAAAGTATGCTCATTCCACTTTTCTTTTATTTCTTTTCTGTTGCACTTATAAAAAATGTGTACAATGTAATGACATTCAAAGTATTAATTGCACTTTGTTATGGAAAATATTTAAAATAATACTGTATGTACAAAGTTAAAAACATGATAAATTTTGACACTACTGAAAATGCCATCATGAATTCTGTTACAAGAAACAATGTGACCTTGTTAGCGGTACTTGTTGTCCCTTCTGGTCTCACCTTTGTATGCCTACTAATACTTTCTTTGAGTGACTGTAATATCAATTGTATTCATTGGAGTTCAATAAACTGATTGACTGACTGATAATGAGAATGGGCCACACCTTGTGAAATTTCCAGCAATACTGAAGAACAAATAATTTGTAAGAGCTGAAAACCCTATCCTAGACTTTCTAGATACTGTAGGTGGAATGAACTGTACTAAGGTCAGAAAAATAATCAACAGCAGAATGAAAACTGAAACCAGTTTCAAGACTAACCAAAACAGTCATCAAGACTTGTGGCTCCGTTGCTCTGTGTTGTTTGGTTTTGCGGACAGCGAAGACAAGCCGTTGATTTGCTCTCCGTCTGGTAAGTTCCTCGAACACATTTTGAACATGGTTCATAGCCAGTTGACGACGAATAACCAGGAGAACAAGGATCTAGACAAAACCCCATCAGCAAAAAAAATCAATCAACCAACCGAAAAATTAACTCCACAACTCATATAACCAATTCATCCATTAACGACGCATGGCATATATCTATCAATACAAAAAAATCCGCCAATTAAACAATTAACCAATCAGCTAATGAATAGCAATGAATTTTTAAGACAATCCACGAGTTAGTCAATTATGAGAGATGTTAGTTCCATTTCACTACAGTAATCAGAAAGTCAGTAGGTAAGTCACCCAAAATAAGCCAATGAAACAAACTTTGCTTCTGACAAACAGTGTACCAGCTGATGACTGTAATACAAAAGCAAACCCCCTCGATACAAAATAGAAGAACTCTTTACCCAGACATTCCGAGGCATTCCTTGCACCCAGGCTAGTGGTGTTTCTGTCAAGCCCACATGGCCGACACTGCTGGCCCCCTTCCTGGTCTTTGTAGAAGCCAAGTGGGCAAGGAACACAGGCAGCACTTTCGTTATTAGAACCATTCAGATAATATGTACCAACAGGACAGACGACTACAACAACCACAACATAAGGTAATGTAACAACACGTTTTTTAGCTTCTTTTGTAATCCTATTCATAAGCACCTCTTATCTGATCTCCATGCATTCAACCTTAATAGAGTCATCAAACTCTTCTAAAGAGACAAAGTCAGATCTAGCTCAAAATAAATGAGCTGAAACCTAAAGCTGCAAATGACATCAACAACAGTTGTCAGATGGGGCGTGGCTCTGGGGTAGAAGGATATTTTGGGTAAAAAAAACAGAAAACCAAAGCCTGCACAACCTTTCCTTGTCAGTTACATGAACTGCCCACGAAAATTATTGTCAATTTCACTTACAGTGAATCGCCAATTATTATTATTATTATTATTATTACAAACATTTTTAACGAGCGCAAAGTCACACAGAAATGTGAATCTGAGGCACGGTTAGTCAGCCGCCAGGTAAAGAGCAATTAGATATTCATATGTGAGAAGTAATGAGTTTTGAGGCGTTTCTTGAAGGAAGAAGAAGAGGTCGAGCAGCGGATAAACATTGGTAGTCGGTTCCATTCCTTGGGGGATGCAACACGAAATGCACGAGAGCCCATGGCAGTGCTGCATCTAGGCTCAACCAAAAGACCCATAACCAAAAGACCCATAGCCGAAGACTGCGTGGCGGGATGTAAGAAGAGAGTAGTGGTTGCAGGTAGGTAGGAGTGCACATTGTGAGGGTTTTATATGTCAAGCAGGCCAGTTTAAATCTAATTCTGAATTCTACAGGAAGCCAATGCAGCTCATGGAGCAGAGTGAATGAGCCAATGACACATCTAGATTCGAAGTGTCAATGCATAATACATGCTGAACAGACAACGTCACTATGCTACATATAAGAATTGAATCACGGTACAAACAATACATGAATTTCATATTACGGAAGGTACGGCAGACAAGGTCAGATTAGATCATGAAAATTTAACTGGAAAGCTATGATGCACAATATCAGCATTCCGCACCTGTGGGTAGTTCTCTAGAAAAGGCGCTATATAAATCTATGAATGAATAATGATTGGTAACTTTATGATCAGATGATTCAAACTTACAGCATGCAAAAGCATCTTCTTCCTTTTTTATCAGCTCATCACTGGCACAGTTTTGGTCAACAAAGTCTATACGATCTTCCACCATCTCCACAGCGGTCACTAAGAGGTCATCTGCCTGCCAGAAAAACTGACCTCCGCTGACCATGTCCTTCAAGTGAAAAAAAACATCGCTGAGAACATAATAAAGTTGGTGTTGATCCGACTTCAGAATAACAGATCTGTTGACTGGTTTGACGACACCTCCTAAAACAACACGTAGTGTGTAGTTTCCCCCGTACGACTCGGGTAACGATGTTACAGACTCTTCGGTCGTAACGGGCTCTGAAGTTGGAACACCAGTTGAACTCTCCGATCGTCTCGACCTGGAGCTTGATGAGCAGTTGAAGTTAACTACTGGGATGGAGCATTCGCATGGCGGCTTGCAGGGGCCTTGTTGATCTTTCAGAATCTCGTCAACTTTTCTGATGAAAGCGCCAATAACCTTATGCCTTTTCTGTTCAGTACATGAACTGTTGAGGGTGACGACTATTCTGTTATCAGTGACGGCATTATTGGGTCGTCGACTACCTGCATAGCAGCAACAACACATCAACTGCAAAGTTTAAACTATATACCAATAAATGCAACCAATTTCATGGCTATTTTAAATGTCATCTTGGCACCTATAGTCTATGGTTCACCCACCTGCATCCACAACTGATCCACAAGTCAAACCAAAGTTGCCAATCAGTGAATGAATTAAAATCAGTCCATAAAAGACTGAAACAACGGCTGAATTTATTGTAATAAAATAATAATCTAAGTATTTCTATACCAAGTGTATCTTCCAAAGCTTTTGCAGTCATGAAATCAATTAATGGCAAAAAACAGATGAAAACTGCAACAGTCCATTCACTAGTCGAACACCTAATTCCTTGAGCAGACACTACTAGTACTAGAAAGTCTACCCTTACCCTTCACATTTCAAGAATCAGGTGCAGTTATTTACTGGTAATCTAATTTATTGGTAACCTAATCTGTAATATGATATTGTAATACAAACAGTAGCAACCGAACAATAGTCTCTTCTAAGTAAAAGCACACTCTCGATAATCAAAGAGGCCACAGAGATTACAACTGCAAAAAATTACTTCAACGCTTTAATGACAAGCGTGTACTAAATGTACGGAAAAACTAATCCCTCTCGTCGTTAAAGGGTTAAGGAACGTAAATGTATCACATTTACCAAATGCTGCTGCACCTGCAGAATCCAAGTGAAAGTTTAAGAAAGGCTTACGGTAGCATTCCGGCCATGGTTGCTGAAGGTTCCAAGAACCATTCCAGAAGCAGAAGATATTTGGGGCTGCAGCGTCCAACATATCGAATCCATCATGACATTTTGTCGAACACGACTTAACGAAAGATGTCTGCTGGCCACAGGTTGTGTTACCATTGACAGGAATACGGTCCGGGAATGGCATAGGACAAGGAGGATCTGTCAATTACAATAACAGAATAATTAAACTGATAATTACCTCAATTATGATAATCAGCACAACAATCATACATCACTGTCATCAGGAAATAATTCAGTTATAGATGTCACGTAAATTAAACTTATTCAGATACAGTGTTAGCTAACTGGGTGATTCTTATAAAGATTTAGTCAGCTGAAACATTTAGAAATATGCAGTTAAGTCTTATTCCTAGCAGACTGCCGAGAAAGAATATCTCTGGCATATATGCACTGGTTTCCAGTCACCTAGCGTACTGTAACGTGTTTCTTTAAACATAGTGAAGCTGTACAGATTTCAGAACTCTTTGGCTACAGCCATAACTAAATATGTCAAAATATGAACATGTAACCTCTGTTCTTAACCTTCGCCATACGCGAACAATAAAACTACGTCTTCCATGCTTGGGGGTCCAAATGACCCCCAAGGTATACCTGTTCCTGGGCATGGAATTTGATAATTTTTGTTTCGTTTCTAATGTTTTATGGGTCAGGGAATTCATTGCAGCTACTGCCAAATGCGTGACCTTCACGGATGACCTTGAAATTCAAGGTCACATGATTTTTCAGGTGTATCTCTGCTTCTTCGCATGCTATCTTGAATATTTGTTTTCAGAAATTCAAGGCCACGTGATTATGCACGTGACCTTACCTATCTCAACTGGAACAGCCATTTTTGTTTGTTTATATGTTGTAAGTCTACAAAATTTCGAAAAATAACACAGACAAAGCAGTTTCAGTCTTATATTCGTGAATAGACAATGGCTAAAAGAATAACAGGTGCAGCGGCCAAAGAAATCATTGGAGCCTGGATAGCGAATGACTATTTCGATGAAGAAGCTGTCGACGACTTCCACGATGAATCGGAAGAGGACGAAGTGGATAACGTCGAGGTAGAGGAAAGCACGGATGAAGACGAACAGGACGTGGAGGACATTGCTCCAGCAACAGACGATATTATGTTGTCGAAAGACGGATTGACACGTTGGTCGAAAAAAGTTCCTGCTAAGCAAGGTAGACGAGCTGCTGCTGATATTGTTAGAAATGTACCCGGCCCTGCTACAAATGTTATCCTTGAGAAGGCTTCAGGTGCTTTTGCGCTATTCTTTGAAGATGCTGTTCTTGAAAAAATTCTGGAATGGACAAATCAGGAAGCGGTGAGGGTGTGTGCTGAGAGGGGTTATAAGAAAACTTTCAAACTATTCACTCTCTCAGAATTGAAAGCATTCTTGGGATTGTTATTTGTTATCGGTGTTACCAAAGGCAGGAATGAATCTATAAACCAACTGTGGGGTGAGGAGTGGGGACGACCGTTTCTCCGAGCAACTATGTCAAAGAGCAGATTTGAAGGCTTTCTTCAATTCATTCGTTTTGACGATAAGGAAAGCAGAGCTGAAAGACGTGTGACAGATAAATTGGCTGCAATAAGAGAAGTAACTGACGTGTTCTCAAACAGATGTAAAGAGAAATACATTCCCTCGGAACAAGTTACCGTTGACGAAATGCTGTCGGCCTATCGTGGCAAGTGCCCATTCAGGGTTTATATCCCGTCGAAACCCGCTAAATACGGAATAAAAATTTGGATTATTGCCGATGTACCCACAGGATATTGCACGTATTTTCAAGTTTACACAGGGAAGATAAACAATGTTCCTGAAAAAGGGCAAGGTGTGAGAGTTGTAAAAGATTTGTGCACCCATTTGTATGGCTCAGGACGGAATGTGACAACGGACAACTTCTTCACCGATGTTACTCTAGCTCAACATCTGTTAGATAATTCTCTGACCCTAGTCGGAACATTGAGAAAGTCGAAAGGATGCATACCTAGATAAATGCTACCAAATGCTAAACGAGAATTGTTGTAATCAGTGTTTGGATTTTCCGATAAGATGACAATAGTGTCATACGTGCCAAAGAAAAATAAGGCTGTCACCTTATTGTCAACTGCTCATCACGACAATGTGATCTCGTCCGAATGTCACAAGAAACCAGAGGTCATCCTTACCTACAATAGCACTAAAGGTGCAGTTGACACTTTGGACAAAATGTGCAGACAATATACAGTGAAACGTTCTACCAGACGATGGCCATTGACACTTTTCTTCACCCTTCTGGATATAGCTGCACATAACGCATCCGTGATTTGGTTTCATCAACATCCTGAATGGGTGGATTCTGCAAACACTAATCAGAAGGACAGAAGGAGAGCATTCATATTGGAAATGGGGAAAAGTATGTGTCTTCCATGGATCGACAGCAGAAGAAGCACGCCCTGCGTAAGCGGCAGAACATCGATAAAGCGGGCTTTGGAATACGTGAATCTGCCTGTTCCTACGACAACACAGAACGACACAGTCATCACTCCTCAGAGAGGACGATGTCACATGTGCGATCGAAAGAATGACACCAAGACGAAGCACAGATGCAGCACGTGTGGTCAATTTGTTTGTGGTAACCATTCCACACAATTATTTACCTGTACCGAATGTAGTTAGATACACTGGCAACAAGTCATAAACAAATTATGAGAAGTGAAACGATGTAACATAAGATGTAACATAACATATTCCAGTTGTGTTTTGTTTATATTTTGTTGAGTTCCTTGTACCAAATAACCATAGAAACCAAAAAACTTCGTTGTTCTAACAGGTATAGTAGCAGAGATAGGTATGGTCATGTAAAAAATCATGTGACCTTGAATTTCAAGGTCTTCCGTCAAGGTCAGGCATTTGTCAGTAGCTGGAGTGAATTCCCTGACCCCTAAAACATTGGAAACAAAAAAATAATCTTCAAGATACCTTGCGTAGAAGCAGAGATACACCTCATTGTATGGACACTAATGATATGGACATGAATTTCACTCTAAGATCTCACCAAAATGACGTCACAGCGTCAGAACTAAGCGTCAACGTATGACGTCACTCATACCACTTTGACAAGGAGGAATTTTTAGGAAAAGTCACCAAAGGAAACTTTTTGGTGCCCACATTTTAGAAAGTTACAGATGAAAATATACCCCTGGGGGTCTATTTGACCCCCAAACGTGTGGCGAAGGTTAAATCTTTGCACTGGCTTCCTGTTCGGAAAAGAATTTATTTCAAAATGGGGTTCATAGTTTATAAAACATTGAACTCTGGTCAGCCACAACACTTAAAATCAGTCCTTATTCCCCACACTTACCATTATTCAACGAGGTTATCTGGTTGTCATTCTAGATCTAGGTGAGTGAGCTTTTTCAGTTGCTGGAACTCACTTCCTGAAGGTGTCCGACACTATCTGTACTGCTCAGTTGCTTATGTCATTTCATTATCAACTTAAGACTTAACCCTTTTCAAATCACTTATCATCAACAGGCTGCATCTCTGTCTTACAGACTGATCTTCTGGATATTGACCTGATTTATGGCTAGTTTTTGTGAGCCATCCACTGATGCCTTGTGCATTAGACAACAGCACGAGAGGAGTTATAAATTACAATTACAGAAACACATAAATGAGTTCACTGTGTATATATATATATATATATATATATATATATATATAATATATATATATATATATATATATATATATACACACACAAACATATCATATATATATATATAATATATATATATATATATATATATATATACACACACAAACATATCATATATATATATACACACACATATCATATATAATATATATATACACATATTATATATACATATATGTGTGTGTAGAAAACGCACAAAGAATTTATTATGTGTGAAATAGGCACTTAAATTATTGCAACAGGGTATGACTTTTAAAAGACTAACTCACAATCATTTGCATTCTACCCCACAAACACACACCCACAACTGAAAATAATTGCTAAACCTATTTAAAGCAAAATGTTGTTACCTGATATAGTGACTTTAAAGTTACAGTTGCTGCCCTGATAAGCAACAGTCGGGGCACAAACCACCAAGGTAGCTCCTAACTTGAACTCAGTCCCATTCATGTGGGTGCAGTTAAACGGAAGTGGGTCACCATGTGGTCCATGAAAAATAGGGCTCGGCCAAAAAACGACATGTGACCTGTCAGAACTGTTTGCTAGCATCAAGATATCTTCAGGACAGCTAATAACTTTACCGCTTTTTTCTAAACACACAAAAATCACATTTGCAAATTAGATTTCAAAATTTTATAACTGACGTCACCGACATAGGTTGCCATTATCACGTCCATCAACAGTAATAGACTATCACAATCACTACCTTCATCAACACATAAATGCTCACCATCATAGATATTAGCATCACCAACAATTACAAATTATTCACAGCTATTAACATATATTCAGTGACGCTCATTATTGTAACAACTACGGACAAGTTGCTTAACACTTTAACGATGAGTTGCATTGGTTTCACAGTCACTTTTAGTACACTCTCGTCGTTAAAGTGTCTGTCAGCAAGCAGCATAACAGAATAGCATACCAAAATTACCTAGAAGGTAATGACTGCGATGTGCTAGCCCTGCATCCTGCTACATTCATGACTATGGGATTTGTCTCTTTCTGCCTTTGATCCTTTGATCGTAGGAAAACAGTACGATTGCCCCCTGCAACTGAATGTAATGTAATGTAATGTAAATCTCCAAAATTTCTCAGCGCCACACAAAAGCCACGTCAGGGAGACCAGCTTATTCACCGGCGCTGAATGCCACAACGTGTCCATCTGTCTGATAGACCCATAACCAAACTAAAACACTGGATCTGTACATCTTGCACCTCACACCAGACCATCGACTGATTTCTTGCGCATTATGATTGCAGCCCCATAAAAGTCATTTGTTTAGACTGGATTAGATACTTAGAACCTCAACTGCAAACTAACCTTTAACAATAACCAATCTTTTACAAGTGCCTCTATTTCCTGTTTTATCGGTCGCTTCATAAGTCAGCAGAGCCTGGCCTAAGCAGAATGTCTTGTTCGCCCGTTCTCCGATGATTCTGTATGTGGGGTTGCCTGAATTGTCATATATGGTCGGTGCCTCTCGGTCGTAGTCAACAACCGTCGAGCAGTTGTCAAAATCACTGTCTAGCTCAACAGTGATGTCATCTGGACAAGTTATGACCGGTGCCTGGATGTCTGAACAAAGAGAACAGTTACAATAGTAACAGGTAAAAGTAAAGGTTAAACAACTGTTTACAAAACAATGGACAATAGAAAGTCCTCAGAAGCATGGTCCTGAGGTCCATGGATAATTATTCAGCTAAGGTAAATATACACGTTTTTATATACTGGCCATATGGCCTCAACCCATAGGTATAGCCACATTGAGGCAAGAGGAGGCAGTAGCCTCCTGTTGCTTTTTTAGATTTCAAACATTTTCCATGGGTTATACCTCTGCACTCCTACGACACCTGGATGTCTCCCAGAGTTGCATCCTCTTGAATTAAAGTCTAGCTATGTCCTTGCCTCAACCCTGCTAATTTTTAAGTGAATTGATTGGGTGAGATCCTTCATCACCGGTCCATTTGAATAGATGCCACACCATTTAAGGACCCATGTACGGACCGTGCTAGCCCGAGATTTCAATCTCTGAAATAAGCCACCTTCGGGAGGCAAACCATGATCCGCATGCTCTCTCACACAGAGGAGTAAAACCTGGAGCACGGGATGCAGTCTGTGCTCTTAACAACCTAGCTAACTGGGCCAGTGAAAATGAATACACCAATCCAACAGGATACTATTTGAAATCTGACAACATATGTTGGTAGTCATTTACCAATGCAGAAAGAATGGACAGCTGAGTGGGCATCAGAAGGTATTCAGCACACGAACACCCATCCAAACTACTAACAGACTCAATGGTGCTAAACTTTGTTTTAACTGATGCTTAATTTTCATAGTCCTTCTTAAATGAACCATCATGTTACAACTAAAATAAAAATCATAAAATATGAAAACAATTTCAAACTGCCAAGGTGTCTTCCTTGCAATCAACTGCAGTAATATTTTCTAACTGTACTTACCTCGGCAGAATGGTTTGCCTTCTTCTTCTCCTGCTCGTGGCTTCCAGAATGTCCTTCCTTCGAAAGTGCACGTGTAGTTGCCTGGTCCAATCTGCCGAAACCCATCACCGCATATCATTTGGCACTCAAATCCAAGGCGCTGCGTCTCGTTTGCACAGACTTGCGGCACCACCTCAGAAAACTCCACAGGCATAAGAGGACTACAGAAAACCTCTGCAACAAGAAAGCGCAGAAAGTAAAGAAATTGACGATACACATGACAGAACAGGAATGACATGCATCACAGATTCTGGCTTTGGCTTACAATGGTTGGTCAACAAACTGATCTATCCAATGAAAATGTAACACATGCAGCTGGACTGGGAGCATTTCTGAGCAGATATCTTGAAGAAGAGCAATCAAAATGACGTCCAACTTAATTAAGGTGCATTTGGTAAACTCAATGTCTGCCTCCCTCCCCTGCGACAACCCAACATATGAGCAATTATGTAATCAAACCGACACCCGGCTCTTTTCCGATGTCTTGGGCAGTCCAGGACATGTTTTGCATGGGTTATTACCTCCAAGAAAGAAAACTGCATATACCCTTCGGCCAAGAGCATACGATCGGATATTACCCAAAGCTGATAGCCTGATGAGAAAGACTTTCTTGGTTAGTATGTTATATTTGAATTAATCAGAAATTGTAAATTGCAAACTGCTACTTTACATGTAATGTACACCAGAGTGCGTTTTGTCAGCTGGTTAAAATTAAGAATATACTTACCTACTTAAGCTAAAGAGGTCTATGCTCGTGAGTTTCTCATGTCTGGTTCACAGCATTGTTGTACTAAATTGAAGTTCTATAAATATCAGATCAAACTGCTTTACACATTCAGAGACATATGCAGAACATATACAATGACTGACTGAGAATTAATTTGTTACCTTTACATTCAAAATTCCACGGTCTTGACCAGATTCCATTTTTTCCACAGACCCAGGTGGTCTGACCCAATGCCACTAAACCCGGCCAACAGCTGGCAAAGACGACCGACTTGTATGTTGTGAGGTTTGCGTATGTCAAGGCAAACCGTGATTTGTTGGCCCAGAACTCGGACATTGGCTCACAGTCGATCACTACAAGCAAAACATCTTCCACGATAAGGTAAACATTTAGAGTCTGCTAACTCAAAGGACTGCAAAGTACCAAGCGGTAACGGTTTTGCATTGCACAAATGCAATGCAAGTCTGTTATGTGAATCCAGGTACACCAGTCTCCTGCCTTGGTGCTTGTTCCATCCTCAACAATGCACAGTCACTGCACTGTATTGTATCCATCTTTGCTAGAGAACAACTTTAAATGGAACAGACATCCTGAAATATCATTCTGTCCTTGTTGGGATTTGAAGACCTGATCTCTGAGCTGGCAAGATGGGATGCTAACCATTAAAACATCATGCCATCTCCATTTTAAAAACTGACTATAAGTGTAGTAAAAGATTTCTACAAAAATTAGGAATTTAAAGACCTTACAGTTGGAAAGTTGAAAAAGCCATGCAAATAATCTAAAATATTTGATCCTCAAAGATGTCCATTAGTATCTACAGAATTCAGATCCACTTGCTTACTTCATCTGTTTATTTAATTTGTTTACTTCATTTTTTTGTTTACCAGTACTTCAAAATAATTTACATAACGGTTGTGCACAATTGAAACTGCTGCCGTCACTTAAGCAGAGAAGAAAACAAAGCTGGTTTCTTACTCTTACAGTAGGGAACCATGCCTTCCCACTCTCCCCAAGCATTGCACTTCATCACTTTAGTGCCATTGAAGAGCCGAAAACCGTCCTCGCACTCATAGTGACACGAGTTCCCATCCCCGACGTCCTTACAGTCAAGGCCGGTGTTGGCAACCTCTTCTAACTGATCCCCAGACACAAAGAACTTGAAACCGTTCTGAATGTCAGGCAACTCTGGGCACTTCTGTTGGCCTAGACAAACCAAGAAGAAAGCCTCTGGAAAAGTAAACACTGGTAAAGGGTAAAGTGTATTGGTAACATCCATGATTACCAATAGTAAACTAAGGCGAGTAATGTTGATGTCAACAAAAGGCGTTAGAAAAAATGTAGTGAAACTTACTATAGCACTAAGTATTGTCTAAGAATGCGTTTCAGGTAAAAAAAATTAGTATCTGACAAATACAGATATAAAAGTTTAATTTAAAGTAATAATAAGAGAAATGCAGTATAAAGCATTATATAGCAGTATGCACTATATATATGTGTGTGTCTATATATATATGTATATAATAATTTTCAATAATTCTACAGTGCAAAAACCTACTGATAATTAATGAAATATACATTTACTGTAATACTGGAATGTAGTATTTGTTGTAAACTGTAATCTGTAAAGTACTAAGGTCCTTGGCCTCAAAGACAATTTCTGCAGTTCAATGTGGTATGCTTTGGATGAAGTGCAGAAATCCCATGACTCCACCAGTCACAGAAAACATACCTCACATATTGCATCTTGTCCCACGAGCAAGGACTACTATGGCAAAACCGGAGCCTTTGCCTCCATTGGCCCGGCACTTTTGGAATCAGCTTTCTCTCCTGACACGTACTTCTCTATTAGCTGATGGCCCAAGTGCCTCTTTCCGCTGTCTAGAAACTACTTTCTTTTCACTGGGTCTTTCGCACTGGAGCACCTCTGATTGGTGACAGCAAAATTCGAACCGTACACAGCAATGACAGTTTACAGTATTACTACACAACCAAATTGCTAATCGTTTTCTACGCATGTACAAAGTAAAACATCACAGCAGATTACACTGTAGCCGCTGCTAATTGGCTATTAACGCAATAACACTGATTACTCTACTCTTCGATCAGCTGACCAAGCTGAACTCATGGTCCCGCGCTCGCATACCTCAATTATGCAGCGCCGCTCCTTCTCTGTTGCTGGCCCTACCACCTGGAATGGGCTACCAATGGTGCTCCGTCTGGTCCATACTAATTTAAAGACTAATCTTTTAAGCCATGGCTGGACTGGGAGCACTTCTGAGTACACAGCCTTGAAGGGGCGCTATATAAGTGTTCCTTAATAATAATAATAATAATAATAATAATAATAATAATAATAATAATAATAATAATAATAATAATAATAATAATAATAATAATAATAGAGGCCGTTCCAGATGATTTACTTTAAAAAAATAAATAAAAAATAAAATAATAATAATAATAATAATAATAATAATAATAATAATAATAATATTGTTCCCTGCTCCCAACATAATTTCTTTCCATTCCTGAGGGACCATTGATACCTCGGGACAACAAAAAAATAATAATAAGAATAATAAGAATAATAATAATAATAATAATAATAATAATAATAATAATAATAATACTCTACCTGGCAATGGATGACAGTCACTTGAATTAGAAGCTCCTGTTATTGACGTAGTTTTGTTCTGAGGACACGGTTTGCAAGGTTCTGGCACGTAACCCTCTTTATAGTAACCCCACTGGCAGGCTAAAAAATACACAAGTACATGTATAATTTTCAAAAAGTACCCTCCTGGAAGTACAAAGCACAAGATATTTGCATATCCTTGATGGCAACCCATTTGGCATGGCAATTAACAGCAAAAACAATATTTAGAGTAGTCCTTCTATAGCAACTCATCGGAGACATAGTTATCTCAACAGTAGCTTAGCTGGGGACTAGCGGTAGGGAAATGCATAGCATTCTTAAGATAAACTGCACTAACACACAAATTAGCAGGAAAAAGGAAGTAACCAAATATTTGTCCAGTGCAAAGGTCATGGACAGAGGGATAGAAATTAGAATGGGGGAAATAGCGATCAAACAAAGGTTAGAGGTGAAAGCAACATATACATAATCACTGCAGTATTTAAAATCTCAAGTAATTTTCAAGTAAATCAAGTAATTTAAAACATGTTTATGAAATTTATGAGAGTTGCATAAAAAACATTCAATGCAAAAGTCGTGAACAGAATGACAGAATTGAGGAAATAACCAGGAAATAAAACTTTTGATATGAAAATGAGTACCGGGGTAAAGGAAGGCTTAAAGGTGATAGACTTGTAAGAAAATTCAAAGTACAGTGAAACAACATTAACACGCACACCAATAACACGAGTCTGGCTTACACTCAGTGCCACAATGCCCGTACATTAATCTTGTGGCATCTGGAGGCATTCCTAATGCCACGAGATTAATGCAATGGCATCGTTAACACGGAGTACTTAGTTAACTGAAAATGACAGTGCTAATATAGAGACCAATGACGATGTTGAGAATGCTGTTGAAAATTGCCAGCGAATTTCACATACAGATGCTCACAATGCGGCACAGGTGCTGACTAAGCATCTCAAGGAACAAGGTGTCGAGTACATCGAGATTATCAAACTACGACTCTTGTGTCACCCCCATGCAGAGGAACGGTGCACCACCGTGGGACCTAGGGGGAAGGTGGAACAACCTTGGACAGATTTTGTTGACCCCCTCTCCACTGGCACAGGTGGACTTCTTTGTCAGCAACTAGGTTACCACAGCTGTCTCTCTCTTTCTTTCATCACCTAAGCCTAAGTCTGTGGCGGTAGCTCATCAAACATGGCCACTCTTCTCCTTCTCTGTCTCTCCCTCTCTGTCTGTCTCTCTCTCTCTCTTTCGTCCATGGCAAAATTTATTGGTTGCTCACAGTTGTGGCTGCGCTTCTCCTTTCTGAGGTAAAACTGAAGTCTTTAATGCACTGCCTCAACAAAAGCGTCCGCTCTCTTATTGGTGACTCAATAAACAGTAAACGTTGCAACTCTATTCGCTTTCGAGGCCCATAGAAGCATTTAATGCACTGCTTAAGTAAACTTGTGTGCTACCTTCTCTCTCTCATCCATGGTAACCATTATTCGCTTTCGAGGCCCATAGAAGCCTTTAATGCACTGCTTAAGTAAACTTGTGTGCTACCTTCTCTCTCTCGTCCATGGTAACCATTATTCGCGACTTGAGGCCCATGGAAGCATTTGAAACACCGTCTTTTCTAAAACAATTATTACTTCCTTTCGTTTTCTTTTTGTACTTACCACAGCTAAGGGAATTTTTTTTAGCTAATAACGATGTCTTGAGATTCAACAACTACACACCTGTGCAAAGGTAGGCAATACATGTACATTACTGTAGTTCCGACGGCGTGCCTCCCATTGGCCATGTGTTATGGTGTTTCACTGTACTATTTATAATTTACAGTATAGTTAGAAACATGTTTAGTTGATAAATATATTTTCAAGTTAAATACTGGTAATAAAATGAAAAACACTTTCACAAAGCCAAGCAAAAGCCGAAAAAGTTAACAGTTAGATAAGACCAATATTGAATAGAATGATCTAGGACTGAAAGTGTACATTGGAACACATTCAGTATGGAACAGAAGACTATTCAGAACTGAGTAAAATATCAGAGTGTATGTACACAAATGTTTAGCAATGCAATGACAAAATAGTTAAACTTTATTTTTAAATTAGCATTTGCCATGTGCTACAGAGTACTTGACAAAGTGGTCCAGATACTACCGGTACATAGGAATCAGGTCAGAAGGTTCTATAAATACCTGTGTCACTTAGTTGGCCTAAAATTTTTAGCCTGTGCATCTGGGGCTTAAGTCAGCTTCAACCGGATGCCTAGTTTAAGTTATAAATCAATGCCAATCCAGATGCTGTTTGTAATAACGCCTGGCTCAAATTTTTAAACAGTTAATCAGAGCTGTTTACCATCTAGAAACGAGAAGAAGAATGAAAAACTAGTTTTTGTTTTGCATGTGACAGCAAAACAAAAGGCACGGTGATTCCCTAAGGCTGAAACAAAACTTAAGTCCAGTTAAACTAGATGAATTCCAAGAAAATGAATCAGAATCAGTGAATCAATATTTGAAGAATTAAAACAAGAAGCGAGAAAGTTTGTACATAGGAAGAGAAAAGAACTTTTACATCAAAGCAATGCATACACACATACAAACCAGTACACACATACATACATAGTTTACATACTGGTACACATAATGTCATACAAACATACATACATACATACATACATACATATATACACACATACATACATATATACACACATTGATACATAATTATTTACATTCTAAATATGTATTCATTTTCTAAATATGTATAATGGCTCCGATGTACATACATATTCACACACAGAAAGACAAAGATAGAAAGACAGACAAACAGACAGACAGACAGACAGACAGACAGGCAGACAGACAGACAGACAGACAGACAGACAGACAGACACCTAGACGAAGAATTCAGCAGATAACAAAACAAGAGTTAGAGAGAAAACAATCAGAAAACTACAGAAGACTGGAAGCGATTAACAAACAATAGAAATTTGTTGCAAAGACTGGCTTATCAGAAGATCGGTGAGAACTCAACTCAACAGGACTCTAATTCACGATGAAACCCTGATAAGGAATGAAACTCGATACTCTGCTATATGACTGATATCTCTGGGGTAGGCCAAGGGCTCCCGTATATATTAAGGCTATTATACATGGTGCTTGGGTAGGCCACGGAACTATAGATGCTACAGGAAGGATCATTTTCACAGGAAGTAGTTAAAAATATCAGCTAAAACAAATCAGATTACATAGTAGTCTGTAGTATGTCGTCTGACAGTTGATGCCTTTGGCCAAGTAATATGATAGCACACACTCACCAGGCAAGACTCCTATCAGACGAGAATTAATGCCCTGCAATGGCAGGAATAATCTGTACAATTTGTCACGAACTTTTTCAGAAAAAATTACAAATGTCACGTCAGTTCTTCGAGTAAAACATTGCCGGATACAACTTTTAATACATTTGTTTATCCGTCATATGATTAATCACTTGAACAATCAACCAACAATGGGTATCTTTATGAAGGCCAAGGTAACACGCTAAACTACGGAAGCCGATAAAAAGTTCTCAGAAGCATGGTGCTGGCTGGATTTGTATGATTCTTTGGCTAAAGCACAAACACAATCACGTTTGTGGAAGGTTATTGCTTTTGGGCGTAATGTGCTCAGCACTAAAGGTCAGCCATCTATCATTCTTCCTTGCAATCTCTCTTTTACTAAATAATAACAGTTGATCCAATCAACTAATTTCTTGGATAATTATTACAGATTTATGTGAAACCGAGACCAGACTTCGACGGCTGAACTCTTGATTCTGGGTATTTCATAAGAACAACACGTCACACAGCAGGAGTAACAAACTTCTAGATTTTTCCAAATTAATTGGGCTTGGAGGACTAATTACAATCCTGAGGTCTTTCACTGAAACAACAAGGGTGTGAATGACATGTGACACAGTGGTAAGCCACTCAAATCCTAGCTCACTGTTGTTAATAACTGTTAACCAGTGGTTAAAGTGGTTTGGGTGAGCAGTGGGAACGCCAAAGAAGAGTTTCATTGGAACGCATGCGTGAGCAGTGGGAACGCAAGGAAAGAATTTCGGGAGCAGTGGGAACGCCGTTCCAACAGTTCCCACTCCACTTTAACCCCTGCTGTTAACGGTTCAGGTCTATTTGGCAATATACCTTTAAAACTCAGCAGCTTCTACGATTTTGGTCAGTGAAGAAAAGTTATAAATATCGCAATATTATCTCTAATTAAGCTCAGCTAACCTACTCCATTAAAGCAATCACCAAAATTAAACTTCTTTCAAGAATTAGATATTTTGTTAGATGCCACAGGGTGTTCAGAAGGCACAGAGCCAAAAACATCAGAAGGACAGGCACTTGCACTGGATATTTAAATTCCACAGGATGTCCACAAGAACCAAGAGATAAGAGTGTAAAAGGTTAGCAACAGTAATAGTTCAAAATGAATCGTTGGAGGACTTACTCCCACTGCTGCCTACACTGTTAGGCTTTGGAGAATGATTTCAAACAAGCCACAGGTCAATTACTGAGTCATTGTTTGCTTTGGGGTAGTTGTCTCATTGGCCAACAACTTAGCTTCAATTAAACACTTCTTGTTCCCTCCACTGCCAAATTTTTTCACCACAATGTAGAGTGGGTGGGAGATGAAGGGGTAAGGGTTAGGTGGAAGTGAATTTCAAGTTTGGCTACTGTATAGTTTATTAAAGGCCAACAACTTAGCTTCAATTAAATACTTCTTGTTCCCTCCACTGCCAAATTTTTTCACCACAATGCAGAGTGGGCGGGAGATGAAGGGGTAAGGGTTAGGTGGAAGTGTATTTTCAAGTTTGGCTACTGTATAATTTATTACTGGATGAGAAATCACAAGGCAGAATGTTAACTGGCTTAAAAACTAAGGTTCCTCAGCCACCACATTCATATGGGCTCCCGGCTCATATGGGGCCTATATTCTTGTATGGACTCAAATATGGTGGGTGTGATGCTACATAGTATCCAGGGTGATGATGTGTCATGCCAAATACTGTTTTGGCAATGCAAGTAGACAGAGTCGGACACACCTCCACGCCGGACACTATGTCGCACAACACCAGCAAGCCTCTGTAGTCAAAGTTACAAAAACAGAATAGTCTAACTCCTACAAAAAATTGTCTTTTTCCAGTCAACTTATTTGCTTAAAACTTTTAACTGATAAAGTTTACAAATTATTTTCTAGCTTACAAATAAACTAACACTGCTCTCAATGATAAAATGTTAATGAGTATGAGCCAGTCCAAGAGTGTCAAAGCTTTTAGGCTTTAACTGCTGATCGTAATCGTAACCTCCAAGCTTCTAAAGCTCCACTCAAAGGCCAAGTGCAAGGTCCATGCCTATTCATGAGCGCTGTGTCAAATCAGAGGTTTTTTCCAAATAGTCCAAAGGAGGCCTGAGTCCTGTAACCAGAGGGCCAGATCAAGAGAGGAGGCAGAGCAGCTAAAGCGGAAGTCGTTTAGGGCAAGAAGAATTGGAAAGCGGAGGATCAGATGAGTCAGAGTAGGAGTTCTTGAAAAGGTTAGACTTCAGTTTACAGCAAAAAGCCTGGGGTGATAGATAGAGGAGCACGAAGAGGATGATGGAGGACGGGTTGCAATGATTAAGGAGGAACCGAAATATAACTACAGTCATTTTGCTTTTGTTAGTCAACATAAAGGAATGCATGTAAATACTCTTAAAATTAAATGTTTTTAATATAAAAAAATTAATCAATCAATAAATTGGCTATGCAACCCACTATTACACTAATTCAATTCCTATATCATGCAAATCACTGATAATTTTTCTCAAAATCTACCTAATATGAGTATAAGTGAAAAAGTAGAAATTGTAACTGAGTTTATATAAACATTACCCTTCCACTTGCTAGAGATTTGACCAGCACAAACTCTATACACAAGCTTGACCTGTCTTGAACTAATCTAACCTATAACCTCACCTATAAAGTCCATCATGTGATTATGACCTAGCCTCGATCTCACCAGTGACTATATGTTTACATAGAATCCAAAAGCACATCTTCAAGCTGATGCACTGTGCCACAGATCTTTTTCTTAACCTTTAAGAACTGTAGCTCTACTTTTCAAATACAAACAATGCTTGTGCCTGCCATAGTACAGCAGCTTTAGCACAACCTCACTTTAGGATTTTGGTAGTGTACCTAGTGGTTTCAGATCAGACTAAGAATGCTCCTACCTACTTGCAGAAGATTTGTTGCCTTCCCTCTCCTGTTTGCTTAGGCATAGGTCCCTTACTCCATAGCCCAGCTTTCCATATGTACCCACTTTAACAATGCAAAGCAGTATCTTCTCCGTGATTGGCCCATCTACCTGGAATGTCTTTACACCTCAGTCTTCTGTTGACTAGCAATCCTCAAGCATTTTTTGTCAACAGTTAATAACTTTTATCAAGGCTGATCTGGAAATGCTTCTGAACATATACCTTGATGTCTTGAAGATACTCTTTATAAACTTACTAAATGAGTTCTTTGGGCAGTGGACCACTGAAAATCCAAAATAGTTCTTGGGCAGTGGACCACTGAAAATCCAAAATAGTCTGTCAGAAAGAGTTCTAACACCACACGCTGAGCACTACATTCACACAATTTCAGATCTACCAGATCTACAATCATGCTTCAGCACCTTTCTCAGGTTCTTAGAAGGTGTTGGGTAATGACTGCTTCTGATTCAAGTCTTGACCTTTGACACATTCATCTTGAGCATTAATATTATCAGATGCATGTACATGACATCATCATCACACCAGATTAGACTAACGATGTGACACCACGCTTACCAAACACATAACACACATATCTCATCCACTCAACCACTACAAACTACACTAAAACAATATGTAGCAAAACAGTTGAACTTCAGAATCTCTCAGAAGCAAATGGTAGGTAAACAGGTACGCATTCACCTTCTCGTTTGTTTTAGTTAGGTAAAGTAATCTTGGTATGTAAGTAACCATTTTCATCACATAGGTTAGCAATCAATGGTAGGTAAACAGTTACATTCCTATGCATATAAACAATAAATGTTAGGTAAGCAATCAGCTTCTCACGTACATAAGAACTTAGTGATAGGTAAGCAGCACTTAGTCAAATTACCTTTGCACCGTAAGCCATCCGATTCATAGCCTGGCTCACAGGCACATGAAAACCTCCCAGTCCTAGTGCCGCACATACACTTGGTGCTCTCCTGACCGCACGTCTGGCCACAGCTATCCGGGTCTGCATCAATCCACCGCTCTAGCACTTGATCTGGAAGCAAGGAAATAAACAAATGCGTTAATATTAAACAGGCACACGGAGGCTGTAAGGTAGGGATAGGTATGTCAGGTAGGTAAGTAGTTTGGTCAATAAATATTCAAGGAAAAGTGACAGGAGACTGGCAACAAGAATGCAAGGACTGGAACCTTGTACAGCAAGCAACACAACAAACACAAAGCAATTAATTACACAAAGTAATTAATTGAACAGACTCCAATAAGGAGTTGAAGAACCAGAAGAAGAAGGATAAGAAGCAAGCAGTTCATTATTAAAGGTCAGTGACTCTATTTCCCTTTCAGACTGATCTTTCATGAAAGTGTACAGTTGATGTACTAATTTTACAGCTCCGTTCACTACAGGTTATTTAAGGAACAGAGATCCTGAAATATCTTGTTTCCTGACAAAAATTCGAACCCCGACCTCTGGGTCGTCAGTCCACTAGAAAGTCTCTGCTAGGCTGGATGCAATGATCTTTTGAACTGAGGCTGGGGAGCATTTGTGAGAACACTGCATTAAGTTTTTTTTACGTATCCAATCAACTAATCACTATCTTAATCAGTTATTTCCGGCACAGCACTGCTACGAATTCAAAATATATAAAGAAGGGCATAGACTGGAATTACCACACATCCACACACTTTTACATTAAATATCATCATCCGGCCATTATATTAATAGTTAAATACACTGGTACCTATGGTGGCTTAACTATACAATTTTAGAGCTGTTGGTTTATCATTTTGAACTGTTATGATAAAATGAATCATTAGACTTGTAAACTGCTACACTGTATCTAATTGTTCCTTCAACCGTCATTGTGCTTATTACTGTACATTGCAAACACTGTTACTTCAGGCAACATGTGGGCAATTGAAGAACAGGAAACAATGAACACATTATCTAAATTACTTATCACCTATTGTGTAGAAGAGAAGACAATTAAATTCTGAACAGGAAATCAAGAGCAAATGATATTTAAACAAAATGAGTCACTGGTGACCTGCAACTGATGACTCTTCTACCTCTTTGTGCGCTGTTTGCTGACCGAGGACATTTCTGTTCTTATCATAACACCATCAACATCAATTAGGCTAGAACACAGGGTGCCTCTGATTATTGGAAAGGAGCTATATAAATTGCCTCCATAATAAATAAAATAGATAAATAAAAAATGAAAGTAATAAGAAAAAATCACAAGCGAGGTTGGGTGGAGAGTACTTTCCCTCGATATCTGATTTTCCCACCGACAATGTAAGCTCAGGTTACTCATTTCAGCTGAGTTGACTAGGGGGCACAGGTGGAGCCAAAATCTCAAAGGAAATTTCTGCCCTGGTGGGGATTTGAACCCCAAAACCCTCAGTTTACAGTCCACCATGCTAACCACTATACTATTGCACACCAAACATATCTATGGTACCAAACACAAGTTGTATATAAACTCACAAAGCACTTTCATCATCATCATCATCATCATCATCATCATCATCATCATCATCATCATCATCATCAGTTCCTGCCATTAGGCAGCGCTGAGTCCGAATAAACGATCTCCATTGTATGGTATGGTACGGTATCTGGGAATGTATAAAGTGTCTCTCACTTGTCCTCGGTCATTTGTCAAGTCCACTGCTCCTCTTGATGTTACTCCAAGTGATGTTAAGTCCTCATTTATAGCATCTATCCAGCATAGTCTTGGTCTGGCTTTCTTTCTTTTTACTTTGAATCTTCCAAGTAGGGCATTGTGTGGGATTTGGTAAAGTACTTTTCAGAAGCTAAATAGTTGGGAGAATACTCAATTAAGTTTTTTTAAGTATCCAATCAACTAATCACTATCTTAATCAGTTATTTCCGGCACAGCACTGCTACGAATTCAATATATAGAAAGAAGGGCATAGACTGGAATTACCACACATCCACACACTTTTACATAAAATATCATCATCCAGTCATTATATTAATTCAAATATATTTAGTTAAATACACTGGTACCTATGGTGGCCTTACTATAAAATTTTAGAGCTGCTAGTTCACGATTTTGAACTGTTATGATAAAATGAATCATTACATTTGCAAACTGTAAATTGTAAACTGTAAACTTGTAAACAGTAGGTAAGCTTAAGAGTCACAGAATAAAACTTCAGCGCACTCACCTTCCCGAAGAGTTCTGGTGAACAGATCGAACGTATTGAAATCAGGAAAGTGAAGGAAATGATGATCAAGATCGGATGCAATCGATCGTAACTCATCCGCAGATGCGCCCGCAACTCCAACTGAATAGATTTCCACTTGCGGTCCAAAGAGACTTGAATTCCAGCTCTGACTCCAGCTCAGCGACTGAATCCTGACAGCCATCTTTCGCGGCGAATCTCCGATGTTTGAGGGGCTGTCGGTCAAAAGAAAAACCGCCTTCTTTGCATTCGGTCGTGAGTTTAGCAGAACCTGATACGCTTCAGCGAGCGCATGGTAGGTTGCCGCATGACCGGACAGTGGCACACTGTCAATCAACTGTCGCAGACGCCTGTACACAGTGCACTTTGTCGAATTGTCTGTTGCCGGACCTGGTTCCAAGTCATCAAGCTCTACAGCTGTGTTGGAACTGAATGTTACTAAAGCAACACGGACGTGATCGCGATCGACGACGAAGTGGTCCAGAAGGTTCTAAAATTCAGAATTTACTTAAATATGTTAATTTAAGGTTCTAAAATTCAGAATTTACTTAAATATGTTCTACTACAAATAGTTTTGGTTTAAATACCAACGTAACGTGGTCGTTTATTTTAAGGGTGTTCTGCAATTCAAATTCTGCTTTGGAAAGCCATAGGTGACAATATGAACAGTCTTCACTTTCCTAATCTAATCTACTTTGAAGAATTCTGTGGTGTCATTATCACAGCACACAAGGCAGAAGGTTACTTTGAAATGAAATAGTCGGAAATCAATCACAGTTCATACAAAAAGCCAGTCAAGATAAAAAAATATTGCCAGACCAAAAGGCAGTCAACAAGAGGCATTGAGCAAGCTGGAACAGGTGATAAAATTTAAGTCTGGACCTTAATGACATCGGTGAAATGTTGGAGATGACCAGATTCAATAAAATTTGAGACCTGATTCAATTTGTATATAATAATAATTGCAGAGATTTAAGTGCCATAGTTCGTAAACGGTCGAAAGGAAATCGATGCAACGATTCAGAAGCACTGATGCAACGATTCAGAAGCACTGATGCAACGATTCAGAAGCACTGATGCAACGATTCAGAAGCACTGATGCAACGATTCAGAAGCACTGAAATAATTGGCCTTGTCAGAAGTGGGATTTGAACCCACGCCCAGAGAACTGGACTGCAACCTGAACGCAGCGCCTTGGACCGCTAGGCCATCCTGACTCACCGCTAGGCTATCCTGACTCATAAAATATAGTTTAATTACTTTAATTACACATAGTCAGAATATAATGTGAGTTTAATGAAATCATAGGATCAACTATTAGCCCCATATTTTTTCAGCCATGACCAGTCATATTAATGCAAATTTTTTTACAGAGTATCTTTAAGGATAGAGTTACCCATCACCATGATGGGTAACCAGACAACTGCTACCCAGTCATACACACAATTGTTGAATGTGTTCTGCCTACACTTGCCTGGTGGTTGGACTACTGCCTTAGTGATTATTGTTCATTAGCTTAACCTAACTTCTTCAGACTAAGAAGAGAAGAGCAGTCCCTTAAGCTAGCCCTGAGGCAGCTGTGGGTATGAAGTGTTAGCGACTTCATTTTCTTAGCCTTAGAATATAAGGGTGGATGGCTAGTCCTCTCCCTCGCCGTCTCATCTTCCCACCGACAGTGTACAGTCACTGTACTTATTATAACTGAGTTGGCTTTAGGGTCTGCTGGTGGAGCAGAAATCTCAAACCAAATTTCTCCTCTGGTGGGGATTTGAACCCCGACCTATCGCTTGACAGTCCAGCGAGCTAACCACTATACTATTGCACACCCCAGACTAAGAACTATGCTTTAATTAAGCCAGATGTACTAATGATACTGGATTACCTCCAAAGAAATTATTCTGGCAACTCACCTTCACAAAGTTGATGATGGATATCCACGCGGTTCGAGAGATCGAACTCGATCGATCCAGAATAAAGACAAGGTCGTTCTGGTCAGTGACATTGTATCGACTGTAAAAATCGTTCACAACATCTTTTGCCTCCTGCATCGTGCTGCCATCTACCAGGAATGGTGGACGAGTGAAAAGAACGAGTAGAACTAGCAGCAGTGTCCATGGAAATCCATTCCAGTAAGAGCTACTGTGCCGATATGTCTTTGAATAGTACATATTCAATGCCATCTCTTGTCTGTTATGTCTATACCTGAAAGTAAACCAGTACAATTCCTTTTAAACTGTTGCAAGGAGAAAGCAAGAAAGTTCAGCTACAGTAAATAGCAAGGAAAGCAAGGAAAATTCCCTCATAAACCTATATACAGTCATGGCTGAATGTTCATTATTTCAAAATTGTCAGCCTTGAAAAATAATGTTTAGCCAAAAATACAGATCCACATCACACCGTTTTGTCTTAGTCATGTAGAAGGGCCTAGAGCAAGACAAGACTCTTGTGGCAGAGAGAGATAACTCTCTCTCCCCCTTGATTTCTGTCTGTCTGTCTCTATCACTGGTGAACTGAATGACCCCATGAGGTCAAGGAGGCAGAGGGGAAGGGGCAGGGCAAAGCTCCAAATGGACACAGTATATAATGTTCCCCTGGGCAGACAAGGCTGGCACTCTGCATCAAAACAAGACACTGGACTCAGTAGACAGCCAGTTGAATCACCGTCGGCCTATCGCCCTGTGACCCTAGTGAACTTTGTGAATTACATGCAACATGTCCTCAAGGGAAACTCCTTCACGGGGTAACTATTCCTGCAGACATCCCAGGCAAACGGTAACCTGCACAGTGTATACAAATGTATACATGCAGAATCAACAGCACAGGACAAAAGCAGTACTAAAACAACACCACGACTGCAACCTTACAATTTATCAGCATCTGATGCCAGCTTACAGCTTCCACAAGGTCCAATCTCTAGGTCTCTCTATCTTTCATGGCACAGTCAACTGCGATCTCCCAGCTTAGCCGTAACAGCTTTGCTAAAGGTTTTGCTGCATCCATTTGTGCCTAGCCAGATGGCTTAAGCCACAGATGCACAGACAGAATGGACAGATAATGCCCCCTACCCCAACACACACATACAGGTTAGTTTCTTTAGAACATTCTCATCCCCTCACTACTTATTAATGGTCTTATTTCCATTCTTCCCATCTTCCTTGTTTGCTTGATTCCTTCTCCCACTCTACTCCTCCGTCTCGACTAACTGCCTCTCCACCTGTCACTCTCTGCGTATGTCTCTCCATCTCGCTTACTCTAGTCTCACTAACTCAGTCTCTCTCTTACTCTCAAGTAATCATTTCAATGCATGAGAATTTATATGGCACCCAACGTATACATTGCTCAGACTCAAGTTCTCTGGTGCTCTAAGTCTGTCCATTGCTGCCTGTTTCAGCAATCAAAAACCAAAAATATTTGTAAATCACACAGAATCCATGGTACAGTTTAAAGAAAAGTCCCATAGAGTTTGATTGAGACTTATTCCTTATTCCAAGCTACTGATGTCTGCTCAGTCTGAAGTAGTCTCATTTATCGTCAACGGGTTTCATAACCTATCCCAGACATAAACAAAGTAGACTTGTCAGAATGGTACTAGCCGTATCAGTAACCAATCTACATGCGCGTCTAGGAGTCTAGCGAGAGCTTGCACTGGTCTAGATAACCCATAGGAAACATTACCGATGCAACGGAATAACTAGCTTTCCAAGGAAACTATAAGTATCAGTTGATATGCAACACAGGTATACAGTGCCAAGAAGTATGGTAAGGCAGTGATAACATTGCCTGTGTAAGTAAGCCAGATTATGTAAACAGTAACGCAGGCTAAGCAAAGTAAGGTAAAGAGGTAAAGAAGGTAAAGAAGTAAGGTAAAGAAGTAAAGAAGTAAGGTAAAGAAGTAAGGTAAAGAAGTAAAGAAGTAAGGTAAAGAAGTAAGGTAAAGAAGTAAAGAAGTAAGGTAAAGAAGTAAAGAAGTAAAGTAAAGAAGTAAAGAAGTAAAGTAAAGAAGTAAGGTAAAGAAGCAGCAATGCATAGAAGCTAAGAAAACCCTGAAGTACCAACAAAGTAAGGTTATCAGTAATTTATGGCAAAAGAAACACACAAGGAAAGGTGTGTTTTTCCAGGTATAGTAAGAACCTATCAGCTTCAAGGGCTTGGTTATGATCTTAATCAGATTTTTTGTCCACAACAACAGCAACAAATATTATAAACACAACTCTCATACACAACTGATAACACTCTGATACTTGAATAATAATATAACATTACAATGACAAGATAATTTATTGACGTTTTATTAAATCTTTGTGTTATATCACATGTACAATACCAACAGAGGCTTTTACAAGAGTACATAAATTATTATTGTTGGCAGTGCCACCATGCTGATATTTGACAAGCACCTTCAGCCAAAACCAGGTCAACGGTGGGTCCGGCTCTCTAGAACAATATGCCACCAGACATACAATCACTACAGCATCTTTAACAGTTCAGGAAACGTTTTCTGCTCGACATTTCTTCGGTGATTCCTAGGTAACCATGCAGGAGCGCCCTTCTGCGATACTTAAAGGGTGCTATACAAGTGCTCTCATACATACATACATACATACATACATACATACATACATACATACATACATACATACATACATACATACATACATACATTTATAGTGCTTATTGTTACTCCTCCCACGTTTCCAGGGATTCTTGACCCTTGAGGAAACAGGATTTTCGCAGTTGTTTGTCAAGTGCCTAAGGCCAGACAGTCTGTACACAGCTCTTCTGACAGGCCCTCAACAGATGAACGCTCACAAATGTTGTGTTACAAAAAAACTGTTAAAGGATTTCAGCCAAATGAAATGGAAATGCTCACTGATTGCTCAGTGCTCTGAGCAATCAGTGAGTCCAAGAAAAGCAATCTATGTCTAAGAAAAGCAATCTTTTACTCATTTAATGAAACTGAGACGCTTCTTAGTTAGTATAACGTCTATGGCTGTCAGACGCTTCACAGGACTCTGCACTAATGTTATCAATCACCCTGAAAAAACCAGCAAAGGTTCCAACTTTGAGAACCCACCATACCCTTCCTGACCTCAGGGCAACCTGATCTTGCACATCCTCTTGGTACGTCTGGTCAAACCCTCAACCTTGACAGAATGTTGGTAAATAATAACCCCAGTGTCTCATGCTTAGCTTTAACTTATAGGCTTAAAAATTTTAAAGATAATCATTACATTAGTGGCAGACGATTACCAGTAGTTCGTTCTTTTCCATTTGATCCAGCTTGTAGGGAAAACTTTCTGATGGCTACATCCAGGGTCAAATCTCAGTGCACCATGTAAGCCTAGCACCTACTGATATTGCTGTTACATGTCTAGTTGTCACCAGCTGCCACACTGACAATATAAAGTCACTAATACCTTTTACCCATAACTTCCTCTCCACTGGCTTTAGCCACTAAACATTGATCTCTGTTATCAGTCAGACAATAATATGATCAAAAATTTTACAAAACTAAAGTCTGCATTCAGAATATTCATAACTTTTGCTTATCAAAGCAAAGGAAACCCTATCCAGAAACGGTGATACACAGCTGCTGCACTGATCAGACCAGTCCAACAGATGGAAACTACCACTCAGAGAAATAAAACATAATATCCATTCCAATGATAAGAAATCAAAGGTTGTAACCTCCTGTTTTCCTTTCCTTGGCCCAGCAGCTATTTCAGAAGACTAGCGGAAGCATTAAAACAGGACCACAGACAAAGACACATACAGACACACAGACAGACAGGCAGACAAAGGAACAGACAGACAGATATGTCACTAACTCCCCCAGATAACAACTTGGAATAACAGCAGAGACAACAAATTATGTTTTACTTAATAACCCACTAACTCTCCCACTCCAGCTCTAGAAACTGGATAGTTCCGGAATGAACAAAGCAAGGGGCATTAATTATTACCCCAGTGGCACTACAGCCACACCCATGGTGTACATTAAAGGCTACATTTTCAATGATTGGCAAATATCACAATTTACAAACTGTGATTGGCATAGCTTTTGTAAAAATAACTGTCCTAGATTGGAGTCTCCCATCTTCAACTGATAAAACCCTTTGAAATCCTTCCAGCAGAAAAACCCAAGAAATAGATTGCTTGGCAGAGCCAATTCTTAAGTAAATGCCTGCAGCAAATTCCCACAGCTCCTTAAGCAAAACTCACAATCTGGATCCCAAAGTTCTGACCCAATGTATATAATGCAGTGTAATGTTATGCATGCATAGTTTGTATACGGTTACTCGTGTATATGTACATGCACAAAAATTCCACAAAAAACAGAAGTGTATGTATGTATGTATGTGTACGTTGTGTATGTATGCAATACTATGCATGAATTTACATGTGTATATAGCATTGAAGCTATTCTGTTACACAAATTCGTTAAGTGAAGACTCCGATGGTTTGGCCATATGTAGACAATGCCAGCTGACTGAATCCCAGACAATGCACTTCATGCAGGAATCGAAGGGAAGACAAACAAAGGCAGACCAAGAATGCTCCGGATAGACAATATAAATGAGGACATAAGAAGACTTAAAAGGAACACGGGACTTGACAAATGACCGAAGACAATGGAGCTCGTTTGTTCGCCAAATGGCTGGCGTCAGGAGCTGATGATGATGATGATGACTACAAAGAAAAACAACCAATCGGTGATGGACTAGAGATCTAGCATGAGTATCTACAGAACCACTGCCTATCCTAACAATCCCACAGATGAACCCTGCCAACACCTGAAGATTCAGAAACCAATCCCAGACTTCACTCCAGATGAAAAACATCAATTGAGCCTAACAAGCCAATGACTTTGATGCACCACAGGAAGATTTCCACCTCCTTATTCACACAAACATTGAAACAACAGTGTAATATAGGCATGTATGTATTTTTAAGGTTTAGTGTCCATTTAGTTTAAGTCATATGCATTTACATATTTGTACATGAATTTTAGTGATAGTCATCGGTGTTGACTTAGTTTCGCTTCAGTTAATAACTAATCCCTTGATTTTTACTTAATTTCAGTCACAGTTGTTTGAGTTTTTTTGTTGAACGTTTGTAAAATGGCTTAGAATTAATTTTTAAGTTTAAATTTTTCTGATTTTCAAAGCAAACTTATGTTATAATGAAAACTGTAATCGTAAACTCACCAAAAGAGATAAATCACCATAACCATCTTATTCATAGACACACAATCAAAGCAAAACCAGTGATGCCGGTATGGTATTGGTCAGGTGTTGGTTTCAAGTCAAGATCCAAAGTTAAAAGTCATCTCCTTAAACAGAAAAAATTTCACTACCAAGAAGACCTTTGATACAGGTCAAACATCTACTTGGTTGTACTACGGAACTGATCAGCTTAATGGATGCCTCAAACTAAGGCTTGGCTTATCAGGTTTCTCCAAAATATATCTGCTAATATCTTCTTGATTTTATAATTGAAATACTCCCTTAAACCGTATGCACCTTAAGTTCACCTCTAAATTTAGTATAAGCTAGTGACACCACTTACATTCCAATGCATTCAACAAATACCAACAAACTAAGCCACCCAACAGGACCAGAGACACAGGCATAGACGTACACAACAAAACTATCAAACTACAACTATCTATATATATAAAGAAGAAACTCTCTCTGTCTGTCACAGATCTTTGACCGCGATGCATTTCTACAGCTTTCGAGCTTTTCACTCCAAACCTTCACTACTGTCTCGGGGTGGGCATTACACACCCAGTGTGAGGCTTCGTGTCCCCCGTTTTCACCGCTTCCATGGTGAAAACGGGCGAAAACTTGCCAAACCCCCACTTCTTAAAAATTCGAGTCGACCTATTTTCATTCGCCAGATGGCGCCACCCGAGAAGATTCTGTGTGTTTCACCAAAAATTCTCTGTCACCGGCACGCATTTCTAAACATTCGCCAGATGGCGCAGCCGTAGAGATTTCACTTCACATTAACTGGTGGTGGTGGCTTATAACCCCGGGCAACGCCGGGTAAACCAGCTAGTATATATACACTGTGAGCCATAAAAAACCGGGCCACTTTATGTTTAGCTATATCGCGGTCGGTATTTTAAATTTTTTTATAGTTTTTGTGTCGTTTGAAAGAAAAATTAAATCTCTACGATTTACTTATTTACTTGCGCGGATGACGTCATATCCGTTTCGCAGCATAATGTAAATAAAGTTGATGGTTGAAAATTTGAGTTAAAATTTTAAAATGTTGAGTTTTGAGGATAAAATTTTAATTAAAAATCTGCGGGAATGCAAAAATTATTCTTCTAGACGATTAATTAAGGAGTTTCCGAACAAGAATTGGAAAAGAAAAACATTAGATGACTTTCTGCGAAAGTTGAGAACTACCGGTTCAGTTGAACGCGCTGCGGGAAGTGGTCGGCCAAAATCGTCGCGAACTGAAGATAATATCGCCGCCGTCAATGAATTGGTTCAGAGCCAGGAAGACAAGCCTAAAACACATCTTTCAACCAGACAAATCGCGAGAGAGCTGAATCTTACACAAACGACGGTCAGACGCATTATTCATAACGATTTGGAACTGAAATGCTTAAAAAGACGACGGGCTCAGGAACTGACCACCGCTAATCGTCAATCTCGTTTGGTACGAGCTAGACAATTGCTGCAGCGTTTCTCAGTATCGGATGTCGGTTTCATTTTCTTCACTGATGAAAAGTTATTTACAGTTGCTGCGCCGTCAAACACTCAAAACGATCGTCTTTATGTGCCTCGTTCAGTGTCAAAGAAACAGATTTCATCAGACCGTCTGTTGCGTACCAAGACAACATTCAGCAAGTCGCTCATGGTTTCCGTGGGAATTTCGAAACTCGGTCGCACAGAGGTTATATTCGTTGACCCGGGAGCCAAAATCAATGGCCAATATTATCGAGACGTGATGCTAGCACAACATTTGTTGCCACAAATGCGCCACATTGCTGGCGACATGTTCATTTTCCAACAAGATTCAGCTCCGGCGCATCGGGCTCGTGAAACAATTGAGTATCTGTCTCGCAATGCACCATACTTCATAGGGCCAGAGATGTGGCCACCCAATTCGCCTGACCTAAATCCACTCGATTATTCCATCTGGTCCATTATGGAACAGCGCGTGTACCAACAGCGCATTCAGAACACTGATGAACTTCGGCAGTGTCTCGTATCCGTCTGGAACGATCTGGAACAACATCTTATTGACACTGCAATTGATCAGTGGCGACGTCGCTTGGCAAAATGTGTACGTGAAAAAGGAAGTCATTTTGAACACAAACTTTAAACAAATAAAGGCACTGAAGAATTGTTTGCATTTAAGTAGTAAAAATGCAGCATTTATCGATTCTCACGTGTTTTTTAGTGTCTTCAGTTTCGCAAGACAAGTTTAGCATACATGTAGGACTAAATCGATAATGTTTATTTCTGCTCTTTAGAGTATTGATTCCTGTTTAAAATAATGCAAAAAGTGTAAAAATCGATAAAGAAATGACAGAGATATAGCTAAACATAAAGTGGCCCGGTTTTTTATGGCTCACAGTGTATATATATATATGAGGAAATGTTGGGTAAGTAAAAATAATAAGCACATACAAGTTTTTGTTGTTTGGTTTTGATGTGGTTTTCCTTATTAATAGTACGACAAGTTTTCAGACAATTTCTAATAGCTTTGCCTCTTATGTGTAACTTTTCATTTTATAATTGTGATTGCACGAGCTTCAGTTACAGTTACTGTTATTGTTTTTGAGTGGCGCTATAAGTTCTTGATTACAATTACAATTACAAAGTAAGACTGAAGTTTAATCAGTTTGCAAAACTGATTTACAGATAACTAGAAAAGTCACAAGTGGCGGGCCACCCTCATGCTTAGAACCAACCAATGGATCTGCCTCCACAGTTGATAGATAGCATCACGTTCAGAGTCTAGGGCAGCGGTTCTCAACCTTTTTATTGCCGCGACCCCTTTACAATATTTCCAAAGTTGTGGCGACCCCGAAAAAAATTGATTGGGTTACTACCCTTCACCGCAGTTTTGCTACCATTTTATGTATTTCACTTCTCACCATTTGTTAATCCATACGCATCTTGCATTATGGGAAAATAAATCATTAATCAACGAAACAATTTATAACTTTTTGTTGGTAATAATTTTGAAAATTTTAAAAGTAAAATTTAGTAAATGAAATGTTTACTTTAATTGAAGTTTAATATTTATCTTGTATTGTACACGGACTGTACAATTAAGAGTTACAAATTTCAATGACAGCTGCTAAATTTAAAGTTTAAACATTACTTAAGATTTAAGAAAACAAAGCTACAGAAAGCCAACAATATTATTTCAATTAAAACTAGAAAAATGATGGAGTTTCGCAATCCAAAGAAGAGCGTCAATGTGAAGGCTGTGCTTGTTTCTTTCTGACTAGATCAGAAATTCTCTGGGCAGTCTTTGCAAGAGCACAACGCAGAAATCATAATTACATAAAACATTAAATATTAAGAAACTACACGGACAACTTTTTTTAAGATTTCTGAAGGTTCCAGCCGACCCCTGGCAAATCGTAAGGCGACCCCCGTGGGGGTCGCGACCCACAGGTTGAGAACCACTGGTCTAGGGTCACCATGTATGTACCCTGTATATGTAGCCATGTATCTAGATATTTGTATAGAACATTTGAGGAACTTCTCTAAGGCACAGGCTATCTAACAGGTGTTAATAAGGTGTTTCTTCAGATTACTGAAAATGTTTCTTGAGTTGAATGAGTTGTAACTGTTGAGATCTTCAGTGGGCTGAAGCTGCTGTATAGGTTCTGGTAGGCCTATCCCAGTGGGTTTCCATAGGTTGCACAGGGTTTATAGGGCTCAGAAATTATATACACTGGAGACAAAAAATGGCATAGTAGAGTGATTGTCAACGCAGCTGATCAAAACAGAAATAACAGCTGGCTGATGAATTTTGCAGCCATTCAGGCTACGCAGGTCATTAGTAATTAATAAGAGCACTCCAGAGATAAGACTGATTACAAAGAGAATATGTAGGTTCCAGATGCTGAAGAGACAAAGTGTGAAAAGTTCATCTAATCCGACTGAAAAGTACAAGAAGCAGGCCAGTACTGAGCAGGACTGACAGAAGAAGAGACTGACCATGGTATGCAACACAAATTCACAAATGACCAAATCTATTTCCATCAGTAAACAAATGACCATTGGCCAGACTTTTCTTAGCACACCTTCAGCACACACACACACACACACACACACACACACACACACACACACACACACACACACACACACACACACACACACACACACACACACACACACACCACCACCACCACCACCACCACCACCACCACCCCTTCAGAAAGTTTGATCAATGACTCAGGCCTGACCAACTTCAAGAAAGAAACATTTCTAAGAAATATCCCCCAGCCTCCATTTATCCAGTATCAAATTAAAGACCAACTCCACACCAGACTTGAAACAACATACCATATTAAGTCTAAACAAAGCCCCCCACCGGAGGCATTTGCAGCTGCCGGGTGACATTGCACACAGGCTCACTGACCTCTGCACTGCCAGCCACAGGCTCCAGAAGCCATCCACTGACGAGCCTAAGCATGTGTTTGGGCAATTTCACAAGACAAATATTTGCCTGACAAAATTACTGCATAAGAAATTAAGAAGCATGTCCACTGATAAGTAATAAATGATGGCCGGGCTATAAGAATGAAGTGCCCTCCAGTATAGGTTCTGGTAGAGTAGTAGACCATTCCCAGTGGGTTTTCATAGGTTGCACAGGGTTTATAGGGCTCAGAAATAATATACACTGGAGACAAAACACACAAGGCATGGCAGGCAGAGGCAGGCAGTGGTACAGCAACTGTTGCTAGGGCTTCTCAAAAGGTCACAGTGGGGTTCGTGACTATCGCTGGGGTCACCTGTTATCAGAAGATGTATATATTGCACAGTATTACATGTCGCTTTTCTCACAGGCAGAGACCCGGATCCAGCCACGAAACCCCACCAACTGAGGGTCAATGCTCTGAGGCCAAAATGCACATGTTGCTAGGCTGACAAACCGAGACACAATGTCTGACACATTGAAACACTAGGAACATTGGATACTTGACAAACAATGCCACATGCTAATCAACAGAACCATAAACTCATTATAGTCGTGACATCTTAGTATGAGCACGACATGTATGAGCACAACATAAGGCTTCATCATGATTGTGAGTAACTAAATGTGAATTAAAACAATGACAAGTTAATATATGAAAGTATGTATGTATGTATGTATGTATGTATGTATGTATGTTTGTATGTATGTATGTATAGAGCACTTGTATAGCACCATTTAGGTAATTCACAAGGGCACTCTGGCATGGTTACCTAGGAACAAGAGTGGCATAAGCAACTATTCAGTAAGAAAACAGATAATTTAAAATTTATATCATACGTTCTCATAATCATGAACTCCACATTTATAGCACCCAAACATCATCTTTGCTGTAGGAATCAGTTTTTTCACAGACCTGTGTTCAAAAATTAATACAATATCGGTAAGGTAAGCGACAACAGGTCTGGTTCAAAATCAAGTCAAAATACAAAGGTTAATCAGATAGATGGCTACAGCAGATGCTGTTCCGAGATGATGACAAAGAGAATAAGAGTTACAATGGGATATATTTTCAGACAATATCATATTTGGTTTTATGTGACAAGTCATGGCATGGTGGAAAAATCGGTAATAACCAGCAAAAAAGCCTGGTAAAACTTCCAGACTAGTTATTGGGACCATGACAAATTCTACGTACGCAGGCTGACCATTTTATCCGTTTTTTATCTTCATGTTAATCATCTGAGAAAAACTTTACTTAGATAAGTAGGAACTATGAAATGAAACAAACTCTTTGCTCGCCAGTGTTTTGTAATGTTTTTAATTTTTTGTATGTCTTAGCCGAGAACTGAGTTCTAGAGGACTGCTTATACTTATCCTTCATTCATTCTAGATTTCTTCTTTTCATGTTTTTCTTCAATTTCTTGGTTGGTCTACTAAAACTAGCAGTGGCATCGTTTTTGTATTCACAGCTGTTGGTGCTAGAATCCGTCTCATTGCTACCAAAATCTGAATTTGCATCATCAGACAAAATTTTCGCTTTATTCTGATAAATTTATCCATTTCTAATGTTAGAGTAATGGGTAAAAGTTTACATTGGCGCAGTCGCAAAAACATGTATGGGCCTAATACTGTTTAAGGTACAAATTATGGCTGCCCCAGATTGCGATACAATACATAAACAGAGAACTACGAATTCTCACAGCCTACGTCCGCTAAACTTTAAGTAAATAAGTGTAATACAAGGATGACGGACGCATGCTGTGAGAATTCGTGACACATCAATTTTTCGTGACACACCAACAACATACCATGTTCGACACACTAGTGTGTCGCGACACACCTGTTAAGAACCTCTGAGGTAACAGAACACAAGCTTTGTTGCTGTTTCATTGTCCAGGTGATTTCTAATCTTGTTGTGAATAAGTTAGAAAATATGCGTTCAATAGAAGCAGAACTGGGGCTGACAGTAGTTGAATCGCAAGAGCCAAAAACTGAGCACAGATGTCCAACATTGTGTCTTTCAGCAATCCTTTCCACCACAGTAATGGAGATGTAAACGTCGTTGAATATTAACTTAATTATTAAGACAAGTAATAACAGTAAAAAAATTTATTAAATCTTAATGTGGCAAAAAGTATTGCTGGCAAAAGCAACTTTTTCCAAGCCGGTTTTTCCATGGTAAAACCCGGTTTTTTCCACCATTTGGCAAAACTTGCCAGCCCTGGTAACTGTTGACTGGGTTACTCCTGCTCATCAACTTGAGCTCACTTGTGCATCCCCAAATTGGACCATTGTTTTGGAAAAGTCTTCCCTTTTGTAAACATGTGCTGTATCATTTGTTTTATGGACTCTACTTGACATACATTTTCCATCTGCATTAAGTTGCATCAGGTTAGGCTAGTAAGA
Source organism: Allolobophora icterica (assembly GCA_963556255.1). Lineage (NCBI taxonomy): Eukaryota > Metazoa > Annelida > Clitellata > Crassiclitellata > Lumbricidae > Allolobophora > Allolobophora icterica. Next base: position 28,945,598 of record OY744615.1, on the reverse strand, counting down.
TAGTCATGTATAAATATTCTTACAAGGTGCTAACCCAGTGTCCTGATACAAACATACACACTGTGAAGTGCCTGGCAGCTTTCAACAGCACTGTATACAAGTCCAGATCTGAAGGTACATATAAGTACTGAACTAATAAACTAGTACCTGAGCCATTAAACCCTAGTAAATAGTTTCAACACTGCATCCAGTATCCAAATCCTAGTACAATATGAAACTGTCATGCCAGAATCAATAAGAAAAGTCTATGACCAGTTCATTGGCAGACTCACAGAACAAAGGCAAACAAAACAGAAACTGCTCAAAGTGCTTTGCTTCCACATCAAGCCAAAGATACTGCTTTCAAAACTTCTGTTACAGGAGCACCTTATAGTACCTCAGAACAATAAATAAGTACAGTGACATGTGATGAGAGACAAGGTGGCCAATATCCTCACATATCGTAGCCTATGCCAAGGTTGAGAAGACGCCAAATGCTCAATACTAATGACTGCCTCTCAACAGATCTTAAAGGCCCATGCTTTCTGTTTATAAGGAGAGAAGTCAACAAACTGTTTTCATGGTAAAGTCAGAGCCACTAACTGTCACCATAAAAACTTGTTGTAAACACCCCATCTAAAACAACTTTCTGGAAAGGCAACAAGTGATACAAGCCATGCTAATATTTCAACACTAGTATATGGCAAGTCAAATTCACAAAATAACTTTCCAAAACAAAATCCTGTATAATTTGAAAATATTTAGAAAACGTTAACTTTATTTAATTGTAAAACTACTCTGAAAATCAGTCAAATTTGGTCAAATCAGAGCAACAGCCTAACATGATGAGATCTAGTGTGGTATAAAATCTACTCTACATGTCATTCTAAAAGACAATGTGTTGAAACAGCACACACATCTAATATAACCTCATTTAAGATAACGCAATATAGTCAAATTCAATCCAACTCACTGAAATCCTTTGCAACCCAACAAGCCATAATTATAGTCTTTACATCAATTAAACTGTACAAGTGCTATTACTGTGCTTTGTTTTATTTGGTGATGAATAAACTACTTACTTACTTACTTACTAAACCTCCAAACAAAGTTAATCCAACACAAAACAGTTGTAATTTGGCATTGGTTGTCTCAACGCTCCATTGGCATTCTGAGGGCAAAGATATCGTGACACTGCTACTTGTTAGACCACACATGAACGCAGTATTTTGTGTCATGGATAGAATAAACAGAGACAGAAGCAAGTACTAGAATGAAATCAAAACACATACCTAGGAACATGAACGCAAAACTTGATCAATTACCGGACTTAAACTTGATCAATTACCGGACTTAAACTTGATCAATTACCGGACTTAGTAAATTGCTAAGCATAAACAATAATTACTAGCAGTACACAGTAGTAGTATAACGTAAATGTCTCATTCAGCCCTCAAAACTGGATTCTTTTGTACTTCCTCCCAAAATTCTCCTTCAAACTTAGAGAGTCCCACAGCAATTCCTTAGCTTTGTCCCAATACTACAGCTGTTAAGATATCGGCATAGGGTATATGTACCTTGCTCAAGCGATGCAGCAGCTGTGCTTCAGATTGGTATGTCATGAATGTGGCCCATTGAATTAGGGCTTGGACATTCTCAGCCCTAATTTCGCCCTAATTGGCTAGCAGCCCACCACAGTAGCCCTTGCCTCCTCTGCCCACTCAACCTGATTATGCCTAACGAGCTCAGTCATTTAAAATCAATTAGCCTCCATGGGATAATCCCAAAAGGCTGCAGAAACAATACTGAAGACTTGGCTTAACATTGGTTGATACTGAATATTAGTTCCCAATATTACTGTGTCGGTGGTAGAATATTTTTCTCAACTGCAATAATATTAGCAAATAAATGAAGTGGTCATAAAAAAGGCCAAAAACACTATCATACAGTACTGGTCTGCCTCAGTTCCTTTGTAGTTTTCTCCGTATTTATTTCTCATTCTGCAGCCATATGAAGGCACCATGATAACAGCTAGTTATTCAAGCACAAAATCTAATACTTCTTTTTTGTACCTTTCTCCGTCTTGGTCTCCAGTCTCTACCCCTCAAATTTTGCGACCACTCCTTAATATATGCAGCAAAAACTGTTTGGACTAAACTTTCGAAAGACCTTTGAGACATCACTCTTCTTCCATATTTGCCTATAAACAAATGTCTTCCACTTCTCCCCATGTCCTTTTCTCTAGCAGCATTCTACTCCAAACTAAAAACTAAACATTTCATACCATCTTATCAGAAAAATAATTCTGCTCCTTCAGCATGCTGTGGGAGCATTGGAACCGCTTATCACCTCAGCACCACACCCACTTCTCTGGAGTGATCTTCAGGGATCGGGCCCTGAAATTGACCAACCTACCTTGTGCAGATTTTTGTACAGTTTCACTCCACCGAGTCAGAAGATCTCCCTCAGGCAGCCATTATGTGGCACAGAAACTGTCTAAAAATCATAATGGGAGATTTGAAATGGGTCTTGCCCAATTCTCTGACAGCCACTGGATTTGCTCTCTATCTCTTTCTCTCTATCTCTGTCTCTGTCTGTCTATCTCTGTCTGTCTCTTCCTCTATGTCTCTCTCTGACTCTGTATTTCTGTCTGTCTTTCTTCCTCTGTCTGTGTGTCTGTTTCTCTCTGTGTGTCTCTCTATGTCTCTCTTTGTATCTGTCTGTCTGTCTCTGTCTCTCTTTATCTGTCTGTCTGTCTTTATCTCTTTCTTTCTCTGTCTTTTTCTCTCTCTCTTTCTCTGTCTCTCTCTATCTCTCTATAAACGACAATAAAAGACAATAACTTCCTACCGGCCTTAACCTTTTCTGGTGATAAATCTTGTTTATCAGATTTAATTTGCTGTAACTCTCTGAGGTTTGTCAGACTGTTCCAATAAACGAATATATATATCTGTGCGTGTGTGTCTCTCTCTCTTTGTCTCCAGCTCTCTCCCCTTCCATCCCCTTTGCTCTTCTCTCAGATAGTCAGTATTATCATTAAATGAATTTGAAATAATTACACCTTTCCTGTTAACTAAGTAGCCATTATTTACATATGACAAGCACACATGCATTACACTGTATAAAACGATTACGTCAGTAATTAAACAGGTCAGTCGTTACAAACTTAGTATAGACCTATAGTATATTTGATTGTTAGAACTGTCAAATGATCGTGAATCAACTATGTCCAGATAAAGAAAGTTCACATGACCTTAGGCTGAATCAGAAGTTCATAATTACTGGCCATAGAATGACTCAGAAAATGCTTTCCTTGAGCAAACTAATGAACTTGGACTAAGTATTACAAATCACTTCATTTAAGGGATTGGTCAGTAAGCCACTATCTTCAGCTTACGAGTCATCAACATCCAGTTCACACGGGCAAGGTCTCCTCCCACACAGGAAAACTTGGACATACACAAAAACCTTGGCTCATGGCAAGTCCCAATTGAACTCTGTTATTTAATTAAATTAGCCAGAATAAACTCGTAAGAGCTCGGAAATAGCATTTGGCATTTTACCTAACGAGGGGGACGTCAGTCTCCATGGCCCTTTACAAGAGACTCAAATTTTTCGTCCACATGTCTGCCTTTTGCTCACATTTTCCATCAAATCCATGCATATTAAAACTATGTATTTTACTGTGAAACTACCATGGGAGTTACCATGCATGCAAACTTGCAAACTTTTGACTGGGCCTGGGTCGGGAGTGCCTCTGAATAGATTCCTTGAAGGGGTGCTATATAAATGTTTTAGATAGATAGATGGATGGATGGATGGATGGATGGATGGATGGATGGATGGATGGATGGATGGATGGATGGATGGATGGATGGATGGATGGATGGATGGATGGATGGATGGATGGATGGATGGATGGATGGATGGATAGATAGATAGATAGATAGATAGATAGATAGATAGATAGATAGAAGACAGTCTCAGAACTGTGTTAATCCTGAAAGGCAGCCGTTGCTAAGAAGTGTTCATTCTTCTTGGACTTGGCATGTAATGCTGTGACCAGTCCTCTCCCTAGCTGCCTGATCTTCACGCTGAAAATCAGTGATGGGGTCTCGAGACCGCGGTCTTGGTCTCGAGACCGAAAACTTGCGGTCTTGGTCTTGAATGTGCCGGTCTTGGTCTTAAAGGTGCGGTCTTGGTCTTTGGCGTCTGGTCTCGGTCATTTGCCTTTGGTCTCGGCCTTGGGTGGGACCGAGAGTGGAGTGTGGAGTATTTGTTAAATGTTGTTGTCGATATTTACCGGTTTTTGCTATCATTAGTTTTTTGCATCCCAGCAACATCTCCACCTGTTGAGCGGGTGTTTAGCTGTCAGGGACTTTCATGAGACCTCACAGGACATGACTTGGGGACAAAATCTTGTGTGATTTAGTTCTTAAAAATTGTAATAAACATCTTATTTGAATGATGGGATTATGTGTCACTTAAATCAAGAATGGTGTTTACAGTAAATATTGGTCTTGAGGCTTAGGTCATGGTCTTGGACATTATGGTCTCGGTCTCAGTCTTGGATATGTGGTCTTGGTCTCGGTCTTGGTCCTGGACCATGCGGTCTTGGTCTCGGTCTTGAACCATGCGGTCTTGGTCTCGGTCTTGGTCTGAGATTTTCGGTCTTGTGCAAAACACTGATGAAAATGTACATCAGTGTACTCGTTTGCATTGACACTATTGTATTGCATTGTATCTGAGCATTTATACAGTGCCTCTCTCATTGGAGTTCACAACAGTGAACATGTGGAACAGAAAACCCAGGGTTAAAGTGGAGTGGGAACGGTGGGAACGGCGTTCCTACTGCTCTTGAAATTCTTTGTTTGCGTTCGCACTGCTCACGCATGCGTTCCAATGAAACTCTTCTTTAGAGTTCCCACTGCTCACCGAAACCACTTTAACCACTGAGAAAACCTAAAATATCTTTCTGCCCCGGAAGGGTTTGAACCTGAACTCTTACCCCACATACACATATAACTGTGGTTAAAAAGCTCACCCATAAATTCTTGTTGGAACCACATCCCCAATCTCCTTTGTATAATTATACCCTTCCCAGAAATTCTAACATGCATGGGTGGTGATCCCGGGGGTCGAGGGGGACAAGACCCCCACTTACACACTATACAGTTGACCCCCACATTTTGAAGAAACACCAAAAAGGTCCAAAAGTTTTTTCACATCAAATTTTTTCACCTCTTTTTTGACCAAATCAGTTCAAAAGGGTCCTGTGTCCCTTCCCCCACTTGTCAAGCAAGATCGTCGCCAGTGCTAACATGCCACTGGTACCCCCTAAAGACACAGTTCAGACAATCAGTGGCGTCACTAGGGAGGTGCGGGGGGTGCGGACCGCACCGGGTGACACCCTAGGAGGGGGGTGACACCCAAGATGAGAAAATGAAATCTTTTTTTAAGATCAGGTCATCACTTTTTTTGGGAGACAAATTCCTGTCAAAGGTAAAGAGGTAATGGCATTATGGTAGGAGATCGGAAAAAGAGTAGGAGACCGGAAAAAGAAGGATAGTTTTTTGGGAGACGAATTCCCACAAAAAGGGTAATCTTTTTTTTTGTGAGTGACACCATGACTTACCGCACCGGGTGACACCAGCCCTAGTGACGCCACTGCAGACAATTATAATATCTTCTGGTCTGCCACTTGTTTCAATGTATCATACTCCAAGTGGAAATAAACAAGCACCAGGATTTTTCAATCTCATAATCTGTCTTGTTGGAGTTTTGGAATACGTAGCAAACTTAGCCGGGTTCAGTGAAAAGGAGAACGTATGATGCCACGTACTATAATTTAGAATAACAGAGGAAAATAACTAAAGGCTAATAAAAAGCACCATATCAGGAAAAACTTTGGACTGTGTTGTTATTGCATTTGGATAAAGAGCAGTCCCTTAAGCTAGCTCTGAGGCAGCCATGTTATTGGATGAAACACCCCGAAAAGTCACAAACTAATTGTGGTAGCGCTATATAATTTTATTAATACACCGCTATAATGCTTTGACCATTAAAAAGAACGTAAAAACACACACACACCCACACACACCCACACACACCCACACACACACACACACACACACACACACACACACACACACACACACACACACACACACATCGTTTTATAAGTTAAATAACCTACCTGAAATTGAGTTACTTTTCACACACCACCGCTACCTTTCTTCTTCGTCTTCAGTTGCTACAACTAGGAAAAGATCGAGGCTTACACTCAATACCTACCGAGCAGACCTAATAAACTTACAATTACTGTATCTAGTTTTTCTACTGTTATTTAACTTCCCGACTTTTCAAAGAGAACCGCCTAGTTCCGTTTTTGCGCAAATCCCACAAACAACACAAATGCACGCGTTTGCCTACAACCTAGAACGGCTTCTACACGATAAAAACGAGCACGATTTCTTGTAGTTCAGCTTCAAATTGATGCCAAAGCCTACGGTGTATTTTATCATACTAGACTGTACACTCAGCTACGTAGGAAAGCCGATAAAACAGCCAAACGCGCTTCTTCTATTCAAACAGCCAACATCTGGACAACATCACGATCTGTCACAGCAAGTAGGCTCCACCCACGCTTACGGAACACGAATATCAAAACACACAATTCCCGTAACAGTTTCACATCAACTTATATAAATCCACCGCAAACTGAAAAAAAACGAAATATAAACTTATCCAACAGCCACCACCACACTGTTAAACTACTGAAAGATTACGTAGCTCACAATTTCGCACTGCCTTTGGAGCAGACAGCGAACAAGTAGCGCACTACGTTAAGTATAACGGAAGTGCGTGTCTTTGTGTTCGTTTGTGTTTGCGTCAGTCAGTGTTTGTGAGTGATCATGATCATGAGTGACCGAGTCGTCAAGTGGAGCGAGCGAAGGAGATAACATATGAAACGTAAGCTTAGGCTATAGAACGAAAAATTTAGAACATCATTCTGACGTTCACAAATGTGAGAAACGTCATAGCAACTCTAGAAACGCTCATTCATATTCGTCAGCTATTCCTCATTCACTAGTAGGCCTACGTAGGGTGGATCAGATGGATAATTACCTTATCGTAGGCCTACTGATCCATCCCACGGACTCACCAAAGCCTCGCCCCTTGCCATCGCTCAACAGGTGTTTCATTTAAAATTGAAAACACTGCTCTTTCACAAATCTTATCCTGGTCAGTCCCCTCTTAGTAGTAGTAGTAGTAGTCAGGGGCGTCTATCCCCCCAAGTCATTGGAGCAACGTCCCTTTCCCCCTCTTCTCCCCCCTTCCCGTTCCTTCCCCCCTAAAATGGTGGAACACACACTGACAGATCTCCCCCCTATTTCTTGGATGGAGCATTTGCTCCAAGGTTTCTATGGTGTAGACGCCCCTGGTAGTAGTAGTAGTAGTAGTAGTAGTAGTAGTAGTAGTAGTAGTAGTAGTAGTAGCAGCAGCAGCAGCAGCAGCAGCAGCAGCAGCAGCAGCAGCAGCAGCAGCAGCAGCAGCAGCAGCAGCAGCAGCAGCAGCAGCAGCAGCAGCAGCAGTAAAGTAGTAGTAGCAGCAGCAGCAGCAGCAGCAGTAGTAGTAGTAGCAGTAGTAGTAGTAGTAGTAGTAGTAGTAGTAGTAGTAGTAGTAGTAGTAGTAGTAGTAGTAGTAGCAGCAGCAGCAGCAGCAGCAGCAGCAGCAGCAGCAGCAGTAATAGTAGTAGTAGCAGTAGCAGTAGCAGTAGCAGTAGCAGTAGTAGTAGTCTTGTCCAGTTCTCTCTCAGTTGTTGGAATTGCTCTGTCTCTGTCTCTGTCTCTGTCTCTGTCTCTGTCTCTGTCTCTGTCTCTGTCTCTCTCTCTCTCTCACTCTCTGTCTGTCTGTCTGTCTGTCTGTCTGTCTGTCTGTCTGTCTGTCTGTCTGTCTGTCTGTCTGTCTGTCTGTCTCTCTCTCTCTCTCTCTTCTATCTATCTCTGTCTCCCTCTACATCTCTCTGACTCTGTTACTCTGTCTGTCTCCCTCTGTCTGTCTGTGCGTCTGTCTCTCTCTCTCTCTCTCTCTCTCTCTGTCTCTCTCGGTAGAAGCAGTCGCGAGCTAGGCGGTGAAGCTGCGGCTTAAAGGATAACTCCTGGTCGATTAGAACAGAGGTTCTTAACAGGTGTGTCGCGAATCGACCGGCAGTGTGTCGCGTAAACATGGTGTGTCGTTGGTGTGTCGCAAAAAATTGGTGAGTCGCGAATTCTCACAGCCTACGTCCGTCGTTCTTGCATTACACTTACTTACTTGAAACTTGGCGGACGTAGGCTGTGAGAATTCGTAGCACTCCATTTATATATTCTATTATATCGTAATCAGGCCCAGGGGCGACCATGATGTTTACCTTATAGACTATAGGCCCCTACATGCCGATGTAAACTTTTACCCAATATTGTAACATTCGAAATGGCTAAATTGATCAGAATAAAACGAAAATTTTGCGAATCTATAATAATAATTATTGATGATGCGAAATCAGATTTTGGTAGCAGTGAGACGGATTCTAGCACCAACAGTAGTAAATACGAAAAGGATGCTGCTGACACTTTTAGCAAACCAACCAAGAAAAACATAAAAAAGAAGAAATCGAGAATGAAGGATATGTACAAGCAATCCTCAGGAACTCAGTTCTTTGCAAAGACGTGCAAAGAACATTATAAAACACTAGCGAGATGGGCGTCCGGAGGAGAGCAAGGGGACATTTGCCCTGGATTTTGCAAATCTTTCACAAAATTAAAATCTTTTGAAAATCTCACTTACTGCTATTAAGCTAATGTAGAAACGAGAAGGGATCGCTTCAATATGAACATTTTCATTCATTAAAAATGTTAACAATTTTAAATTTTAAATAGATAACTAGTTTAACTTTAAAATTTTAACAATATTCACATACGACGATTCAGTGGCGTCACGAGGGGGGTGCGGACCGCACCGGGTGACACCCTCAGAGGGGGTGACACCCAACATGAGAAAATTATCAAATTTTTGGAAGATGAGGAATTCCTAAAAAAGGTCACTTTTTTGGGGAGTCGAATTCCTAAAAAAGTCTTCACTTTTTTGGGGAGACGAATTCCTAACAAAGGTCATCACTTTTTTGGGGAGACGAATTCCTAAAAAAAAGGTCTTCACTTTTTTTGGGAGACGAATTCCTAAAAAAAGGTCATCACTTTGTTTCAGGGTGACACCATATGACTTACCGCACCGGGTGACACCAGCCCTAGTGACGCCACTGCGACGATTGCATGGTGTGTCGCCAAATTTGGTTGCAAGTTTAGGTGTGTCGCGTGCCAAAAAGGTTAAGAACCTCTGGATTAGAACACCAAGGTCTCGCACCGTGAGAGAGAAGGAAAATGTAGGGAATTCAGCAGCGAGGGAGGTCAAGTTTAACCCAGCCAACCGCTGTCAAGTGCCCAATTTTATTTTGACTAAGCGCCTGCCATAGGTATAAGTTGGCTCTCGCTACTCATGGGCGGCGATCCCGGAGGGTGGGTCGAGGGGGACAAGACCCCCACCTTTTAGAGTGGGGGACACACCATACATCTGTCCCCCCCCATTTAGAAGAAACACCAAAAACAGCGCGAAAAAATTTTTTTGAACTCTTTTTTGACCAGATCATTTCTAAACTGTCCCCCACCTGTCAAACAAGATCGCCGCCACTGCACAGTATAAATAATTATAAATATTCGAGATCACAAATTTGGTCGTTATTGGTTAAGTTAAGTTGGGGGCGCTATAATTAATTATTTTAAGAGATGGTATATCTTTACGCTTGACACAGAGCTCAATATACAGCTAGCTAAAATCAGAATTTTTACAAACTATTAACTATACTTATCAAATGCAGACAATCAAATTTCTGCTTTGAAATCTTACAAACTATGCATTCCCGTCTACAGAACCCAACTTCACAGCATTATAACGTCACCATGACGAAGGCTTTTAACAACTTCTCTCGAATAAGTACGGTTTTTAACCATTACCTAATGCAGAGCGTCCGTGGCGCTACTGTTAAGTCGTTTCGCCCAAATCAGCCTCGATTCGAAGTTTAAGACTGTAGACCTACAGCTAGTGGTTCGAATCCCGGTTGGTCGGCGATACGCTCTATTATTTATTTGTTACTGTTCTAACTTGCACCTATGCCGAAAGAATGTTGAATTCTTTCAAAAACGCAACTCGAATCGCTTTCTGGTACAAGTTTGAAACGTATAATGAAAAGAATTAACGCGACGCTTAGCTCATGCCTATGTTATTATTAATTAGTAGGCCTAATTTCTATTGCGCCGGTCACCGGTGTATAGGCCTACATGCACAAGGTACCAATTACCGATGGCACACCAAAACCAAGCCGTAATCAGGTCAATATCCAGAAGATCAGTCCGTAAGACAGCCTGTGGTGGATAAGCAGTTTGAAAGAGCAGTGCCGTCTTAACAGCATTGTAGGCCCTTGGCAAAGCGATGCACTTGAGCCTCTGCTCACCCACAGAGATACAAATTTAAACAGTCAATTAAATCAAACCTATGGATGTATTGGTACCATGGGCGTCCAGGAATTTTTGTGGGCTGGGGGTTAAAAATGACGGTTTGCATAATTATTCATGCACGTAGAACACGTGACAACTTTTAAAATAATGGTCAAGGACTTTATATAAATAATTAAGTGTCTTTTCGCATTAAAATTGTGTTGGGACTGTTGTAACAATCATAATAATCAGAATTAATTTATGTAAAATTTGCGAAAAATCCAGGCGGCAAATGCTCCACGCCATGTTCCCATGTTCGGACGCCCACGATTGGTGCTGTCTCCCTTCCAGTCTTCACCTCCACTGTCCATGCCTTCATCTGCTCTCGCATAGATTACTGTGAGTCTGTGACTTCCTCTTTCTTGGCCTCACCAAAGTCCGTCTACTCTCTCCACTCTACAAGCTGTTTTTGACGCAGATGCCAGACTAATCGCCCGTCTCCCACAGTTCTCCCATATTTCCACATGAACATAATTAAGCCTTGCACTCATAGCCCCTGGCCCACGATTCTAGGAGCCCCAAATTCAGTCAGATGGGCGAAGCCCCCGGAAGCTGAACGCTTTTTGACATTTGTACAGGAAATTTTAACATTTCAGTGAATTAAGTGAATTTTTATCTCAGGATATAACAAATATGCTCGAACAAATTCTGGACAGGGCAAAAATTCTGGCAGGGCATCAACCAGGGCAAAGGCTTTTTACCAGGGCATTTGCCCTGCTGGTGCGCCCTAGCTGGTGTAGCGCCGCACCTGCGTACAAGGGGACCTTAAATGTCGTGGCGCCTATTCGAACGGGCATCGGTGGTGAAGGATCTCACCCGAACAATTCATTGAAAAATGAACGAGCAGGGTCGAGGCCATTATACGATCGCTATAGAAAATCGCGTACATTTGTCATGCAGTCGGCCATTCAGGCAGTCTGCCCTCCTTCAAAGTCTAGAAGTGCACACACGACCATACGACAGAAAGTCGATGGAGCTGAGCAACCGTGCGTGAAGGCATGGGCGGCGATCCCGGAGGGTGTCGAGGGGGACAAGACCCCCACCTCTAAGAGTGGGGGACACGCCATACATTGGACCCCCAATTTTGAAGAAACACCAAAACACCAACAGTTTTTCGCGCGAAATTTTTTTTGACCAGATGAGTTCAAAACTCTTTTTTAGCAGATAAGTTCTAAAGTGTCCCCTCCACCTGTGAAACAAGATCGCCGCCACTGCCGCCACTTCACTTTTTGGGCGCTGTATAAATCCTGAGATTACGATAACGATTATCCAAGCATATATTGAGATCGTAGCTAGAGTCTACTCGTTTTTCTTAATTCTGTCTCCCGGCTTCAAGTCTCATCTCTCAAATCCTGTCGTCGCTTCTTAATATAGGTCGCGCCGGCTTCTCACTTGGAACGAACTCCCGAAAGACCTTCGCCAGTTCCCACATCTTTCTCTATACCGCCCATCAGTCTGAACACTCTCCGCCTTCCCCGTTGGAGGCCGAGAGACTGAGATCCGCTCCTGCACCTTTCCATGACCACCATCACCACCAAGTTCCACTGTATGTATAGGGCCTACATACATAAAGTGCTGCCTCTCGGCTTGTCCCTCCGGAATCTGTCCTGGCACCGAGACGGGTCAAACAACCTGGGTCTTCCGGACTTCATCTGATATAGCGCCAGTAGTTTATAACTTGGTCTCCCTAGCGAGACTTCTGTGATGCTAAGAAAGTTTGGAGATGTAGACCTACATTTGCATTACAAACGCGATTACACGAATGATTAACAGTAGGTTTAAACCCATATCTTTGTGATGGGCAACAATGATCAAAATAAAATGGTAGGCCCCTAGTTGGCATCTCTGACAAACCCTCTGACTTTATGCAGCGCTTATCTTGTATGTAACGCTTTAGAAACTTCCGAATTTACGGTTCACAATTGTCAGCTATAGCGACAGTTTAATAGCTTATGCTCTGTTATCCAGTTAACCGTTAAAACGCGCGCAATTCCATTACGATTAGTCATATTAGGGCCTACGTCCGTGTACGGTCCTTTTAATAATTTATCCCACTGGCCGCAAGCGATCCCCGTTGAAACGTCTGTGTGTATGCGGACCGTATTAAGCTGCTAGTTCGTGTTGCAAATACACAGATTCAACCACGATCGGCATTCTAGCCTAGGCCTACTCTTGCAGAAGAGCATGGCGCTGTACGCTTTAGCCTTTAACCGAAAATATAACCAACATGGCTACGCTTGCGATGGTGTAGGCCCTACTGGAGTGAAGTTTATTGCTGAACAATGCGACTTATGTATACTTCACATGACAAGCACGGACTTCGAACCTGGGTCTCACAGTTGAAAGCCATCCGCGTTTAATTGCTAGGCCTACTCAGCCATTTTACCGTTTGAAACCATTGCGCAAGTAATGGAGTGGCTGCTATCATTGCATGGAACTGCACATAGGGAGTAAAATCTTTGGGGTTCCCAATGTAAACTTCGAGGAGATATCCCAGTCTTATGCCAATTGGCACTCCCAGGTTCAAGGACCTAGAGGAGCAATAATTCATACCCATTTTTCTTTATATTATATACTTATTTTCAGTCTTGTTGTCAAGACCTTAAACCTCAAGACCAAGACCAAGACCTTGAACCTCAAGACCAAGACCAAGACTTTAAACCTCAAGACCAAGACCAAGACTTTGAACCTCAAAACCAAGACCAGGACCAAGATATTCTATGGGGCCTCATAAAAATTCTGCCGTGTGAAAAATACGTTCTACAGGTGCTGAAATCACTGGCACACACAGCAGCTTTTCAAGCACTGGATGTAAATGTACAAATTGTGAGTCTGTTTTGAAATCATTCCATGTATACATAACCGGAAGTCAAAATAATTGTCCAAAACAACAGTAAAGTATTATTCACACCGTGTAAATACTAAAGCAATTTTATCAGTAATTACTGGATACATTTTTAAAATCACAGCAGAATGTTTGGAAATATTTAAATTCCAGTCTAGAGTAGAATACTTGTCTGAAACGTTAAACATTCTTATTTACAGTAGGGCCTACAGTATACGAGACAAGTGGAAAATTCGATGCCAAACCTCTGTGAACAAGTCAGGTTTTGTTAAAGGACATCACTGCACAACATTGTGGTCTAGTCAGTAGTGTGCTCAACCTGTAAGGTTATGGTTTGGGCAGCGTTTAATCTAGTCCCCCTCTTCTGGGAGGGGAAACCAGGTTTCTGGGGGAACCAACCAATTTTTCAGACTTTTTAAACTTTCATCCAGACTTTTTATACAACTTTCATCTTCAAAAAAGTTGATGACCTTTTTTTTAGTCATTCGTCCAAATTTCTCCACTTTTTCCTATATAGGAATTACTCTCTCAAAAAACATTGATGACCTTTTCCTTTTTTTAGGGATTCGTCTCTCTCGGGGGGGGGAACCATGTATCACCATGTATCCTGGGGGGATTTTCCCTCCCCAAAAGGTCTCTACCTTATATTATTGCCGGCCTCTGGGGGAAACATAAATCCTGGGGGGGACTTTTACCCCCCCCCCAAAGACGTCTAGATTAAACACTGGGTTTGGGTTCGAGGCTGCTTAAAGCAGACGCCACCCAACGACTCTGGACACCCTCTGTGCACCCTCGACCCAGTGACCAGGCAGAATTTGGTACTCACGTAAGCTGGGAAGTATACAGAAGTCCTGGAACACGACGGCTCTTAGTCTACCACTTTGGAATTTGTCCACTGCTGGCTGAAGGAATGAGCACCTTTCCAACGTTCAGCTAGGGACCATGGAGTTCTACTTTACTTACAAGGAAATCGGACCTGGACCTCTTTTGGACTACTCTCTGGAACCCCCTCTGATTTGGTTTGGTCTTCTGGAAACTGGACTCGGACCTCTCTCGGACTACTCTCTGGAACCCCCTCTGATCTGACGTAGCGCTCGTGAATAGGCTGGTGCCCAGCGCTTGGCCTTCGAGTGGCGCTTTAGACGTTTGGAGATTACGATTACGATTACGAAGGCAAATTGTAAAAGTACATTAATTGGGAATTTGCAGTTCAGTCCAAATGTGAGAAAGACCACTCAGGAACAATCTTCAACAGAAATTTCTCTAGCTCTTATTTCTTGAACGCAAGCATCGTGCCATCTCCCACAACAAGGAAGCTCACGTAGACACGATCATCAGCATGGACCTTCTTGCCAAGCTTACGCAGGGCAACAGTAGTTGGATCGGTTTCCTCAGGTTTGTAAACACTTCCACCCCACAGCATCTGAAAAAGTAGTATACACATGAAACTACAAACAAATAAAAGTACCGGTAAAAAGCTAAAAATTAACCTTATAGCTAGATTCACGCCAAGATAATGCAGTCATTATTATAACTGTAATTGAACATATAGCACCGCTCAAAGACCAAAACTTATCGGAGGCGCTCTTACGCTAGCCTGTGACGCTAAATGTCGTTAAGAACAGAACTTATGCCTGAAAATCTTCACAACAGGCAGTACTCTGATATAACATGGTTAGAGGTGAGGATTCCAAAATTTAATACCTCACCACCATGTGACCTCATTATAATGCAACCTGATTGTAATATGACGCGAGATGGTTGAGAAATTAAAAACGTGTCCCTATAATGATATGGTGCTTAACTTTCACATTACATTTATCATGTTATATTCTATTTCCTTCAGCTGTTATTAATTTTTATGCTCAGTACTATTGTATTGTATTGTATTCGGATATTTATAAAGCGCTTCTAGCGGGAGGGCCATTCAGAAGCGCTCCCAGTGCGATAGACCCCGAGAGAAAAAGCAAGTTTTAAGAAAGGTAAAAGAGGAAGAGACGCTACCTGAGAGAATAGAAGAACGAACAAACGGAGGAAGCCCATTCCAAAGAGCAGGGCCAATGGAAGCAAACGACCTAGATTGAGCCAGTGAAGTCCTGACACGGGGAACGAGGAGGTCCAAACGGTCAGATGAACGAAGAGGACGAAGAGAAGCCGCAGAGTGAGGGCGATGAAATAAGTCACATAAATATTTTGGAGCGAAACCAAGCTGAGCCTTAGAGACAAGGATGAGGACCTTAAATTGGATGCGGGCAGAAAGCGGGAGCCAGTGGAGTTCTTCTGCCATAAAGGTGGTGATATGAGAGAATCGAGGAAGACGGGCAATTAATCTAGCAGCAGCATTGATCCCGACGAGAGAAATGTGAACGAGAACGAAGCAAGTGTTTCGTAAACTTCTCTTATTCGATTGAAAGAAGGTCAGACGTCAGCATATCGCCGCAAGTTCGCAGTATAGCGGTCAGTTCAAAGGTCAACGTTTAACAAGTACTGTGTGACACTTAGTGCCTCTATTGAGTTGCTCTAGAAGTGGAGCTATACAAATGTTCGATTACAGTTACTTACTATATAGTACAAACGATTATATATATATCCAAGAATTTAATTACATTATCAATGGCTATGATTCCATTCTTGCGAACCAGTTTGAGGCAGAGTTCATAGTAATTGTCATAATTCAATTTATCCGCATCAATAAACGCAAAATCAAAAGTTTCGGCTTCACCATTTGCAATCAACTTCTCTGAAGCAAAACAAGATCACAGCCAAGTATAAGAAAATGTAGAATGTATATATAGCGACCGTATGGTCTCGAACTCTGCTCATTTTTCAATGAATTGATCAGGTCAGACCCTACACCACCATTGCCGTTTCAATGGGTGCCATGCCATTTAAAGTCACCATACTAGCTTGTGATTAAAATCTCTGAAAAAGCCACCTTCGGGAGGCGAACCACGATCTGCCTTTGTGTTCCTGGTCAGCATGCTTTACAAACTATATAAAACCTAGGCAATGATGAAGAAACAGTTTCAAGCAGACAAATCTCAAGACCTTAATGACATTACATGACTTACAGAATCCACAGAACTCGGTCATAAACTCCAATGCTTCAAAATGGCCCATGAATACAGCCCAATAGCGTTTTGATGTAAAGCACAACAGTAAAAGTGCATGTTGATCAAGTGAAATGTTTATTTGCATAGGGGTAAGCAATGAGTTGAGTTAACGAGATTTAAACGTAATTCTTTGTGAGATATAAGACTAATTTTAAACTGAATTCTCACCCCTGGGGCAAACAATGCATTCACTCACACAAGATCATCGTTTGTAGCTGAAATAACTTGATGCATCACTTTCATCTTTTCCCCATTTATATTATCTTCAAGTAAGTAATTAAAAATTAAAATAATTAGGACAAACAGAGAACACTGACCCAAAGTCTCAATGGCTGGTGCAATTCTGAGATCAATTTTGTGAGCAACACCTGCCTAACAAGCAATCATGAATCAGTTAATTTCTTTCATAAAATGAAATATTCCGAAGTCACTTGAGGAGTGACTTTACATCAAAAGTCCTTATTCTGTCTTTAGTGGGTAAAAACCTGACATTCTAGTTCAAGTTAATGCTCAGTATTTTGTCACTACTACGAAGTTTATTCATACAGATAATGCCCTCCTTACATACGAAGTTCAGAAAGGAGTGCACACCGAAACCACGCAACGATTAAGAGTCATAGGTAGACTGGGATAGGGAAGTTTTCAGTTTAAGGCAAAAGATAGCCTTGCTCGCAAACATGAGTTGCAAACATGAGGTAAAGACCTCCAGATGGGGGGACCAGCAACTGAGACTGAACACCGTCGTTCAGACTAGGCAAATGATTTGCCAAAAAACACTTATTATTACATCAGATTTGGTTGTTTCCTGATACTGAATTCCGATTCTGGTTCATCCACCAGCTAATTAACTAATTACACAAAACTAAAATAGAGCAAACGTGTAATTACATTTATTTACTCTCTCTATGTAGTGTACTTATACTTGCGAAAGATCCGTAAATGCGAGGCATGAGACAAGACTGCCTACGTTATTTGTATGAGACTGGAGAACAATTGGTTGACCCATGCTTGACCCCTATACCTCTTGCCAAAAAGGCTTTCCTTTATTGGCATATTCCTCATTGACATCACATGCAACAACTTTGCCATCATCTGGGAGTGCAAGAGCCATACCCAGTGTGCTGAATCCAGTAAAGACACCTGTAAATCAGGAAAATGCACAAGAGTTGGAAATTTATTCATTTGCAGCAATCCTAAAAGTTACAAAACAATACAAAAGCACATTTACCTTCAAGGTTCAACTTTCTTTAAAAGGCCAGTGTCCCAACTCAAATTTACCATACTCATATTCCTGTCTATATTAATATTTAGTTAGTTCTTATTCACTTCTGTTACAGGGATACTTCATTATTCATTTCAGTTATAGGTAAGTAAGTATAATCTTTATTAATCAATAGCTACAGTAACCATGCCAGAGCAACCTTGTGGGTTACTTCAATGGTGCTATACAAGTGCTCTGATACGTACATACATACATACATACATACATACATACATACATACATACATACATACATACATACATACATACATACATACATACATACATACATGTACATACATACATACATGTACATAAATACATACATACATACATACATACATACATACATACATACATACATACATACATACATACATACATACATACATACATACATACATCCCACACTCAGATTCAACTACAGTATAACGGAGCAATTATGTTATCTGTTTCCCAGATAATAGTGGGTGACTGATCTAATGTAATGAACAAACCTATGTCCAGAGTTTTCTTGGCCTCAATGCATCGAAGTATGTTCTGGAACAACTGAATCTCGTCTGGACTTCCCAGCATGATAGCCATTGGCTCCTTCAGTGTAAGCTGATACAGCATAAATCAGCAAAACCCAATTTTTTTATTCAATAGATAAAAACATCACATATCATAGGGCAGTTGTAGGTACATATTTATGTAGCACCTGCACTTATAAAACTCCGCAGATGAGCTACAGAAAGATTGGGTGAAGTGAACTGCTTATTCACAGTTCAGAAAGAGAGGCTTATGGCAAATGCATGTTGCAGGTAAAGATTTAAAAAACTTAGAATGTTTAAACATTGCATAGCTGGTGTAGACTACTTAGTTATGCAGGCTTTAGCCCTATTAATAATGGTACTCCATAGGATGCTTAGCCACATTTAATGGTCCAAAAAACATTGTTTACCTCATATGCAGAAAGCACAGTCAACCTCATATACATGTATCTATTCTAACTGTAGTACCTTTTAACTTGAAGCTTCAATTATAACATTTGCTCAAAAAATTGGATACTGAAAGGGTAAAGTTGGAACCTCCATCAGCTTCTGCTGAGCCGGATGAAGTCGAAGGGAGTGTTCAGAAGCATAGGCAGTCTTAGGATCACTGGTGTTGAATAATTTAACTATCAAAAACACACTTCAAATTCAAATAAAACAAACACATACTGCATGTCTATTTACTCTGCTCTAGGTATTGCAAATGCAAGTTTATAAATCAGACAATCTATCCAAACGAGTTCAAAGATGAATTACCCCTGCAGCTGACGTCTATATTACACACGATTGGTTAGGTTGAGTATGGTGTCCCACAGGGTTCTGTCCTTGGCCCCATTCTATACTTACTCTACACAGCTGACATTCGTTCTATATTTACTAAACACCTTACCTCTGGTCACCTCTATGCAGATGACGTTCAGCTCTTTGTCCAAGGCTCATCCTCTCAGCAGATCTCCCTTGTTGGATCCATTGATTCCCCGTCACATGATCTCCACTCTTGGATGTCATCAAATCGCCTTTACCTTAACTCTTCTCAGACCCAACTGATCTGGTTTGGCACTAAGCAGCAACTTTCTAAACTTGATATCCCACTTCTGTCGTCAATATACCCTGCTTTTTCATTTTATTTATGTAGCACCTGCACTTATAAAACTCATCAGGGCAGCTACAGAAAGATTGGGTGAAGCAAACTGGTTATTCACCATAATCACAATTCAGAAAGAGAGGCTTATGGCAAATGCATTTAGCAGGTAAAGATTTAAAAAACTTAGAATGTTTAAACATTACATCGCTGGTGTAGACTACGTAGTTATGCAGGCTTTAGCTTTACAATAATGGCGCTCCATAGGATGCTTAGCCACATTTAATGGTCCAGAAAACATAGTTTACTTCATATGCTGAAAACAAAATTAACCTCCTACATATACCATGTATCTATTCTAACTGTAGTACCTTTTAACTTGAAGCTTCAATTATTACATTTACTCAAAAAATTGGATACTGAAAGGGTAAAGTTTGCACCTCCATCAGCTTCTGCTGAGCCGGATGAAGTCGAAGGGAGTGTTCAGAAGCATAGGCAGTCTTAGGATCACTGGTGTTGAATAATTTAACTATCAAAAACACACTTCAAATTCAAATAAAACAAACAAATACTGCATGTCTATTTACTCTGCTCTAGGTATTGCAAATGCAAGTTTATAAATCAGACAATCTATCCAAATGAGTTGGGAGAGCTCAAAGACGAATTACCCTTGCAACTGACGTCTATATTACACACGACTGGTTAGGTTGAGTATGGTGTCCCACAGGGTTCTGTCCTTGGCCCCATTCTATACTTACTCTACACAGCTGACATTCCTTCTATATTTACTAAACACCTTACCTCTGGTCACCTCTATGCAGACGACGTTCAGCTCTTTGTCCAAGGCTCATCCTCTCAGCAGATCTCCCTTGTTGGATCCATTGATTCCCTGTCACATGATCTCCACTCTTGGATGTCATCAAATCGCCTTTACCTTAACTCTTCTCAGACCCAACTGATCTGGTTTGGCACTAAGCAGCAACTTTCTAAACTTGATATACCACTTCTGTCGTCAATATACCCTGCTTTTTCATTTTCATCCAGTGTTCGGGATTTGGGTGTCACCCTTGATAGTACCCTCTCGTTTTCTGAACACTTCTCCCACCTGACACGTTCCTGTTTCTATCACCTGAGGCGTTTGAGGGCTGTAAGAAGATCAGTTTTCCTTCAGTGTTTACTACTATGGTCCATGCCTTCATCTGCTGCCGCATTGACTATTGCAATTCATTGTTTGCTGGGCTCCCTAAAGCGCGCCTTTCATCTCTGCAGTCTGTTCTGAATTGCGCTGCCAGGCTCATTGCCCGTTTTCCTCGCTTCTCTCGCATAACTACCGTTATGACTGATGTACTTCACTGGCTTCCTGTTGCTTCCCGCATCGGCGCATCCAATACAAGGTCCTTCTCCTGGTCTCTAGGACTCAACTGGGAAAAGCTCCTAAATACCTCTGTGACCTAATGCGTAAACCTCGATCTGCTCTCTCTTCCCACCCTCTTCGGTCTGCTGACCGCCTTGATCTACTTGTCCCTCGCGCAAGGACTTCGATGGCTCAGCATCGTGCTTTTGCCATCCTTGGCCCTTCCCTATGTAATGACCTGCCCCCCTCTCTCCGTAGCAAGATATTACTTGGGATCTCGCCCTCTTCTCTCCGCTGTCTAAAGACCTTTCTTTTCCCTCGGGGCTGACACGCTGGGAGCGCCTCTGAATAGTCGATGCTGTGAGAGGCGCTTTATAAATAATCATATAAGATAAGATAAGATAAGATAAGATAAGATAAGATAAGATAAGATAAGATAAGATAAGACGATTACACTTTTCACGATCATCACCGGTACATAGACTTTGGCACTCATTTTAAATCCCATCATAATAGTACTGAGTTACCACCACCAGTAACCTTGCCCACTTTCTTAGGCCATCTATATTTGTGGTCATCAATTTTCAGAAGATGACTCACAATTGGTACGAGCCTCTGACTATTCTTTGAAGACATTGCTCTCCCTTTAGAAAGATTGTGTCAACTTCAAATAAAAGGCCGACATAGTGGCTTACTATTACTATAGTAAGTTCTATAGCGCTGGTGTCTGCTGCACACGGCATCAACCAATGGTACCATAGGCGCTGACTTTTGCTTTTGTCTCTGGGTGCATGGGTCATCCCTCCCCCCTAACTCTTCCCCTCCCCTCCCTTTCCCTTCCCTTTACACGCTATTAAAAGCTATGAAAACAAGAAGCAAATGATGGCAAATAGTATACATGTAATGCATAGTTCATTGCTGTTTGTGAAGAAGACACTAGAGGAGTGTATTTTTCACAAGTGACATGTATTGCACCTAACACTGCAGCATGTAGAATTGCAATGTGCTTAAGTCGTTCCTTGTACAAAATTTGAATTTAACATCCGAATTGTTCTGGGTGTGACGCACCCACTGAACGGCTCCCAAGGAGTCTGTGCCTATGAGTGGCACACAATCAAGTCAACATCCAGAAGATGGGTGGATAACCATTTGAAAAAGAGAAGTATTAAGTAGAGACTGAAATGACACTAGTAGTGACTGAGCAGAATGCACATAGATACAGGGAGGAATAATTCCAAATTCCAAGTCCAGCAACCAAACCAAGTCCATTAACCATGAACAGTATTAAGTTTAGGTGTAACACAAGATTAAAAGCAATCACATGAATGTTGAATAGTGACAACACTATTATAAGGACTGATTTTAAATTACGTGGTTGGCTACAGGTAGGCTAAATGTTTATAAACTACAAGACCCAATTTGAAAGAGATTCTATGTTGAACAGGGAACCAATGCAATAATATTATTTAAGCTTGGGGTCAATGTTTGTATTTTGAGGTATAATAACTATCAAACCAACTGTAAATTTACCATCAACATAAAATGACATCCCACTGAACGACTGCCAAATACCGTACCCAGTGGTGTGGTGTACATTGTGAACATGGGGGGGGGGTCAAAAGTTTTTTTGCGTGTGAGCGAGAAAACATTTTTGGACCTCTTTTTTACCAGATTAGTTCAAAATTCTTTTTTACTAGATCAGTTCTAAAGTGTCCCCTACCTGTCAAACGAGATCGCCGCCACTGATTGTGAACAAAGAGGCCTAAACACAGAACCCTAAGAACACCACACATCAACAAAGCATTGCACCTTGGTCCAACAGTGCAGCGTACTTGCACGAAAACTTGTTTCAGCAACATGTTGAATAACTGTCGTTAACCTCATCATTGTGACATTGTCAAGTACCGCAGTGATTTTTACATCTAGCGTGAATAATAAAATTATGATACATGATATGTAACACCACAGTATAGATAATTACACAGTACGTCGACTCCCGGCCGATGCAGCAGTCAGAATGTGTGACTGACCACCATTTTGAAACTGAGCCGTTTACACGCCGATACACCAGAATCCATCACATCAAATATTTTTAGACGTTACAACATTGAGGACTACACGCCAATACAGTACCGGAATCCATCACATAAAATATTTTTTAAACGTTACAACAACATTGAGGACTTCATTATAGAATTAACAATATTATTTTTACCGTTAATTTCAGCTTAAATCTATTATTCAAAAGCTCAGTTTCAAAATGGCGTCACCCCAAAAACTAGTCAACAGGCAGCGATGGGAGTCGACGTACTGTGTAATTATTTATACTGTGGTAACACCGCAGTTGTTGTGCTCTACATTGCCAAAAACCTGAGAACTAAGATTCGCATGGGTTAAAAATTAGCACGAGGTTTTCGTCCAAAATCCCCTCTGCTCCAACATTTCATATTTGCATTGGTGGCGATCCCGGGAGGTCGAGGGGGACAAGACCCCCACCTTTTAGAGCGGGGGGACACACCGTACATTTGCCCCCTCCAAATTTTGAAGAAACACCAAAAAAAGGTCAGCAACTTTTAGAGCGAAAAAAAATTTCTAGAATGAAAATTATCGCGTGAGCGCGGAAATATTTTTTGACCTCTTTTTTGATCAGTTCAGGTCAAAACTCTTTTGACCAGATCATTTCCAAAGTGTCCCCCCACCTGTCAAACAAGATCGCCGCCACTGCATATTTGAGTCATACAACTTTCGGTAATAGCAGTATAAAAAACTTACAGTGGAAGTCAGCCATTTCGGCGCTTTAATACGCTTAATCCAAGAATATATTCATAGAAACAAAACGACTCTTTAAAGTAACAATTTCACACGAATGACTTGGCATTTCGGACAGCCTAGCGTCTCCCTTAACTAGTAAATGAGTCGCAAAAATTTGTAACACGAGTTAAAATTGAGTAGTCATAAAATAGGCGACTCGCGTTAGAACTCGAAAATCAAATTCATAGATTCGACTACGGATTTAGATCGTAATTGCAGTCTTGTTGTCCTCGAAACCAAGGTCTTGGTCTCGAGTGCACTCGAGTTCGTTTTTAAAAGTCTTGGTCTTGGTCTTGAGGTTCAAAGTCTTGCTCTTGGTCTTGGTCTTGAGGTTCAAGGTCTTGGTCTTAGTTTTTCAAGACCAAGACCAAGACTTTTGTCAATGTGAACAGTCATTAACAAAAAGCAAGAATTAAAAAAATTATCCAATAATTACTAATACAATTGCTTTAGTATTTACACGGTGTGAACGAGGCTTTAGGCCCCTACTGTTGTTTTGGACAATTATTATGACTTCCTGTTATTTACCATGGAACGATTTCAAAAGTGACTCAAGATTTGCTGCTGTGTGTGCCAGCGATTTCAGCACCTGTAGAACGTAGGTTTATCTTTCACACGGCAGAATTTTTATGAGGCCCACAGGTCATATCTTGGTCATAAAATTCTGAACGAATTGGTTTTTATAAAATGCAACAGACATTTGGAATAACATTTCACATGAAGAACTTTTGCAAATACTAATTCAGAATTCTCTGCAGTCTGCATTTAGAGGTGTACCTTTGCTTGAAAAAATAAGACTCGTGTTTTCATTAAAACAGCGAGTAGTCCGACTTAACTGTTTTAGTAAGGAATAGCAGTCTGGATATGATTGTAATTTTTTGTGTCTCGGTCTTGGTCTTGAGTTTCAAAGTATTGGTCTTGGTCTTAGTCTTGAGGATCAAGGTCTTGGTCTTGGTCTTGAGGTTCAAGGTCTTGGTCTTGGTCCTGGTCTTGGTCTTGGTCTTGAGGTTCAAGGTCTTGGTCTTGGTCTTGAGGTTTAAGGTCTTGACCACAAGACTGCGTAATCGAAATCGTAATCGTAAACTCCAAACTTCTAAAGCGCCACTCGAAGGCCAAGCGCAGGACACCAGCCTATTCACGAGCGCTACGTCAGATCAGAGGGGGTTTCCAGAGAGTAGTCCAAAAGAGATCCAAGTCCGATTTCCAGGGTACCAGATCAGGAGGTTTCCAGAGAGTGGTCCAAAAGAGGTCCAAGTCCGATTTCCAGGAGGCCAAACCAAATCAAAGGGGGTTTCCAGAGAGTAATCTAAAAGAGGTCCAAGTCCGATTTCCAGGGTACCAGATCAGAGGGTTTCCAGAGAGTGGTCCAAAAGAGGTCCAAGTCCGATTTCCAGGGTACCAGATCAGGAGAGGCAGAGCAGCTGTCAAGGCGGGTATCGTTTACGGCGAGAATAATTGGAAGGCGAAGTATCAGATGAGTCAGGGTAGGAGTATTTGAAACGGTGAGACTTCAGTTTTGAGTGGAAAGCCCGGGGGTGATAGATAGAGGAACATGAGGATGAGGATGAAGGACGGGTTGCAATGATGACGGAGGCACTAAGAAACTGCGAAATTCAGAGGGGAGATCATTCCAGAGGCGTGATAGAGATAGAGATTCGTTATGTTGTGCGTTTTGTACTGCCATTTAGGGAAACGTTACTGCGTAGTGATTTGAATATAAAAAAGCTAGATTGTGGTGTAACTGACGCACAGAAAATTAACTTAATGAAGATTATTCGAATACATGTAGGCCCTATGTATTCGTAAAATTCCTATAATGCAATATACAAAGATCTGCAGCTACGCCAAACTACAAAATGGCCAGCCACAGATACAAATAGCCTATATTAAACGCCCATATGGCCAGCCACAGATAGAGACCTCTCTATAAGCCTACTCGTTAATCGCACATTTCTCTATCACGGCCTTCGAAGTCTCCTCTCAAATTCTGAAACGGATCCTTTTTATATGCTTCGCTGTATCCCTCTGAAACGAACTTCCGAAAGACATCCGCCAGCAGGTGTTGGCTCATCCCCTAATTGAGATCTCCTCTAAGCTTTCCACGGTGTTCGGTGTAGATGCCCCTGCTTGGAACCAAAACCAAACAAACACACTGGCTCTTGCCGGACTAGGTATCGCACCTGGCTGGTCTCTCGTATACGCGGCGCTGCAAATAAGACGTCGGAGATTTATAGTCGAACATGTGTAGGCCCCCTATACATTTTTATTGTCCCTCATTGATGAACCTCAATTTTGAAACGTGGATCATCGTGTATTCTTGATCAGAGTCGTTACTTTGCCCCACAAACTGGTGATGGCCAATTTTCTTCGACCTTCCCTCCCGTCGCCAGTTTCTGCAACATGAAACATTGGTAGCCTTAATAACGTGAAAGAGTTGAGTATGAATAACACATCGCCGGTAATTGTCGTTGCTTGAACTCGGTTGCTTCAAACCAAAAGTCGCGTCGCACCGGACCAAAAATGATGGTAACTGTCACCATGGCGTAATTTGTGGGGTATACACGAGGGGTACCCTTACCCCCCACTTTTTGGACTGGGGTACCGTACCCTCCCCCCCCCACTTTTTGAACAATCAATAATTATTTTGTTATTGTGCCTTCCCAGAGATCGTAGTCTCCGCCTTCCTTCGCGTAGGATATGTAAGAAATTGGTACTCCCACTCTTTAGACCAAAGTTATGCCCCTGACTGTCACCACCACGTTTGAAAAGTGGTGGTGACCGAAAACCTACCGTCAGAAGACAGAGTTACGCCTATGTTTTTAATAAATAGTGTGGTGTGATGACAATTTGTAAAAGAACAATTTACCCGCAACTGCTGCATCAGTTGGTACGAATGAGGATTGAGGAGTCGCCTAATGGCCGGACTGAAGTCGCTTAAACTCGAAGTACGTAACTCGAATTCATTCTCGCGATTGTGTTGTTAGGTTCGAGATTAGCTTAAGTTGATATAGTTCTTAGTTAAGTTTGATATCGTTCTTATGATAAAGTGGTTTATCGTAGCCCATCTCAAGGTCAAGCTTAAATAGCCTGTAGTGTAGAGGCCTATATATGTATATATATATCTATATATATGCATATACATACTGCCCTCGTCGAACACATCTAGGCTCGAGGTCAGAAGCCCATTTACCGACATTTGCAATGTCCGACTTTCTGGTGGGCTGTCTGTCTTAAAATCTGCATGCCTGTCTGTCTGTCTGCCTGTCTGTGTGTCTGCCTGTCTTTCTTCCTACCAGCCTGTCTGCCTGCCCCTCTGCTTGCCTGCCCCTCTGTTTGCCTGCCTGCATGCCTGTCTGTGTGTCTGTCTGTCTGTCTGTCTATCTATCTATCTATCCATCCATCAATCCATCTATCCATCCATGTATCTATCTATCAATCTATCTGTCTGTCTGTCTGTCTGTCTGTCCGTCCGTCCGTCCGTCCGTCTGTCTGTCTGTCTGTCTGTCTATCTATCTATCTATCTATCTATCTATCTAACTATCTGTCTATTTACCTCTCTATATATCTATCTACCTATCTATGTCTATCTGTCTATCTGTCTATGTCTAGCCTATATATATCGATGTATCTATCTATCGGATGTCGCAAATGTCTGTTAGTGGGCGTCTGACATTAAGCCCGAATGGGTTGACGCGGGCAGCCCAAGTACACGATCCCACCTGGGACTAAGCATAGCTATATTATATCTATGGGACTACGATTACTAAAGGGATATGAAGCCGATGAATATAGGATCTTTTATCTAGACTAGCCTATGTGTGTGGCTCACATCCGGGACCTTTCGCAACACCGGCTAGTCAAACATGGGTCGCTTAGGCCTATAGCTGGCTGAACTAAATAAAAACACTTTTATCAATAGCTGCAGGATTTTGGCATCCTGTCTGTTACTTAGTTTCAGACTATTTATTTATTTAGACTGTCCATAATTTACTTTAATCGCATACTTATGTCCTTAATAAATAAATCGCTAAAAGAATCTAGAGGGA
Organism: Allolobophora icterica; assembly: GCA_963556255.1. Taxonomy (NCBI): domain Eukaryota; kingdom Metazoa; phylum Annelida; class Clitellata; order Crassiclitellata; family Lumbricidae; genus Allolobophora; species Allolobophora icterica. The sequence goes on along the minus strand of OY744615.1, from coordinate 28,917,986 downwards.
TTCCCAGAGTGTTTACTTCTGCTCTGAGCCAAGTCGCCTCTCTCCTAAGGACCAGGATGTCACTTTTCTAAAAATAGACGGCCACAAACATCGCCTGTGATGAATCAGAAAAGACGATTTCTGATTGGCTGACGCTTTGCCGCTTCATATCCCTTTAGTAATCTTAATCCCAGATCCCACTTTTCGCCAATCCAAAATTCGGATTTCTCAAATGTCGGTAATTGGGCGTCCGACATCAAACCCAAGTGGGGTCGATATGGACAGCCCAAGCCCATGAGCCCACTCATCGCCCATCTTTAAGTCGGACATTCAAAAAGTTGGTAAATGGGCTTCTGATCTCAAGCCTTGATGGGTTCGATGTGGGCAGCCCAAGCACACGAGCCCACATCTCGCCCACCAAAAGTCCGACAGGCAGGCAGACAGTCTGCCTGTCTGTATGTCTTCAAAATCTGTCTGTCTGTCTTTAAATCTTTATATCTGTCTGCCTGAATTGAAGAGATTTGAAGACAGGCAGACAGACAGACAGATTTGAAGACAGACAGGCAGACAGACAGGCAGATTTGAAGACAGACAGGCAGACAGATATAAAGATTTAAAGACAGATAGACAGATTCGAAAACAGACAGACAGACATACAGATTTGAAGACAGACAGGCAGACAGAGAGACGGACAGACAGATTTGAAGACAGGCAATCAGATGGACAGCTTTGAAGACAAACAGGCAGACAGACAGACAGATTTGAAGACAGACAGGCAGACGGACATACAGATTTGAAGACAGACAGACAGATTTGAAGACAGGCAGGCAGGCAGGCAGGCAGGCAGGCAGATGGATAGATGGATGGATGGATGGATGGATGGATGGATGGATGGATGGATGGATGGATGGATGGGTGGATGGAGGGATGGCACGACCCCCCACAATAATTGAGACGGGCTGTACACCCAATACAAGTGTAGAATGAATAACCAAATCCCCCCATTTTGGACAAGTTTACGCCAGTGCATGCAGTCGCCGGTTCGACTCCGTGTAACGACCCTGGGCAAGTTGTTTGCGCACACCGTGCCTCTGTCACCAAGCAGTATAATTTGGTACCGGCGTAAGCTGGGAAGTAAACGGCAAGTTATGCGATATCACTGACCCCGTGTCCAGGACCTTGGGATTCGTCCATGATTGCCGGCCCAAGGGCTTAGAAAAGGAAATGAGCGCCTCCCCTACGTCCCACTTAATGGATATAGACATACTTTACTTTACTCCCAATTCTCAAACCTGGTATTGATGTCTCAAACTTCAGTCATATCTCTCACCTCAATTTTATGTAAAATAACGGAAAGAATAACAACCCTTTACCTCTAAATCATCATAATCATGGATGGAAAACTATCAAAATCTCAACCAGAGGTCGACAGCATACGCTAGCATTCAAACTAATTTGTAAACTAAGCGACACGCGTTGATTAACGGTAAAGTTTAAAGTCCGTTCAATTAATAAAATCTAATTCGATGAATGCAGGCAGTCGATTTATACACAGAGAAATCACAACGCATCAAATCAGTCCACGTTTACATGTATCTAACTCTAGGCTTATTTTTGTCCTAAAACTGGTGTAGGCTAAGGCAAAAGAATGTTCAAAGCGCAGTTCACTCAGCCTAAAATAGGGCCCTGTACTCCTGTAGTATGACTGTGAAATTTCAGATAACTTATCGGTTAGTTAAAACAAGTTAAAAATCGTCAAGTGTAATACGTGACAAGAAAAATAATCAGTTCATTTGTGCAAACACACCTCGAGCCGTGCGTCAAGTCAGAGGGGTGGTGCAGAGATATGTTGCGTGTAAAACAAGATCTGGATGATCTATAGATGTTTGCTGTTTCTCATTCTCGCAGTCGTCGTCCTCGCCTTCGTCGTCTATCCTTCATCATCGTCATCGTCGTCATCATCGTTATCATCATCATCTTGTTTTTTCTTCTTCCTCCTCCTCCTCCTCTTCTTCTTCCTCTTCCTCTTCTTCTTCTTATTCTTCTCTTCCTCTTCCTCTTCTTCTTCTTCTTCTTCTTCTTCTTCTTCTTCTTCTTCTTCTTCTTCTTCTTCTTCTTCTTCTTCTTCTTCTTCTTCTTCTTCTTCTTCTTCTTCTTCTCCTTCTCCTTCTTCTTCTTCGATTCGTCTTCGTCGTCACCGTCGTCTTCTTCTTCTAATTCTTCTAATTCTTCTTCTAATTCTTCTAATTCTCCTTCCTCATCTTCTAATTCTTCTTCTAATTCTCCTTCCTCATCTTCTAATTCTTCTTTTTCTACTTCTTCTTCTTCTAATCCTTGTTCCTGTTCTTAGCCACCGTCATCATGATCATTGTCATCATTATTGTCATTATGATCATCATCACTATTATGACCATGATTATCTTGATCATCAACACCATCTTATCAGCATCATCATGGTCAATGCCATCATCATCATCATTATATTATATTTCTATTTCTTCCTGTTCATTATCATCATCAACATCATCATCAACATCATCACCAGCAACATCATCATCATCATCATCATCATCATCAACTTCTCTTTATGTTGTCTTTCCTTCTGTTTTTGTCCGTCTTTCTCTCTTTCACAGTTACATTGTGATGATGGTTGCTTTGTCATTCCCGCAATAGAAGTTACGGGCATCTTTCAATCAATCAACCAAGCAAGTGCACTCGCTGTTTGTCTGACCCAAGTGAATGGCTTACCTTGATACTCAAGGTTCACGGTTCACGGCATCCACAAACCCTCAGACGAACATGCAGTCACTGTACACCAGTGATATTTTACTTCTAAAAATAATTCCTAATTCAGTTCTAATTCAGTTCTGAGCTCTTGAATTTTACTTCTAATTCTAATTTTACTTCTCAAATAATTTTACTTCTAATTCCTATTTTAGTTCTCAAATAATTTTACTTCTTATTTTACTTTTCCAAATAATTATTAATTTCCGTGCTGTAAAAGTACATATGCAACGCTTGCAGAGAGAAGCACACCAAACCTGTCTCGAGGAAGAAAAAACTGTTTGAAGTAAAACAAGGGGTGACGCTTTAGTCTAACAATGCTGATAATTTGAATTTTGAGTCGTGTGGTTATCATTAGGCCTAATACGAAACGAAGAATTATCTAGTATCAGCCAAACCGGATAGGCCCTACTGTGTGGACAACCATATCCAAAACGCTGTGCAGTCGCTGATGGAATTAATTCGAGTCAGTCGGAAAGATCCAATGCTGTTAGGCTATGCCATCGTGTTACCAACTTACCATTCATCTATCCCCTTCCAAGACTTATTTTGCTTGTATTTCTCCAGCTAGTGCTGTTCCACAAATTCCATAATTTTCCCCGCTTAGTACTTGGCATGTAGATCTGCCTGTACATGTAGTTTCGTCGAAATGATAAACCCAAAATTGGGCTATCTCGCTTCCTTCCAGTCAAGATTCTCGATAAACTCGTAATTTTACAATTTAACGATCAAACCCGAAATAAAATGGCGTACGAAACTGAGGTCGTTGGTACGCAATTAAGTGGGGACAATTAGTAGACAACGAAGACCAAAGATAATTGAAATGGTATTATTATTATTATTATTAATGAGCTTTTATATAGCGCCCCTTCAAGGTTATCTACTCAGGAGCGCTCCTAGTCCAACCACGGCTAAAGAGAGTAGTTTTTAAGTTTGCAAGAAACAAGGTAGAGTGAGTCATAGGGACCAGGCGAAGTGCAACAGGAAGGCCATTCCAGTTGCAGGTCCAGCGACCGAAAAAGAACGTCGCTGCATATGCACAGCGTCTTCATCTCAACCGAAGTTTTCCAATGGATTTTGTTTGGAGCGCGTGCAATTTTACCGGTACTCGCCTTCGCCTCAACTTAAGTGCCACAAGAAGTAAAATGATTTTACTTCTGAAAATAATTCCTAATTTCGTTCATAATTTTAGTTCGGCAAATAATTCCTAATTCAATTCTTAATTTCGTTCTTTTTGCTGAAATAATTTCCTACTTTTACTTCTAGTTTTCGTTAACGAAATCATTTATTTTTACTTCTAATTTTAGTTTTCGTTAACGAAAATATCACTGCTGTACACGTACCAATCTTAGCCGAGCATTGTCCGTAATGATTTGGCAACATTGTCAGCTAACACGTTCACACACAGCCATTTGCTACTATTTGCCATAGGTTTTGGTTTGTGAAGTACGGTTGGGTTTGGTTTGTTGAAGGGTGCTAACGTTGTACCTCCGCAGTTTGAAAAACTGTCCACTTCTTTAGGCATTAGATTAAATATTTATGTCAATATTAATAGGTCTCTCCTTGAAGGGTATCTCCCCCACAGCAAAAGCGTGATCGTTTTTCTACCCTAAAGAAACCTAGATCTTAGCCTCTGCGTAAACTATCGTCCCATCTCCAACCTCTCCTTCGTTTATAAGACTCTTGAACGAGTTGTTTTTTTCCAGCTTCTTCCTTACCTTGAACGGTTTGGTCTCCTTCTCCCAGTCAATCATGTCACAGGGCTCACCACTCCACAGAAAAGGTCTTGCTCTCCCTACTTTCTGACATTTATTTGCTATTGATAGATCTCAGCTATCTCTGTTGGCCCCTCTTTGATGTCTCTGCTGCCTTTGACATGGTAGATCTGGTAGATCATGACTTCCTACTGCAACGACTTGAGACCTCATGTGGCGTCCATGGCCTTCCACTTCTTTGTTCCGGTCTTATCCCGCTGATCGTATACAAATAATTATCTGCGGAGACTCTAGAACCATTTAGGTTAGTGTTAAATTTAGGGTGCATCAACCGGCCATCTTTATGCAGACGATGCTCAGGCGCTCGTTCATGGCACACCCTCTGCAGTTTGCATTAACTGGACGTATTGATGCTCTTTCACGAGATCTACACCTTTGGCTGTCTTCTAATCGCCTCTCCCTCCCTCCCTCCCTCCCTTCCTCCCTCCCTCCCCTCCCTCCCTCCCTCCCTGCCTCCCTGCCTCCCTGCCTCCCTCCCTGCCTCCCTCCCTCCCTCCCTCCCTCCCTGCCTGCCTCCCTCCGTCCCTCCCTCCCTCCCTCCGTCCCTCTCTCTTTCTCTTTCTCTCTCTCTCTCTCTCTCTCTCTCTCTCTCTCTCTCTCTCTCTCTCTCTCTCTCTCTCTCTCTCTCTCTCTCTCTCTCTCTCTCTCTCTCTCTCTCTCTCTCTCTCTCTCTCTCTCTCTCTTTGGTCCAGCTAAGACGCAACTTATATATGGCTTGGCACTCGACAGCAGCTCCTAAGCAAGACTTTCCACTTCTTGCTGAGAAATTCCCGTAATTTACTTCTCTTTCTAGTGTCCGTGACCTTGGTGTCGTCTTCGACAGTATGCTCACCTTTTCTGAACAGTGAGCACATTGCTAATCTTACCCGTTCTTCTTACTTTCACCTGAGACGGCTTAGAGCAATCCGACGCTCTGTCTCCTCCGTTTTTCCTACTATCATCCACGCCTTCATCTGCTCCAGAATGACTACTGCAATTGTCTTCTGATTGGTCTGTCTAAAGTCCGTCTATCCCCCGCCAGACTTTTTTAATGCTGCGGCAGGATTAATAGCCCGACTTCCTCGCTCGAATCATATTTCCTCTTCCATGTTCGATCAACTTCATTGGCTTCCTTTTACTGTTCGGATTCAGCTTAAGGTTCTCACTTTAGTCCTTCGGTCTTACACAGGCAAGGTTCTCATTTTAGTCCTTTGGTCTTATACACCCAAGCCTGTGACCTCGTTTGTCTACCAGTTTCAGCTGCTTCCCTCCTTCCATTACGATCGCTTAACTGCCACGATCTTTTGTCTTATGAGCCTACTATGGCCAAAACCCGAGCCCTCTTGCATTGGTCCTGCTCTTTAATCAACTCTCTCCATTGACTCGTGCCTCTTTATTACTGGTGGCCCAAGTACCTCGTTCTGCTGTCTTAAAAGTTAAAACCACTTTCTATTCACTGGATCTTTCGAACTAGGAGACTGATTAGCGAACACTGTGAGAGGCGTTTCACAAATGTTCAGATACAATGCAATACAATTAATGCAATGCTTCCTAACAATGAATTTTTCTTAGATGCGACAAATTTCTAAAATACTGCTCTTAAAGTAGATAGTAACAAACGTGTGAAACTACAAAAGACCAAAACATCTAGAAAAGACTTTCTGAAGGAGAGGAACTATAAAAAAAGGTCAACAGAATTTTAGAAATGTTCTTCAAAACTCTCAAAGACCAATAAGAAATCCTCAGAAATGTTGTAGTTGAAAGAGATCAAAATTGGCAACTGAATGACTAAAGCAAGTCATCTGAGTTTTAATCTCAGCAGACCATCACCATTGGAAATATCTCCCACATCTGTCAACTCTTCTGGGATATGCCAGTGAAAACAATTAAGTGCAGGCAATCTAGGGACTGAACAGTACACTGCGAACATTCGATAGGTGGCGCCCCGGCGTGTAAACACTGACTGATCTCGGCTGTGGTTTTTTACTTTTTCTGCGGTTAATCTGTTGTTTGACTCTTCAGCCGGGGTTGGGTCGGGAGTGCTTCTGAGTAGATAGCCTTGAAGAGGCGCTATATAAATTCGCCATATGAATGAATATGAATATCATAAAAAACATTTTTTCACCTCTTTTTTGACCAGATCAGTTTAAAGCGTCCCATGCCCCCCCCCCTTGTCAAACAAGATCGCCGCTGCTGGCTGAAGGAAATGAGCGCCTTTCCAACGTTCAAATAGACCACTTGCAATTATAATATCATAATTATTCATAACAATAACAGCACACAATCAACTCTAAATGATCAATCAGCTCTTACACTGCATCATGATTATCAGAACCATCAATGGCGACGTGTTTCCCGGTGTAGTTGATCAGAGCAGAATGTTTGGAAATGTTTCAATTCCGGTCTAGTGAGTAGTGACGAATACTTGTCTCGAAGATTAAACATTCCCATTTAAGTTACATTATATGACACAAGGGGAATACTTGATGCCAAAACTCTATGGACAAAAGTCAGGTTTTGTTGAATGAAATCTATTCCATATCATTAGAGAACATTTGCGCGCAACATTGTGGTCTAGTCGCAGTGTGCTCAACCTGTAAGCCTAAGGCAATGGTTGGGTTCGAGCCTGCTAAGCAGACTCGATAACGACTCTGGACCAGTTGTCTGTTCCATCATCGACCCAGTGACTAGGCAGAATTTGGTACTGACGTAAGCTGGGAAATATACAGTAAGTCCTGCAACATGCTGGCTTTTAGTCTACCACTTTGGAATTTGTCCACTGCTAGCTGAATGGAGGACAAGACCCCCACCTTTAACAGTGGAAGGCGGGACAGATTATACATTTGTCCCCCTCACAGGGGCGTAACTTTGGTCTAAAAAGTGGGGGGGGTACCAATTTCCACTCCATTTTTACTTTTCGCATGGATACTATTTTGGACATATTACCCGTAATCGTAGTAGTAAATTAGTAGTAGTAATAATAGTAGCAGTAGTAGTAGCAGCAGCAGCAACAACGGTAAAAAATAATAGCAATAAGGGCCTAGTGCTCTGTAATTTGTATTCAGTTTTGAGGGATCAAATGCTCCTTGGGAGGACTATGCTGCTGAAGTACGGTAGCTAATTGTAGACAAGATGACCCATACCAGATCACATGAACGTCAGATCAGTTGGACTGTGTCAATAAAAACAAGCCATCTTTTTTATTGCAGTAAGTATTACTTTAATAGGGTCTTACATCCTTTTTGTCGCGCTTCTTAAGAACTCAAACGCTCTGAATTTAATAATTAGACCTATACTCATTTATATCCCAGTTGTAATGACAATTCGGCAGCCATCTAGGCAGACATTTCAAACCATATTTAACCCACAATACTTGTTTTTTATCTTTAACTCTCCAGATGGCATGGAACTTTAGTCAACTAAAGGAAAATTTACTTTCCGGAGTTGACCACAGAACAACTTAATGGCTGTCAATCTTAGCTCGTTGCAATTAAAATGCAAGATTGTGAAACGCTGATGAGCTTACCTCCATAACGGCAATTTTATCGTCTGTTATGTCATCTACTCGTTTTCGTTTGAGAACCAAATTTATCCATTTTCCCTAAGGAACATCGGAACACGACGTGTCAAAATCAACGACGTCTTAACGGATTACATTGGCTCGGGTAGGCCATATGTTTAACCTATAGATTGATTCGGAGATTGTGAGGGGACAGAGGGGTCACGGGTGAGGAATCGCATCAATGCCGATTGCCGCCAACATGAGGGTGGGTCCGTATACTATTACGGGTTTATAACTCATGAAGGATACAGAAGCTTGCGTTTTGACCTACATCTCCACACACCACTCGCCTATGACTTAGATGTCAACCATAAAGCGGAGAGTGAGGGTGATGTAAGAAGAAGAGTGTATCCGTGCCTAGATCTGTGGCCCAGATCTTGGCGCTGCGAGCCGGTCACCGCGGTCAACCTTTGTGGCCGAAAGTCTGCCTGCCTGGTACATACTGTACACCTCACTCTGTGTACATACACGAAGCAAGGGGATACTGCAATCTCTGGGGAGGGACAATAAAATATTGATCGGCGTAGCTTACAAGTGGGGGGTACGGGTACCCCTCACAAATTACGCCTATGCCCCTCATTTTTAAGAAACACCAAAAAAGTCAACTCAACACATTTTCTTCGTGCATGAGCACGACAAAATGTTTCACCTCTTTTTTGACCAGATCAGTTCGGTGTCCCATGCCCCCCCCACCTGTCAAACAAGATCGCCGCCGCTGGCTGAAGGAAATGAGCGCCTTTCCAACGTTCAACTAGAGACCATGGAGTTCTAGATTACTTACAGATGAAGAAAGATATCAAAAATATAAAAACTAAATTTCAAGCACCAAGAGAGAATAAAGAAAATGCAGAGGACAAAATCGAGTTAAAGCCCAATAAGATGATTTCCATTCCAATAGTTTTCATTCTACATTGTCTTTGTACTGAGTTTGTAGTGGAGACAAGGCAATTTGTAAAAGTACATTGGGAATATGCAGTTAAGAACAAAAGTGAGAAAGACCATTCAGGAACAATCTTCAGCAGAGGTTTCTCTAGATCTTATTTCTTGAACGCAAGCACCGTGCCATCTCCCACCTCAAGAAAACTCACATACACACGATCATCAGCATGGACCTTCTTGCCAAGCTTTCGCAGAGCAACAACCGTTGGATCGGTTACCTCAGGGTTGTAAACACTTCCACCCCACAGCATCTGAAAAAGTAGTAAACACATTAAACTACAAATGAAGAAAAGTAAAAAGTTAAAAAATTAACCATATAGCTAGATTCATACCAAAATAATGTAATTGTAATTGGACTATTTATATAGCTCCGCTCAAAGAGCAAAACAAATCGGAGGCACGTTCTACGCTAGAACAAAACTTAGGCCTATGCATCCCTGAAAATCTTCAGAGCAGGCAGTTTTCGGAAACAACATGGTCAGAGATGAGTTTCCCAAAATTTAATACCTCACCATGTGACCTCATCATAATGCAACCTGATTGTAATGTCAGACGCGAGATGGTTGGGAAATTAAAAATGTGTCCCATCATTGGATCGATCTGGTACTTAACTTTCACATCAAATTTGTCATGTCATTATCTATTTCCTTCTACTAGTATTAATATTTATGCTCAGTTCTGTGTAACATTGAAGTGCATGTGATGAGCTGCTATAGTAGTGGAGCTATTCCAAATTTGCAACTACAGAACCCGTGAAGAATCACGGTTTGTGACTTTAGTTTAGAAACTTCAACGTGCTTGAGAGTAAAAATTTAAAAATACGTGAGCGAAAATACGATCTTGATTTTTCACGGGTTACAGCTAGTTAAACACTAAAACTAAACACTTAATTAAACGCATAAACTGGAAAGACAACGGTTAGTTTGAAAGACAACAACAGCATCATTTCGGTCAGTTTGCTGCCTATACCATAGCCCAACATTATGCGACAGACGGAAAATCGGATATTATGTTGGTAGATAGCATAATCAATCGTATATGCAAGTATTTACTCACATTATCAATGGCTATGATTCCATTCTTGCGAACCAGTTTGAGGCAGAGTTCATAGTAATTGTCGTTATTCGATTTATCCGCATCAATAAAGGCAAAATCAAAAGTTTCGGCTTCACCATTTGCAATCAACTTCTCAGAAGCAAAACAAGATCAGAGCCAAGTATGAGAACATCAGTCAACAACATGTTTTTCAAGCCTTTGTGTTCCTGGTCAGTGTGCTTTACTAACTTTATCTAACCTAGGATACTATGAAGAGACAATTTGAAGCAGACAAGTCTCAAGACCTTAATGAAATTACATAACTTACAGAATGCATAAAACTCGATCATAAATTCCAATGCTTCGGAATGGCCCATGAATGTACAATAGCCCAACAGTGTTTGATGTAAAGTACAACAGTCAAAATGCATGTTGATCGAGTGAAGTGTAAGCAATGAGTTGAGTTAAGGTTGTTTAAACGTATTACGTTGTGAGATACGACTGATTTTAAACAGAATTGGGGCACAGAATGCATTCACTCACAAAAGACCCTGAAACATAATTGTAGCTGAAACATAATTGTAAACTTGACGCATCACCTTGTTTTTCCCCATTTATCTTATCTTCAAGTAATTAAAAATTAAAATAATTAGGACAAACAGAGAACACCGACCCAAAGTCTCAATGGCTGGTGCAATTCTGAGATCAATTTTGTGAGCAACACCTGCCTAACAAACAATCAGGGATCAGTTAATTTCTTTCATAAAATGAAAAATTCCGAAGTCACTTGAGGAGTGACTTTACATCAAAAGTCCTTATTTTTTCTTTAGTGGGTTAAGAAACCTGAAATTCTAGTCAAATTGAATTCTCAGTATTTTCTGACTATTACAAGGTAAAAATTTATTCATGCAAAATATGAGTTACAACTCTAATTTGATCATGCCCTCCTTACATACGAAGTTGAGAAGCGCACACCGAAACCAGACAACCATTAAGAGCCATAGGTAGACTGGAAAGGTAAGTTTTATGTTTAGGGCAAAAGACAGTCTTGCTAGGAGAGTTGCAAACATGAGGAGGTAAAGAGCTCCAGATGGAGGGAGTAGCAACTGTGACTGAAAGCCAGCAAGACAAGACATATGCCAGCAAATCAGTTGCCAAAGAACACTCATTATTACATCAGATTTGGTTGTTTCCTGATACTGAATTCCGATTCTGGTTCAACAACGAGCTGTATTATTTTCCATGTCGAACTGGACAAAAGAACAATTCTAAGTAAGTAACTCTCCACTTTACTATGCAAAGAGGGCCTGATACTTATTTGAGAAGTGTTATGCTGAATTAAAGTACATATTCAAAGTGTAAAGTTAAAAGATTAATTAACTAATTACACAAAACTAAAATAGAGCAAACATGTAATTACATTTATTTACTCTCTCTATGTAGTGTACCTATACTTGAGGAAGATCCGTACATGCGAGGCATGATACAAACAGTGCTGGTAAAATTTCTATTTGTCCACATTATTTGTATGAGATTAAAGAATAATTGGTTGACCCAGGCTTGACCCTATACCTCTTTCCAAAAAGGCTTTCCTTTATTGGCATATTCCTCATTGACATCACATGCAACAACTTTGCCATCATCTGGGAGTGCAAGAGCCAGACCCAAAGTACTGAATCCAGTAAAAACACCTGTAAATCAGGAAAATGCACAAGAGTTAGAAATTTTATTTATTATAAAGTTTCCATACAATACAAAAGCACATTCACCTTCAAAGTCCAACTTTCTTCAAAGGGCCAGTGTCCCAACCCAAATTTACCATACTAATATTCCTGTCAAAAAATTATTTATTTACTTCTTATTCACTTCTGTTACAGGGATCATTCATTATTCATTTCAATTATAGGTAAGTAAGTATAATCTTTATTAAACGAAAGTGTGCAGCCTTAACTTGTCAAACTCCTTACATATTTGTCTACTGTTTTGTCAAATCCCATTCCTGAATGTCACAATTCCACCTCCAACTTAAAGAAACTGATTTTGTTTAAAACCCTATATAAAAAAATTGGCTTTTGCTTCTCACATTCTGATGTCCAAAATTACATTTTCTCATGCACCCAAAGAGTGCATGCACTGTTTCTCGATAACTATGATTACATGACAAATTGCCAATCTGCAAACAGTTCAGGAAACGTTTTCTGCTCAACTTAACACACATTTGTTCGGTGATTCCTATAGGTAACTATGCCCCGGAGCACTTTTGTGAATTGCTTAAAGGGAATAAAGGGCGCTATACAAGTGTTCTGGTAATCTGGAACATACATACATACATACATCCCACGTCCAGATTCAACTACACTATAACGGAGCAATTATGTTATCTGTTTCCCAGATAATAGCGGGTGACTGATCTAATGTAATGAACAAACCAATGTCAAGAGTTTTCTTGGCCCCAATGCATCGAAGTATGTTCTGGAAAAACTGAATCTCGTCTGGACTTCCCAGCATGATAGCCATTGGCTCCTTCAGTGTAAGCTGATACAGCATAAATCAGCACAACATATTAAAAAAACCATGACATATCATAAGTAGGGATGTTAACGATTACATTTATTTTGATAGTTAACTAATTAAGAATTAACGATTAATTAATAGTTAATTGTGATTAAATTATTGCCAAATAAATAATGACAAATACAAAATGAACATTATTCATTGTCTGTCTTTTAGTAGTAATTATTACTAGTTAGTAGTTATTCAGTGGTTATTTATTAATATTAGTAGTCTTGTTTACGTTTTGCAGTTCAAATGCCGTCCTTCAACCAATTACGTAAAAAAACCAACATGTTAACACTGCTAGGTTCTAGTGGGCAACGTGCTTTGTTGACAGTATAACCGGCTGAGCTAAAAAAAAGTCTCTCACACGGAACTGAAGTGGCAGGCATACACAGAATACAACAAGCGGTTTTCGATTAATCGTTTAAAATATATTTTATTTTATTTTATTTAAAATAAATTAACTGTTTATCAATTAATTAATTGTTAACTTCCGCAGCCCTAATCATAAAGCAATTTGCAGGTACATATTTATGTAACACCTGCATTTATAAAACTTTCCAGAGGAGCTACAGAAAGATTGGGTCAAGCGAACTGCTCATTCACAATTCATAAATTGTGGTTTATGGCAAATGCGTTTAACAGATAAAGGTTTAAAAAAACTTAGAATGTTTAAACATTGCATAGCTGGTGTAGACTACTTAGTTATGCAGCCCTATTAATAATGCACTCCATGAGATGTTCAGCCACATTTAATGGTTCAGAAACATAGTTGACCTCATATGCAGAAAACACAATAACCTGATACATAATTATTGTTGACCTTATCGACGACCTTAATTCTTCCGTTCCTCACGGAGCTGTGCAACCGCTCGATCCGTGGGGCCTGCCTTATCGGCTGCTTAGAAACAGCCAGTTCTACTACCTGCTCTGAAGCGATATGGCTTGGACCCGAGAGATCCAACCAACTATCGCTAATGTGACTTTTTCTCTCTAAAATTTTGGAGCGCATTGTCGCTAACCAGTTAACTGCATGTCTAGATTTGAATGAATTGATTCCTGCTCAACAGTCGGGTTCCGTAGAAATCACTCTACGGAGACCCTTCTGCTTCGCCTACTATCCGACTTCTATGGCGCTAAGGACCGTGGCCAGATTACTCTCTTAGCCCTCTTTGATGTGAGTTCTGCTTTTGACTCTGTGGTGTAGACCATCCCATTCTTCTTCAGCGCCTCTCCTCCTCCTTTGGGTTGGTCGGTCAGGTTATGGAATGGCTCCGTTCCTTTTTTTATCGGAACGCACTAATTGCTTTGTCATCGACTCCTCTAGATATATAGGTCCCTTTAGGTACCTGCCCCATTTGGCGTGCACAAGGCTCGGTCCTTGGCCCATGGCTGTAGGTCTTCTTTACAGGCCGATATCAGTTATCTTTTGTCTTTTCAGGGGCTCCTCTACCAACTCTGCGCAAATGATGTGCAGGCCTACATCCATTGCCATGCGTCTGACGCGGTGGCCTCTGTTCGACTGATGTGCCATTAATGCCCGTTGCTTATGGATGGCCTCTAAAATCGGCTCCTCTTAAAATCTTAAATCCTACTAAGACCCAATTTATATGGCTGGGTAATCGTAGACAGCTAGTGGGCGTTGACCTGCACCTGCTCACCTGGGTCTTCCCTGATATACAATTCTCACTAACCGTACGAGACCTATAGGCGTCACCCTTGACCAAGAACTCAGTCTCTCGCAGCACGTGAACCTGATAGTTCGAAGCTGCTACTATCAGCTTCGTCAGTTTCAAGTTGTCTCCAGTTCTCTTTCCCATGACGCTGCTGTGGTCCTCGTCCATGCTATTGTTACTAGTCGAATTGACCATTGTTGCTCGATTCTTGCCGGCCTCCCACTCGGAGTCCTAGGGCGTCTGGATCGGGTTCTACGCTCAGCGGCTCGACTCGTCGGCCATATCCCCAATAGGCCAACACTCCTGTCTCTGCCTATATGCGCGATGTGCTCCGCTGGCTCCCTATTGCCCAGCGTATCTCTATCGGATCGCTGAGCTCTGCCGTGAAAAGCCAAAACACAGTAACTATAGTAAGCTATAACAGTCATAGTTACTGTGTTTTGGCTTTGCAGCTTTAGTCTCTCGCTGTCTTCTTGGCTGCGCCCCATCTTACATATACGCGACCTATCCCCCCGGTGTACCGTGTCCGACGTCGTAGCGCGTCGGGCACTTCACTCCTTGACCAGAGGTATACGGTAAGCTTTTGTTCCCACGTGCTCGTTCTTCTGCTAGGCAGCGCCGGGCTTTGTCAGCTTTAGTTTCTCGCTGTCCTCTTGGCTGCGCCCCATCTTACCTACGCGACCTATCCGCCCGGTGTACCGTGTCCGACGTCGTAGCGCGTCGGGCACTTCACTCCTTGACCAGAGGTACGGTAAGCTTTTGTTCCCACGTGCTCGTTCTTCTGCCAGGCAGCGCCGGGCTTTGTCAGCTGTGGGTCCCTTCACTCGGAATTGGCTCCCGCTCGAACTGCGTCTACTACCTCTGAACAATTTGCCTGCGTTTCACAATTCACTCAAGTCTTTCTTTTTAGCCGTGGCTGGACTGGGAGCGCTCCTGAGTAGGTATCTTGAAGGGGCGCTATATAAATTCTCAGAATGAATGAATCAATGAATTGATGTATCTGTTTTAACTGCAGTACCTTCCAACTTGAAGTTTCAATTATTACTTTACACAAAATTTGGAAACTGAAAGGGTAAAGTTTTCACCTCCATCAGCTTCTGCTGAGCCGGATGAAGTCGAAGGGAGTGTTCAGAAGCATAGGCAGTCTTAGCATCACTGTCGTTGAATAATTTAACTATCAAAAACACAATTGAAACTCAAATAAAACAAACATATACTGTCTATTTACACTGTTCTAGATATTGCAAATGCAAGTTTATAAATCAAACAATCTATCCAAACGAGTTCAAAGATGAATTATCCCTGCAACCGACGTCTATGTTACACACGATTACACATTTCACGATCATCAGCGGTACAATGGGTACATGCACATTGGCAATCATTTTAAATCCCATCATAATAGTACTGAGTTACCACAACCAGTAACCTCCCCCACTTTCTTAGGCCATCCATATTATGTGGTCTTCACTTTTCAGAAGATGACTCAAAATTGGTACAAGCCTCTGTATTCTATTAGGACGTTGCTCTCCCTAAAGACTGTGTGAACTTCAAAGGCTGACATAGGCTTACTAAAGGCTTACTAATATTAGCAAGTTCTATAGCGCTGGTGTCTGTTGCACATGGCATCAACCAATTGAACACAATCATGTCAACATCCAGAAGATGGGTGGACATGGGCGGCGATATCGGCGGCCGAGGGGGACAAGACTTTAAGAGTGTGGGGACACACCAATCATCTGGCCCCTCACATTTTGAAGAAACACCAAAAAAGGTCAAAAGTTTTTTGGAGAAAAAATGTTTTGACCTCTTTTTTTAGCAGAGCAGTTCAAAGCTCTTTTTTGACCAGATCAGTTCTAAATTGTCCCCCCCCCACTTGTCAAACAAGATCACCGCCAGTGTGGGTGGATAACCATTTAAAAAAGAGAAGTATTAAGTAGAGACTGAGATGACACAAGTGACTGAGCAGGATGCATAGATACAGATCGAGAGTAATGCCAAATTCCAAGTCTAGCAACCAAACCAACTCCGTTGACCTCGAACAGTATTAAGTTTAGGCTCAAGAAAGGCAATCAAAATGATTAATGTTAATTGAATAGTGACAACACTATTAGGGCTGATTTTAAATGCCGTAATTGGCAACAGTTAAATGTAATAAATTAAGCACTGGGGTCACATGCTTGTATTTTGAGGTATAATAACAGTCAAACCAACTGTAAATTTACCATCAGCATAAAATGACATCCCGCTGAAGGACTGCCAAATACTGTACCCAGTGGTGTGGTGTACATTGTGAACAGAGGGCCAACACACAGAACCCCGAAGAAAACCACACATCAGCAAAGCATTGGACGCTTCTCCAGCTGTTCAGTTAACTTGTAAGAAAACTTGTTTCAGGAACATGTTGAATAACTGTTGTAGACCTCACCATTGTCAAATACCGCAGTGATTCTTGCACCTAGCGTGAATGATAAAATTATGATACATGAGTTGTACATTGCCTACTTGGCGAAATCTGAGAATTCAGATTCTTATATGGGTTAAAAATTAACACGATGTTTTCGTCCAAAATCCCCTCTGCTCCAACAGTTCAAATTCGGGTCATACAACTTTCGGTAATCGCAGTATAAAAAAACTTAAAGTGGTAGTCACCCATTTCGGCGCTTTAGTACGCTTAATTCAAGAATATATTTCTAGAAACAAAACAACTGTTTGAAGTAACTATTTTACACGAATGATTGGGCATTTCGGCAAAGACTTTGCCTTGTGATTGTGAATGAAGCACACGTGAGTCGCAAAAATTTCTAACACGAGTTAAAATTGAGTTAACTCATAAAAATAGACGACTCACATTAGAGCTCGAACATCAACGTCAAATTAGCGGGATTGGAATCGTAGCTGTAATCGTAATCTCCAAACTTTTAAAGCGCCACTCGAAGGCCAAGCGCAGGGCACCAGCCTATTCACGAGCGCGGTCCATAGAAACTGATACATCTGTAACGTAGCTAGGTAGCCCGCTGTGTATAATTTAGATGACTAGCATAGCCCTCATCCATCATCCAGGGTTGTACAGGCCTATGACCATTGCTCTGTTTGAACTCCAAGGCTCGGCTGTCGTTTGACACATGACCCTACGTAGCAAGTTTTTGGGCCAGAACATTCCTCGTTTGCCGCCCTTCCATCTTAGTCACCTGCGCTCGAGGAAGCAGACCTCTGCACCACATGCCTCATT
>OY744615.1:28830469-28895469 GCA_963556255.1 Allolobophora icterica | reverse complement strand
TACGTCCAAGAACAAACATATACCTATCTTTCCAATCGTCATTAAATTCCCGACAAAAGAGGTTCGAGCTTTCCTCAAGTTTTCGTTTCATCCTGTCACTTAAATTTGAACTCATCCTTTTTAACCCAAACTTAAAATATTTTATTTAAAGTTTAAATTTAAAATATTAAAATGAAATTGTCAATAATCAAGAATGAAAACACACGTCTTTTTCAACGGAAGTGTAAATAGGCCTACGCTGCATAGAGCTTGACGAAAAGTGAACTAAGATTAAAACAAAATAATAGAAAAAAAGAACTTAACTTAACTTAAATCGAAAATCAAGAAAACAAGGTAATTTAATTTTTTTTCAAAATTTGACTGTCGCGGGCCACATTCAAAGGATTGGCGGGCCACTTTTGGCCCGCGGGCCACGGTTTGGGAACCACTGGGCTAACTTAGAGGGAAAGAATTGAGGTAGGTGTGTTGTTGGCAAATCGAATCACGCACTAGACAGACTACCTCAACTATATCAGGACTCGGAAGGCAGATGGATTGACCGAGTGCTACGTCGGCAGAAGACAGACAGACAGACAGACAGACAGACGCACACACAGACATACAGACAGACATACATTGTAATTTAAAACGTCTATTGCGCCGGTGTCCAATGCAAATGACATCAACCGTCATTGACACCAGAGGGAGCGAGCATATAAAAAGGCCCCAAAATAAATAATTTCAATAACTTATATTCATTATGATTATACGTATTTAATTTTAAATTTTAAATATATATATATATATATATATATATATATATATATATATATATATATATATATATATATATATATATATATATATATATATATATATATATATATATATATATATATATATATATATATATATATATATATATATATATATATATATATATATATATATATATATATATATATATATAGAAACACTGAAACACCCAAAAGGTCGCAAAAGCAATATGTATAGTAGGCCCTATATGAGTAATAGTATAGTAGGTCTCTATCCTATAACATAACAATACAAAAACAAACCAATTACAACACCCTTTTTAACCTAGGCTTTATTTTAGCAAAGTTATCGATTACTGTCTCTTGATCGTAATCAAGGCTAAGCCAGCCAGAGTCTATCCTCGCCCATTATAAAACGTAGGCCTACGTACGAGTTTTATTCATTCATTCATATGGAGAATTTCATATGGAGAATTTATATTTATTTTTTATGACCTATATCATGTGATGTATACAAGTCTACGATCCAACTTCTTAAGGCTCCTAGCTCTTCGCTCACTCACTCACCCACGCAGTCATTCGCTCATCTATCCACACACTTACCCACCCACCCACCCACTCACCCATCCACTCACTCAAACGTCCTCACACTCGCTCGCTCACTCACCAAGCACTCACACTCTGTCACTTATTCATTCAGTCAATCACTTACTCACACACCCACCCACCCACTCGCTCACTCATCCAAATCCACCCACCCGCCCGCTCACTCAAACACCCATCCACCCATCGACCCATTCGTTCACCCACCCACCCGCCCGCCCGCCCGCCCGCTCCCCTAACCCACCCACTCACTAGTCCAAACACTCTCACCCACCCACTCATTCACACTCACTCACTCATCGACCTACTCTCTCGCTCGCTCGCTCACTCACTCGCTCATTCACTCACTCACTCACCCACCCACTGGTCACGTATATTCAAAATAATTTGCAAACTAAATGACACCCGATGAGTTGTTGGTTAATGGTAAAGTTGAAAGTCCGTTAAATTTAGTAAAATTTAATTCGATCAAAGCAGGCAGTCGGTCTATACACAGAGAAATCACAACGCATCAAATCAATTCCACGTTTACATGTATTTAACTCTATAGGCTTATTTTTCCCGACAATTGGTGTAAGGCCAAAGAATGTCCAAAGCGTAGTTCACTCAGCCTAAAATAGGGTCCTGCAGTATGGCTGTCAAGTTCAGTTAGCTTATCACTTAGTTAAAACAAGTTAAACTCGTCAATTGTAATACGTAACAAGAATATAATCAGTTCATTTGTGCAAATACAGTGTAAAGATCTCTAGTCTACAATCACACATGGGCACCCGTGTGTTGAGGCAATGGGCACTTTCAAATCTAATTAGGTAAAAATATTAAAAATATTGATTTTAAATAATTTAAACAGTTTATGTCGATATCTGCAGGTAATTGCTTACCAACGTAGGTTACACACGAATGAGTTTAGTCAAGTGCGTAATTCATTTGTGGCACTTGCACCCTCGACCTCCATCTGCTATAACTTATGACCTCGCTAACGGTGGTCTTTTGCTTAGGTGAAAAATACCGCCGACACCCTTGCAGGTACGTAGGCCTACGTACCACTGAATCAGCGAAGCGCGCGGTCGCACAGGGAGCCCGAAAATATCACAGAAACTTAACATGAACAACTGATTAGCAAAGAAAAACAATTTGACTTGTGTCATGGGGGGCCCGTACAGTATACTCTGCACAGGGCTCGAATTATCCTAAGGCCAACGCTGGCTGAATCCTCGCCGTCATATATGCACATCGGAGCACACAGCGTCTGGATGTCTTCGTAGGTCAGCTCAAAGTAGCAGATCTGCGTACTCTCATAGGTTCTGCAGGCAAAAGTCATATGCTCGATCGGATCAATTAACTTTCAGATCTTCGATCGATGGAATTTGATCCTAATATCTGATCCAGTCGTCAAGTGATTGACTAGTTTATGGCTACACACAACATCATTTACGGCAGCATCAACAATAGCGTCACCTATCGACTAGCGAGGAACGCCCTCTATATACAGTAGATGTCCAGAAACACAGGCCTACATATTATATACATATCACAAATGTCGTAAATAAAATGCGTGTAATCTACGAAGAGTCAATGCAGCGTTGGATAACTTATTATGTAGCCTATACATAAATACATTAGCACAAAAGATAAAAACTCGAAGTCAAACTTCACTGGACTGGCAAAACGAATATATTCCAATATAAATCAAACCATCATCTAAACGAGTTACTTTTTACGTTTCCTCTTCATGAGTTCTTCCCCGGCAATGGAGAAGATGAAATCCAGAATCTCGAAGAGCGTGAGGACAGTGCTGCCGAGGATAAGGCCAAGGGCACCTCCGATATCGCAGAGGAGGGACAGGATGTCGTAAGAGGCCAGCGTCTGGATGTCCTCGTAGGTCAGCTCGGAGTAGAAGATCTCAAGGATAACATAGTTGCGACGGAGGAAATCGGTTCCAAAGGTGTTATTGAAGGTGTAGGTGGTAATGAAGTCGGCGAAATACTCGGAAAACTCTGCCTGCGATATGGTGTACTGGTAGGCGCGCTGGTGGCACTGGCGTTGACAGGGGCAGGCGTCCGCTTCGCCGTTCAGAACAAAGGCATCCGATGCATTGGTGACGCACAAATCGATCTCCTCAGGATTGCACACTCTCATAGGGTCTGCAGGCAAATGTCAGATGTCACTGCTGTTATCATCAAAGTCATAATCACCACCACCACCACCACCGTCATCGTCATCGTCACCACCACCACCACCATCATCATCATCATCATCTACCACCACCACCATCATCATCATCACCACCACCACCACTATCATCTCCACCACCACCACCATCACCACCACCATCATCACCGCCATCATAATCATTTCCCCCACCATCACTATTACCACCGCCACCACCATCATCATCATCATCATCATCATCATCATCATCATCATCATCATCATCATCATCATCATCATCATCATCATCATCATCATCATCATCATCATCATCACCGCCACCGCCACCATCATCATAACCAGTACCACCACCATCACCAGTGTCATCGTCACCGTCATCCTCATCAACAAAAACAAGAAGGAAACCATCAATAACTACAACATCGCCATCGAAAATCGTGCTGTCGATTTTTGTATAATAAAAATTAGAAGTATTTTTCAGTGATCGAAAGCAACAGGATTTCTGTTATATAGCGCCCTAGTGTATTCGGATATTGTAATGATGTAACTACTCAAGCTACATGTAGGTCTAAGCGCAACGCACCTTGAGCAGTGTTTAATCTAGTCCCCCTCGTCTGGGAGGGGAAACCAGGTTTCTGGGGGGAGCAAACAATTGACACAAAATTTTGTCTTCCATCTTTAAAAAGTTTTAAAAAGTTTCTGACTTTTCTCAAATTTTTCCATTTTTCATCTTCCAAAAAAAGTTTATGACCTTTTTTTTTTTTTAGTCCTTCACCCAATTTTTTACTTTTTTTCCTCTGTCAAAAAAGTTGATGACCTTTTTTTTAGGAATCCATCTCTCTGGGGGGGGGGGGAAAACCATGTATCCACATCGATCCTGGGGGGATTTTTCCTCCCCTGATGGTCTGTACATTGTAATATTCCTCGCCTCTGGGGGGGAAACATCAATCCTGGGGAGGGAACTTTCCCCCCCCCCAAAGACGTCTAGATTACTCACTGCACCTTGAGCACTGCGTCAAGTCAGAGGGGTGGAGCAGAGATATTGAGTGTAGAACAAAATCTCGATGATCTGGGTGTTTCTCATTCTCGCAGTCGTCGTCATCGTCATAGTCTTGTTCTTGTTCTTGTTCTTCTTGTTCTTGTTCTTGTTCTTCTTGTTGTTGTTGTTGTTGTTGTTGTTGTTGTTGTTGTTCCTCTTCCTCTTCCTCTTCCTCTTCCTCTTCCTCTTCCTCTTCCTCTTCCTCTTCCTCTTCCTCTTCCTCTTCCTCTTCCTCTTCCTCTTCCTCTTCCTCTTCCTCTTCCTCTTCCTCTTCCTCTTCCTCTTCTTCTTCTTCTTCTTCTTCTTCTTCTTCTTCTTCTTCTTCTTCTTCTTCTTCTTCTTCTTCTTCTTCTTCTTCTTCTCTTTTTCTCTTTTTCTCTTTATTTGTCTTTCCTTCGGTTTTTGTCTGTCCGTCTGTCCGTCTCTGTTTCACAGTTACATTGTGATGATAGCTGTTTTGTCATTGGTCGCAATAGAAGTCATGACCATCTGTCCAAGAAATTGTACTCGCTGTTTGTCTGACCCAAGTGAATGGCTTACCTGCATATTCTGGTTCACGGCATTTACAGACCCTCATGATGTACTTAGACTCGCAAACGGACATACAATCGCTGTACACGTATCCAATCTTGGCCGAGCAGTCTCCGTAAGGATTTGGCAACATGGTCAACTAACACATTCACACACAATTAACCATTTGCTACTATTTGTCATAGGCTTTGTTCTTGTGAAGTAGGATGGGATTTGGTTGTTGAAGGTTGCTAACGTTGTACCTTCCCAGTTTGAAAACTGTCGGTCTTAGGCAGTAGATTTTAAAATTATTTCAATATATTATTAATGCAATGATTCCTAACCATGGAATTTCCTTAGATGCGACAAATTTCTAAAATACTGCTCTTAAAGTCTGTTATTTCGTTATAATTTTTAAATGAAATATAAAATGGCGTTTAATTAAATGTGTCTAAAGAATTCTTTGCATTCTTTACTGTGGATAGCCAACATGTTAGAAAAACAGGTGAAGATTTAAGGCAGAACTTAGGTACTTATTGAGCAGTGTTTAATCTAGATGTCTTTGGGGGGAAATGTCCCCCCCCCGGATTGATGTTTCCCCCAGAGGCCAGCAATATTACAATGTAGAGACCTTTAGGGGAGGAAAATTCCCCCCCCCCCAAGATACATGTGGATACATGGTTCTCTCCCCAGAGAGATGAATTCCTAAAAAAAAGGTCGTCAACCTTTTTGAGAGAGTAATTGCTGTAGAAAAAGTTAAAAATCGGACGAAGGTCATCATGTTTTTTTGAGAGATGAAATCAGGAAAAGTCCGAAACTTTTTCAAGATGGATGAAAAACATCTTGTGTAAATTCTTTGCTCCCCCCAGAAACCTTGTTTCCCCTCCCAGAAGAGGGGGACTAGATTAAACACTGCTTATTGAGAAACATCTACTTACGTGTACATTATAGATTCGTACGTACTTACCTACACCAAGTACCTTCCAATACTCTTCACCATCCAGCCAACCAGATCTAACCGGCGATCTTCTATCTCACTTTCCCGTTCCACAGTCAATGGTGATTTCAGGTTGTCCAACCAATCCATGCATGTACCACGCTGCACCTCGACTTTCGGACGACCTCCCCCTCCTGAATTCATTAAATTCTGAATTCCTCCACCAATATCGCCGCTCACCCACCGCCATCTGCCTCAGTCTCCCATGTCTATCACTCCTCAGGCCTTCCACTGCACACTATGGTCTCAGCTCTTCAAGAATTTTTACCCTGATTGGTACCTCTGGTCCTCTGGACAATCTCTTTAACACGCAGTAGCGCTCGTCAATAAGCGGATGCCCTACGCTTAGCTTTTATGCAGCGCTTTATATTTCGGAGTTTACGAATACAGTTATCTACGAACAAACGAACATACATACATAACTACAAAAACACACATAATTACATACATAAATACATACATGCACACATACATACATACATACACTTACATACACATACAATGTCATACATACATGCACACATACATACACACATACGTACGTACATACATGCATACATACAAACATAATACATATATACACACATACATACATGTATGCATATTTACTTATATACTCACGTACACATACATACATGCAAACCGGGAGAAAAACAAGCACAGAGAAAGAGTAGTTCTTCATACGTTCGACAGAGTGATGGCAATCATTGTGTCGTATCCAGGAGTGACCTTAAAACCCCATTGTTTCATCAAAGGTCTCTCATTCGGCTCATGCAGCAACACCTGCAACAACCACCTGTTTATTCGGTCGGTCCACCAACCATTGTTGTATTGTTGTTATTTCCTCTTTAGTTTCTTTAAATTTTCGTTCTTTCAAGTTTTCTTAGACTTATGCTTTGGGTCGTTCTCAGCGCACTGGTTACATTGTTAGTGTCTCGAATGTGTAGGGATTTATTTGACATATTAGATTAGACGCAATAAAAGAAACTAACATCACATTCGATTCAAGGTGTAGAGATTGGTGGATTTTAGAGTGGTTGAGTGAGCAAACGATCAACATGGTCTATTTGGTTGCGATCCATCTATAATTCGTCTATTTAATTGGCTGATTCAGTTGACCATTTTAGTCTCTGCAGGTAATAGGCCTATCCATCGAAGCCTGATCGTCAAGTTGGACTGGCCCACCAATAAAGGTGGACAGATTCCTACCCCGACACCTCAGCACCGAGCCTTACACTTCTAAGCCGTCTGCAACCGACCGGAAAATCTTGGATGCGGTGACGAAAGGTGAAGATAGTGTTTGGAATGGACTCCGACCATCTTTCTCGGAGAGGTTCTGCGACCAATGGGTAGACCGGTGGGACTGTCGTGCTCAGGAGTTGTGGCTCGAGGGACATCCGCGTGCTGCGTCTTGTTTTATCTACGACGGTCACCTGGATGGTGAGTGTGCTGTGAACTTCCTCACTCGTTGTAGTTCTTCACACATGGGAGTCAGCAGGAATTTTTTGTGGGGGAGATATTTTAAGGGAGATTTTGAGGGGTCAAAATGACGTTTATTGCATAGAAAAAATTTGTATAGAAAATTTTTTTAAATAAATAATGATCAAGGACTTTTCCTAAATAATTAGGGTTTTTCTCGCATTGAAAATCTTGTTGGGACTATTGTAATAATCATAATAATAAAAAAATGTCTTCAGACTATTATGCCATGCTGGCCTGATTATGGCCTGATTATGTATGGTGTCATATGTGTACTCTGGATTGAGAATCCTTTCGTTGGTCGCAGTGCACGTGGTAGAAGAACGCAGTGCAAGATGGTAGAAGAACAAAGATCCCTGATAGGTACTATACGCGGACGGCAGAGGAAATGGATCGGGCACATACTAAGGAGCGACAATCTACTAAAAGACATCATTGAGGGAAGAATGGAGGGGAAGAAGGCGCGAGGAAGACAGAGAACAATGCTACTGAGTAGAGAGAAAGAGTAGAGAGAAAGATTTCTCTCTACTCTACTGGACTGGATGATGACAGAAGAAGGATACAGTGGACTGAAAAGGGAGGCACAGAATCGAGAAAGATGGCGTAATTGGTCATACGAACCTGCCCAAGGGCAGAGAACATAAAGACAAGTGCACGTGCGGGAGCCGTATATCAGTGATACTTACGTATGAAGTTTATTCCTGAATAAACTTCAAACATTATTTACGCCAGCATAGATAGACTCTCTGAGTAGTTTATCTGAGTAGTTTATCTCGAAAGAGCGGAAACAAATTTATTTACAGATACAAATTATAATCAAATCGACGAACTGGCTAACTGAGTATAGGCGTAGACTCTGAGGGCAGCCGGTGCACGTCCCCTCCCCCCCCCAATAATTGAGATGGACTGTACACCCAATGCAACAAGTGTAGAATGAATAACCAAATGCCCCCTTGGGCAGCGATCCCGGGGGTCGAGAGGGACAAGACCCCCACCTTTAAGAGTGGGGGACACGCCATACAATTGCCCCCACCCCATTTAGAAAAAAAACAAACAAAAAAGGTCAAGAAATTTTATCGCGCGTGAGCGTTAAAAAATTGTTAAGTTCAGTTCAAAACTCTTTTTTTGCCAGATCATTTCAAAAGTGTCCCCCACCTGTCATTCATAACGGACATTTATATAGATCCTCTTCAAGGAGAACTACTCATTTGTTTAAGATCGTTCAATGATCGTAGACTTACATATTAACTCTATTGATCTTTGCCATAATTATTTTCAATTTGCTCTCCTTACCAGTTAGCCTACAGAAAGGTGGAAAATGGAAATCCTCTAAGAAATTACCCGAAATCCGGCCGAGGGTGAATTTGCGATCAGGTAGTCACTTTGGTTGACGAAAAGGATGAGGTTCAGTCCGTTGGTGGCTCCGGGACGAGCGGTCACGTAGTCAGCTTTTTCTTTAAATGAAACGAAATATTCATGTAATATTATGCAGTTTATGCACTGTAATGTAATTTAATGTTTTATACTGTTATGCAAAACTCAGGCACAAAAGGCTTTCTAATGGTCAGAATGGCAAAATACTTTTGTTATAATATTTCGTATTTTCCAATATAGCGCAACCATTGGAACAGCTGCGCACCTAGTTATTAGTTAACGAAAGTCGATGGCTTTAGCGCTGTTGTGCGTTAAGGATTTATTGAAGGTGCACCTGCGTAGTGACCGCAGAAGGGCCTGTGCTGGACCCAGCGTTCCTGCCGCTGCTGACCGCCTACTAAGTAGACACAGTCGAACCGAACCACGGAATATCACATTGAGTCACACGATCGCTCACGGGGAATCCTCTTTTAGCTAACATGGATTATTTCACACATTTATCACAAACCGCTGGTTCTAGCACAATGAAAATGTTCCCCCTCCAAAAAAACTGCATAAAGTGAACGAATGATTGCCTGAAGTCAAAACCCGGTCAAGCAATGAGAAAGCCTTAGAAATGCTGTGTATTCTAGAATGAAGCAAAGTTTTTTTAAATGCGGAGCCACAATGAGCGTTATGACTAGCTTGGCATTTTCAAAACAAACGCTTGGATTTCTCGGTGAGGTCTTTTGTAGCCCTGAGTGATTTAAAAGTAACAAGGCTGCTGTTGGCCGAAATTGCAGTTTGGTAAACACTTTGTGGATCGATTTTGACCTATTACGCAGTTCAATTCTCCTACCGCCGTTAAATCAAACCCTGAAATGTAACGAAGGAAGAAAATTTATGTGGCGCGCTTTCGCTGTTCTGTTTCTAATCGCTACTCATCTTTGTATATATAATATATCTTCATAAGTCATAGCTATGTGGGGCGTGGTGGCTCAGTGGTAAGTTCGGCGCCTTGTGACCGGAGGGTTGCAGGTTCGAATCCCACTCTAGCCGCTGCGTACGGACCTTGGGCAAGTCCTTCACTCGCAATTGCTCGTGGCGCTTCGGCGTGAAAATTCCGGCACAGTATCAAATGCTGTAGTCGGGAGGGCCTCTGAGCAGTAGTTGACTTCGAGAGGCGCTATAGAAATATCCGGAATAAATAAATAAAAATAAATAAATAACTATAACTATACATTTAATGTTATCTGTGGCATATAAATTTTAGGTCTTACTTGGGTTGAAGGAATAGCAGAAACCCATATTCGTTGGTGTCAGTTCGAATGCTACAGACATGTTGCAGTAGGCCATTTCGTAGATGCACTTCCGATAATAACACATTTGAATACAGACTTATAAAGACAAGCGTTAAAATTACGCAATTTGGAAAAAAATTAGAACAAAGATGTAGCATGTTCCAAGTCCTCATAGGTTCTAAATAGATCGTGAGCTAGGCCTAATCCAAAATTGAACGATTTGTGTGCACACCTACTGAAACGTTCAAACGCAATTCTAACTGGCGTCACAAATAGGACCTATAAAAATTTCACAAATGGGCCCATGGATCACAGTTTGCAAGCTCATGTGCGCTGACCATCCAACTTACCTTTGTTCTTTGTTGAACCCTCAGAATACTAAATGCGTATATATAACTCATTGAACGATTTTACTTTTATTCTATCCTGAACCGGAGCTCTGGAAATCATTGCGCATTTCTATCCACTCTGCAAGCTCCCTTTGAGGTCTGGTCTAACATCCAAGCTTCCGGATTACATATCCCCCGTAGCCTGTCTTCCGGTCAGACCTTGGCTGATTCTGCAGCTTTCCTCAGAAGGATTATCCCTTCGATGACTTTTTTTTACGATAACGAAGCTATTGAAATTAGGCTGGATAATACGATACATCGACATACAGTATCATCATTAAAGCCTTAGAAAACAACTTAACGTCCGTTTAATCAGCATTAATACCATTTCAATCCATTCCATACATATTTACATCGACAATTGTTCTCACCCACTCTAAACTTACAGAGAGGATTCATCCTTTATTTTCTTTCAACCTTTTCTCGACACTACCTCCTACCCTGTCCATTTTCCTTCCGTCACCTTCGAAAACTCTCTGTACACTTTCCTATAATTTCTTTCCCTGTTGAGATTTCAGACAACCTTGAAGATGGCTTCATCGAGCGGCTGGCCGAGTGCGCCATACGTGAAGAACCAATCTGCTTTGAACTCGGCCGGATTGAAAGCCGTGTAGTTGGCCACAAATTCGTCAACCTCAGGGAATGGCGGCAAAATTTCTTGCAGCACGTCCGTGATTCCTAGATAAAGGTATATGCACAGGGTTGTAATTGTAAAGTGCGAACTTCTTCGGCGCCAAAAATTTAAGTATGTATGTATATGTGTGTGTAGGTTTGTATGTATGCATGCATGTATGTATGCATGTATATGTACCATGCGTATATATGTACGCGTGTATACATCTATGCAGGCCTACATGTAGGTGTACGTGGATCGAGACGCTTAGCATAGCGCTTGTCAAACACCAGGTCCTGTCAGCACCAGGTCCAGTGTTTGTTCAGTTGGATCGATGAGGAAGATTTAGAGAAAGGAAGAGTTGGTGATGGATTGGTCACGGGACACAGGTATAAATTATTTTCTGGGACACAGGTATAAATTATGGCAGAAATTCTTCAGTGCAAGAGTTTATTGTCTCAGCAAGCACTATAATAGCTTTTAAGAAGAAGCTAGGAAACTTGGGTAATTAAGCGTTCTTGGTTAATTTGCAGTGGTTCTAACACAGACTATGCGTCTCCTGAACCACTTAAAACCCTTGTTATGTTAATCTATGTTAACTGCAGAAACTATTAGTCTACAGTCGTCGCAACCGTGAATGGAAAATTCCCGGCGGGGGTTTGATAGCATGGGTCAGATAATTGTATTTCTGCAAGGGTCTGCAAGGGTCTGGGTCCGCTGAGGCAATTTTACATGTCGAGTTCTAACCGTCTATTGTCTGTCGTTAATTGTTCAACGCATTTAATTACCCATTAAGGCCTAAAACAGAGCGGTGCTTTTACGATCGTTTACAACATGCTTATGAGCGCCACTGATCGATTCTTTACATTTTTAAGTATACCTTTATGAGCGAAATATGAACAGAGGAAGAACAAAAGAACTGAACGAATTAACCATCGAAATTATGAACGGTTCAACAACTGTCCCAACAGCAGCAGCAACTTCCTGTGTAAGTCACATGAAGCAAAATTACAATGTTCTCGTATGAGTTGCGTATGGACCCAAATGGTAGGAAATATGCAACACATGTGGGAGTTTTTGTCATGTGGGTTTCATATGCAGAGGCGCGTTTACGCATAGGCGCACTAGGCGCGCGCCTAGGGCCCCAAATCTCGGACGTTCCCCAAACGAATTAAAATTTCTTTTTTAATTATAAAAAATAACATTCTTGAATTAGGCTTGTTGAAATATAACCTATTTTTTTTATATTTTTACAGTTACGCATTCACATATAACGTATATTATTGTAATTTATAATTGTTTTGTTCATTTGGGCTAATCATTTTTGTGCAATTGTGCAAAATAACATCAAGTTCAGAAGGCCCCCAAAAATGTTTGCGCCTAGAGCCCCATTTTCTGTAAACGCGCCTCTGTTCATATGCCTTTAATACGATGTTGCTCTTGAGGTAATCGACGACGATGAGAAAGTAGATCAACCATAATAGGCAATTAGGAACGTGTCTAAATTATTAACTGTCCTTCAAAGACACTATCTTGCGAGCGAGAGATCTTCCGACTTAAGGTACCAATCCAAAAGATATACCGACAGTCGAACTCTAGCTTTGAAATTCTGCATATTTGCATGCTGATCTTGGCCAGAGGCGCGTTTACAGAAAACGGGGCCCCTGGCGCAAACATATTTGGGGGCCCTTCTGAACTTGTAGACTGACTGACTGAGTGTGAGACTCTGGTGGTGTTTAGTCTATCATGTGCAAAACCAACAAAGTTGAACTGTAAAGAAATTGAAAATAGGTTATATTTAAAATAATTCAAAATTCAAAAATGTTATTTTCTATAACTGAACAGAATTTCATTCGTTTGAGGGTCCTCCGAGATTTGGGAGCCCTAGTGCGCTTGTATGCGTAAAAGCACCTCCGATCTTGGCGCCTGTATGCGTAAAAGCACCTCCGATCTTGGCGAGGCGTTCGATAAGAAAGAAACGCTAAATTAGTCCTAATTAGCTAATTGACGTATGAATTTTCGAGAGGCTATACCTAAGTCGTGTGCGGCAGATTTCCTCATCTTGTTCTCATTGCAGATGGTGACGGTGGGAAAGCGAAGGGTGCTGTTGTAGCGGACTCTCAAATCGACCGTGGTGGGCCACTCCAGGTAGTAGAGGACTCGATCGTTGATCTGGTAGATCATGAATCCCATTCCGAACAGAACGAGGGTCAACCAGACGGCCTTCTTGATCCTCGACGCCGTCGGAATGAAGGCATAGCGGATACCCACGATTGACACGACCTCCGAGAAGTTCTCGATCTGTTTCGACAGCGACACCTGTTGCTGGGCGCCGGTCTTCCTCTGGTCGTTCACTGGCTGCGGTCCGGGCGGCATCGGCGTCTGAGGCTTTAAGGAGACGTCCTGGATGGAGTCCGCCGGAGAGGGACACCCGGAAAACCTCCCATCCATGTCGAACAGGATCTCCTTCTTGTCGGAGTCGATCGAATTCTGGACCGTAATTCTACGGACCTTTGGCACTTGCTTCGTACTCGTAATCGGTTCCTTCATTTTCGGCCTCTAAAAGAAAATTCTTTCTGATTCCTGATACCGATTCCGATCTAGGCTCCGACTTCAAATAGTAGTTCCCGAACAATTGGGATGTCGTATCGGCCGATTTCGCCTCAGACTCGAGTGCTTTTCTTACGAGTATACCTTTCCTAAATGTTTTTCCCGAACTCTGTTGTGTTCCTAGCAGTTTCCTTCTGAGACACTTCTCTTCCGAGCAGTTTTCTTCCGAGCACTCTGGCTCCGAGTATATATTTCTCTAGCGATTAAGTCTGCGCGTCTTCTGGAGACACTTTCTCCGCCCGCGTCGCTTCCTTCTGCCCGTCTGCGGCCGCGCAGTGGCTGGAGGTTCACGACGCCGAAGAATAGCGACACGCTCCAGCGGAGTGTGGTGAATTATCTATATATATATAGTCCGTGAAAATATACGTCGACTGTGCGTGCGTGCGGCGCAGATCAAGTCCACGTGTATGCAAGACCGATTCGGTTGCATTAGGATTAACAAAAGATCGCCTTTAATAAATAAACTTAACTAAGTTCGAGATCAATAGAGTTGAACTGAAGAGTAATGACAGTACAGGAGGTACCTGTTGCTAAGCAACGTGATCCAGCTTGTGGTTCCTCCTTTTGTACATCCATCAGGCAATTTCACGGTGGTCGGTCCTTCTCTATTATTATTATTATAATTGATGAACATTTATATGGCGCCTCTTCAAGGCAGTGTATAGTGTATGAGCTTAATATTCTGTTAGCCAAGCAACCTACGACACGAGCTCTTTGACAGTAGGATCTACGTCTATTTCGCAGGCGGTTCATGGCAATGCTATTTCACTGTTGGTTTGTCACTCTAAGTTGTTTTCTTAGACTCAGAGAGGCCGAATATGAAAGTACACTTGCGGTTAGGACTACAGTTACGATTACGGACACCGATAAATATGACACAATATAGCAACATAGCATGACAGTATACAGAACACAAGAATACGATATAGCCATATACACATGTATAGCCAGTCTTGTCGTCAAGACCTTAAACCTCAAGACCAAGGCCAAGACTTTGAACCTTAAGACCAAGACCGAGACCAAGACCCAAAAACGTATAGGGGGCCTAATCAGGTCAAGACTTCTATTCCGTACTAAAAAATTGTCAAGTCGGAATCCTCGCTATTTAAATGAAAACGTGAGTCATTTATTTTATTCAAGCAAATTAACTTCAAATGCAGACTGCAGAGAATTCCGAATTCGTATTTACAAAAGTCCTTAATGCAAAATGTTATACCAATATGCCTTTTGTATTTTATAAAAATCAATTCGCTCAGAATTTTCTGACCAAGACGTGCCTTATGGGATCTCATAAAAATTCCGCCATGTGAAAAAATACGTTCTACAGGTGCTGAAGTCG
Organism: Allolobophora icterica; assembly: GCA_963556255.1. Classification (NCBI taxonomy): domain Eukaryota; kingdom Metazoa; phylum Annelida; class Clitellata; order Crassiclitellata; family Lumbricidae; genus Allolobophora; species Allolobophora icterica. The sequence continues at coordinate 28,880,309 of OY744615.1, read as the reverse complement.
CTGGCACACACAGTAGCTTTTCAAGCACTGGATGTAAATGTAGCCTACAACTCATGAGTCTTTTTGAAATCATCCCATGGTTTATCAGACCGTCTGGTTTCAGAAACAAGTCTCGGCAGGGTTTCCAGATACAGCATAACTGTTGCTGCTTCCGATGGGTTTTCCTGACCAACAAGAGATTTGTATCTGTCCGTAGATATTTGTCGCATGACGCAAACAGGCTTGATGAAGTTTTAAATTCTTGAGTTTTGTTGAATGACTATTCATATTGACAGCGAAGTCTGACTGTTCATATTGACAACCGAGTCTTGGGCTTGGTCTCGCGAGACCAAGACTTTTGGTCTTAAGAGCAAGACCAAGACTTTTAAAAACAAACTCGAGTGCTCTCGAGACCAAGACATTGGTCTCGAGGACAACAAGACTGTACATAGCATGGTATTATAACGTTAAAAAATAACACAAAATAACATCAAAATAACTCATCACGATTAAACAAGACACAACGAAGCACCACAGCACAACATGAGTCTTAAGATGTTTAAAAACATTTAATCTGACTTTACAAACGCCTTTAAATTAATTATGCTCGAGGAGTGATTAAACCGAAATATACAGTATCATTTAACTGGCCATCGACGTTTATATACGTCGATGGCACAGGCATATAACGATTAAGAGATAGCAAAAACTAAACATTTGCAATAATTTAAAACGAAAGAGTTAAGCGCACGCATGACCTCTAACTTCAACATGAACAACATGTGTTTACAGAATACATGTGAAATGCACGCGGGATAGGTCCGCATGTTTACGAGTCAATTTCAAGACTGAGTATGGGATGAAAAGAAATGCATACACCTCCCATCAGCTATTGAAATGTCAGTACTTGATCGCGGTAGGTACCTCGCGCCTAATAAACAAATTGCAAGTCTGACTAACTGAGAGATGAAACTAGCTAGTTTCAATGCGAAAGCCATCCAAAGTGCGCATTAAGCCTGTGCATACACTGGCTGCCTTTCGCATTGGAATTGGTTACTAAACGCAGGCTTACGTAAAAACTGAAATTGCTAAACAACGCAAGCATGTAGCACTATGAATAAAACTTACTTGCGTAGTCCCTATTTCTTTATTTTTGTTTATTGTTGTATTGTATCTTCCAGTGCTTTTTTCTGGGAAAAAAGGTTCCGCAACGGAAAAATAGGTTCCGGAACGGAATAATTATGGGCGGGCTAAAATCCCGATAAAAACGGGATTGGGGGTTGGGAGGGTCTCGATAAACACTGAAAACATTTAAAAACACTGAAATTAAATTAAAATAACTAAATTATTGCTTTTATTATTAAATAAATAAATAATTTTGTAATACATGAAAAAAGGTGCCGAAAAGCCGTTCCGGCGCGTTCCGGCTGAAAAAAAAGCACTGGTATCTTCAAAGAACATGCATAGATACAGGCAGCAAGGCTGAAAGTCAACGCTCATATCAATTACCAAGACAGATTACAATTAAACACTCGATGCCCGGTACCTTTGGATCTCGATCGAAACTGAACCACGCCGATTTTGATTTGACTGAGTCCGGCGAATAAGCTGATTCCCGCGATTGGGCTCTTTTAATACACGTCCATTGACGTGCATTACCCTTACTCTTATATGCGGATTGAAGTATGCTTATGGAAAGCGGATCGTTTTGTTTTCCGAATTGGCACCGACCTGATTGAAAGGCATCTATTAGAACCTTTGTTCTGCAAGTAGGCCTAGTCGAGTGCCTATTCTTTTATAATACGAGAACTCCTCTTTGTAGTTTGTGCCTCTCACTCCCTCTAGTTAAATGTTAGGCTTTCCCATTTTGTCCTTGTGACAACACTTTCAATGATTTCTGCCACAGTGCGCTGATCAGTGAAGTGTGACAGAAACAATGGCCTGTACAAATCTGGTCCACTGTCAGCTATAGCCTCCGCGTTATATTGTGTAACAAGAGGCATTGTTTGAATTGAATGCGTTTTGTGTTGCAACGGAACACGTCGTGAATGGAACGGCAGTATTGAATCAGGTGTCTAAACAGTTTCATCCTTTCATTAAATAAACTCTTCATTATTTGAACTTCGCACATATCAGGATGTAAGCTGATCGGTGATTAGATGGGATTTAGAATATGAATCCACCGAATTATCCCGCTTCGTTGATCGAGCGTGTAAACTGAAGAAGTTCGAGTCTGACGAGGTCGATGCGAAGAAACCTTGATAAAGCTTAACACTTTAACTACGAGCTGCACTGGTTTCCCAGTCGCTTTTAGTACACACTAGTCGTTAAAGTGTTACTAGGAAGATTGCTTAGCGCCGTTGAAGATGATGCCATGATTAATGTAGGTAGGTAAGTAAGTAAGTAGTTTATTCACTCCCGAAAAAAGCCTATCACATTTAAAAAATTATACAAATACAGTGGTAGGCTACCGGTGAAGTCTCATAGGACTCGTCTCGCCAATGTTACCTAAGTAAACATAGCAGGATGATAATTAAAAATAAGTCAGTAGAATCTCATTAGTCACTGATCATGAATACGAATTATAACATTTTAGGCATCAAAACAACTCATTGAAGATGAAATCACTTGAATCAGCAGGTCCTATTCTCCTGTCATTTCATTTTATATCTCATCCAATGCAAACTATTCAAATCTATTCCGATCAATTCAGGTATGTTTCAATATATATATATATATATATATATATATATATATATATATATATATAATATATATATAATCTAATCCAATCAAATCTCAACTAAAGCGATCACCATTTGATATGGAACGACTCAGTGATCCTCTATAGGTATAGTTAGGCCTACGTGTAGGCGACAAGACTCTGTAGAAGACACCAACAAACGCTTTAGCGCCAGAAAGCCGTTGACCAGACCAACTGTTATGCTTTCGGGATACCTTTAACTTAAGCAGGAATCAAGGGGTCAACTGCGTCGTCGACAAACGCCTACGGGAAAGAGTCGATGGTTCATACAAACTTGAGTCGATGGTTCATACAAACTTGAGTCGATGGTTCATACAAACTTGAGTCGATGGTTCATACAAACTTGAGTCGATGGTTCATACAAACTTGAGTCGATGGTTCATTCAAACTTGAGTCGATGGTTCATACAAACTTGAGTCGATGGTTCATACAAACTTGAGTCGATGGTTCATTCAAACTTGAGTCGATGGTTCATACAAACTTGAGTCGATGGTTCATTCAAACTTGAGTCGATGGTTCATACAAACTTGAGTCGATGGTTCATTCAAACTTGAGTCGATGGTTCATACAAACTTGAGTCGATGGTTCATACAAACTTGAGTCGATGGTTCATTCAAACTTGAGTCGATGGTTCATACAAACTTGAGTCGATGGTTCATACAAACTTGAGTCGATGGTTCATACAAACTTGAGTCGATGGTTCATACAAACTTGAGTCGATGGTTCATTCAAACTTGAGTCGATGGACAGCTCGGTTTGTTCCATGGCGTTCAAGCAGTCTCTTGGATCATCTATGTGAATTATATAGGTCAAGTCATTGATAGTAGCACTTCCAATGACTATATATAATATATATTATCTACGAATATAATTATTATATTCGTAGATAATAAACAGATATCTGGTCACGTGATAGAGTTGTCGATCAGTTGTTTATGTGTGTGTGTGTGTGTGTGTGTGTGTGTGTGTGTGTGTGTGTGTGTGTGTGTGTGTGTGTGTGTGTGTGTGTGTGTGTGTGTGTGTGTGTGTGTGTGTGTGTGTGTGTGTGTGTGTGTGTGTGTGTGTGTGTGTGTGTGTGTGTGTGTGTGTGTGTGTGTGTGTGTGTGTGTGTGTGTGTGTGTGTGTGTGTGTGTGTGTGTGTGTGTGTGTGTGTGTGTGTGTGTGTGTGTGTGCAAGCGCCGCGCATGCAAGTTCCTGGTGGACGAGTTGGTTATGATTTAAACTTAGTTTCCATGGAAAAATGGACAAGAGCACGGAGAGCACACATTCCACCGCAGCATGCTAGTAAAACCTTGGAGTGACATATTGATAGATTTGGAATTCTTTGACAACGACCCACAGCTGGAAGAAATACGCTAAGTTCTTTTACTGACACCGGAAGTCTTGGCTGAAAAGCTAGTACCGTCGGACCGGGAAATGACTGGGATAAAATCAAGATCCATCCCACCAAAGAGCGTGTATACCAGTTCTGTGAAAAACCCTGGAACACACAATGTAGAGCACATGATCGAAATCCAGACAGATGCCAATTCTAAAAGCGACCTTGAGATTTGCTGAGTGATCCAAATGGCCAAATCATTACCTTGGTAGTCCAACACTAAACTCAACATAAAACTCAAATGCACCGATGGAATGTTTTTCGCGTACTGTTGTTCTACGGTTGTGAGACCACGTGGAAGACCATACTTTTGAGGCTCTTTTAACCAGTAAAATAGCTATATGGTACATGCATGGGTTTTGGAACAATTCGACATAGAAAGTCAGCTGTTAAGTAATATAAAATCAAGAAAGTTGAAATACTTTGGTCACATTATGAGAAAAATGGAGACTGGAGAAAGAAATGATGCAGGGCACAACAGTTGGATCGCGAGCAGGTGGAAGACCGCGAATAACCTGAATTGAGAAGGTAAGGTTTAACTATATGACTCAATTACTGAGGTCAATAGAAGATTGAAAGATCTGGAGACGGACGGTTCATGGTGCGACCAACCTTCGGATCGATGACGACTAAAGACAAGACAAGACAAGACAAGACAAGACAAGACACGAGATGCGTAAGTAGAAATGCAAGGAAGAAACAACATGGCAGCAGAGATCACTGTACTGTGACTAACAAGACCAGGAAAAATTTTACATACTGTCTGTCTCTCTTTCTGCCTGTCTGTCTGTCTGTCTATGTGTGTATCTATCTATTCATCCATATATCTATTTGTTTCTCTGTCCATTCATCGATCCATCTATCCATCGATCGACGGATCGACAGACAGACAGGCAGACAGAAAGACAGACAGACAGACAGACAGATGACAAACAGACAAAACAGACAGACAGGTAGTCAGACAGGTCTTTCCTAGTCTTGCTATTCGCAGTAATGTGATCTATCCTGGTGTAGTTTCTACATAAACTTTCGTCATTAATTCATTGTCATTGATGCGTCGATAGACTGAACTGCTCGTTACGATATTGATACACTTGGATACATCTGCTTAGTTTTACTATTGGACCACACACGTTGGACCACACACGATGGACCCCTCCCGATCTCCTGCACTCTGGATGAAGAAGGCAGCGGAACGACAGCAGCAGCAGCAGCAGCATGAGCGACACCGATGCCGACTGTATGTTTGTGTGCGACTCTTCGTTGCTAGGCAACGACGAAGCTAAAGGTGCGTATCAATTTGCGTCGCTTCAGTGGAGCGGAAAGCATTCAAAGCTTCTTTATCCGGACGACAGTTCGATTGAAGAAGCGCTGTGAAACAGTATCCTACCAACCACCTGTTAACATGTAATTCAATATACTTTCTAGATCGTTACGTCAAGCCTTGGGTGCCTGCTGTTTAAAGCACCAGAGGCAGTTGGGTCGATTTCGTATGTTTTGAGAATTAAAAATATTTTAGAAATGCTCAGGACTTTTTAAGAACGCATTTATTGAAACTGGTCTAAGAGAATTGGGCATGATTTTGGATGACGTTTTTGGCAGAACTGTCGGGTATGAGGTCAAGTTTTGGCAGAGAAATCTCTGGTATGATGTCAAGGACGTTTGGATCTCTACCCCCAATTCCAGTCGGTCCTGGAACTCTAAAAATGGTGTAACTGTTACCCTGCATGGATGGAAATCCTCTGGCTGGGCATTGCGTATGGGGTACTGGGTGCTCTTCACTGGCGACTCATTTAGACTTAGAGAAGCTCACCATACGGTGTCTGCCAGTATCTTATAAGACTCACGCTAAGTCATGGGAACAGTGTGTTGAACAACTCACAGTGTGTTGAACAAGGAATTCCTTATAGAGGAATTGGCGCTGCATGGTGGGTGAGGGCTAGAGCAGGGGAGAGAGGCGCAGGGTACGGCTGTGTTTGAACTGCACTCAATAATGAGATGATCACGCCAAATGCATAGTTTCTTCTGGAACCTTATGGCTGTCAAGTTCAGAGTGTATATACGCTATAGGGCCAGAATACAGCTTTCCACGCATACGAGGATTCGATTCCATCCGACCAGTCTATGAACCAGTAACAATTTAAACGATTGACGAAGATATTTATTCAAATACAAATCAATTCCTAAGTAATATATCATCTCCGCACAAAATTATGTATACATCTGGTCATTTTTAGCCATGCACATAGCAAGCAAACACGATACACATGAATGCATGACATTGCATGTAATGTATACAATATTTGCCTGACCTCCGGCTATCATTTACGTGCTTATATATATATATATATATATATATATATATATATATATATATATATATATATATATATATATATATATATATATATATATATATATTAACTAATAAACTCCCTCTCTCTCCTTCCCTCTTTATCAATTTCGTGTCGGCTGTCAACTGTCTGTCTCCCTAAGTGCGGCGTATCAATTTCCTCGTCTCTTTCCTTCATATACTGGAGAATAAGCTCAACCTCGTTGTAGGTCATGCCCTTAACAGCTCTACACTGAAAGTATTCGTATGTATGTATGTATGTATGTACGTATATATATGTATATATATATATATTGACTATATGTATATCTTCGTAAACGATGAGCTGCAGCGTATACACATGTACCGGTCGGATGAATTTGCTCTTTGGTGCCATTCTGTTTAAGTACAGAACGTCAACAGTATCAAATGCCTTGGCTTTGTCTTTCGTTAACGGTCGATTGTGCGTGTGCATTCATCCGTGAGTCTCATCTTAAACGGTCCATTGACGTCGCTGCTCTAGTGTGGAGCAGCATTGACAAACACACACACACACACACACACACACACACACGCGCGCACACACACGCACACACACACACGCACACACGCACACGACGTCGTTAAGCAAACATTTGGGGGATAATTTGCTGTGGGACAACCAGGCGTTTCGTCGTCTGCAGGACGTATTGGCCTAGCCTTGGAGCTTTGCTGCTGCTGCTCTCTGTCTCTGTCTGTCTCTTTGTCTGTCTCTTTGTTTGTCTGTCTCTCTCTCTCTCTGTCTCTTCTCTGTGTGTCTCTGTCTCTGTCTCACTGTGTTTCTGTGTCTCTCTGGAGGTAAAATATTCTAAATACGAATCGATAGAAACAAGTGCCTAATTATGAATGATCACAGTATTATCTGCATCTGTTTTTTGTTTCCTTTCAGCCTACCCCATTTCTACTTTTATTCACTGGCCGCCAATGTCCATATATCTGAAATGGCTGCGCTGATCACTCGGGCTTAAAATTGGTTGGGCGTTTAAAAGAAAATAAACTTTCATTCGGTAATTGAAACTGGTGCTGCAAATGGCACGTTAAACCTTTCATAGCACTGTCATATATTTTTGATGAAGCAAAGTCTGCTCCTTCAGTGCCTACCTACAGGCTCGCAGTAGTGCTTTTGTTCTCGAGATGCGAGCGATTGGCTGTTGCTATATTGATTAGCGTCGTGTCCTGATCTCATATGACGAGAACGCTACTAGTCTCCGCCTCCAGCATATGTCACAAACGTAGTTTCCTCGTGGATTGGTGGTTTCATGCATATCCACCCTATGCTCGACTTCAAAGCTGCATCTACTGTCGCTACATCCATGATCCATGCTAAACTGGACTACTGAAACTAGCTTTTCCTGAATATTGAAATCACACGAATGAACCCCTTCAGGCTATCGAGAATGCCTTGCTAGAGCCGTGTTCGTATAATCACCTCGTTTACCGTTGTCTCATCCGTGCTGGCTTCACAGTAGTCAATAAGTAGGCTGCCTATGTACCAGTGCTTGTTGCTAATTTTCCTTTGCTGTATCTTTTTTGTTGTTGAAATGTATTGGTTCACAAAGGCTGACAATAAAAACGTTGATTGATTGATTGATTGATTGATCAAGAGGCCAACTTGGCTTCTCTCGAATTCATCGTGGTTAGAGGCCTTAATGGCTCACCCTGAATTCCTGGCTTGCCTATTAGTCACAGTCACTTATACCATGACAACTTCATACCTGTCCACAAGCTCTATGTGGAGCGTTCCAGCTGCTCAGCTCGCGGTTATCAGAAGGGGACCAAGTACATAACTTATTGTTGCATGTGCATCGCTTCGTTTCAGGCACCATCCAGACTTTCAGACCAAGCAGCAACGCTGGCCTAATATTTCTTGTTGACTCTTTGGTTCCCTTTCAACGTTTCTGATGATGACTCGAGGCAAACGCTATCTTACTCAGCGCTTTGCAGTTGCAGGGCAACGTCTTAACGCCGCCGAACTTCCGCAGTGCTGTTCCTCCGCGAGTTATCAGCGACGAGTTACAGCCGTTCACAACGTGTGATTGAGGAAATGCCTGATTTTCAGCTCTTGAGCGAGGGGCCGAGGACTTGGTAATTAAGCAGGCAATGATCAGAGCATCTGTCCATTTGATTTGCGAGTCCTGGGTCCTGGATCGGAAACGCTTCTTCGCATCGTTCGTCTTCTTTCCTGTGCTTGATCGAACCCTTCGCTGATTTCTCCCTCACTGACCCGTGGCAGCAAGTCTGGGTGCAGGGGCCCCAAGAGAAGGCCTCGTCCAAAATGCCTCGGCCCGTATAGGCTGGTAGGGATGGGTGGAGAGGACGGTTGGAAGTCTCCGAAGGGCGATTGGCCCTGTCCGAGGCGTCTCAAGGGATGGATCCGCGTAGGATGTGTTCTCTGGCGGTCGTCGGCAAAGCTCTGGAGCAGAAGATCCAAACGATCCTTGATATCATCCATCTACAATATTTACCACGAATTTTTATAGCGCTTTTCAAGCACGGACGTAAGAAAAGGTATACACAGCGCCGGTTGTTAACTATCTTCGGATGATAATGGCGGCCGGTGTAAAGTCCTATGCACGCGCCCTGTCGTGGGGGGAAACTCCAAAAGGAGGCGAAGCGTGCGGGGGCGAACCCTAATAAAGAATAAGAAATAGATACAATTATGACACCGCAGCGATAAATATTTATTGCCGAAGGGGTGGCGGGTGCGGTGCCTGGGCTAGTGATATGTACCGAATGTAAAAAGACCCCTTTAGGGGGAAAGCGGGACTGTATCTTCATCAGCGAAGGGCCCAACCCGTGGAGTACCATGCGGCACGCCAAGTGTCCCAGAGAGTGTAAGCCCGTAGCCCCCGGCCGGAGGAGTGTGATCGTATGGCCAGGCTCGAGGCCGAACTTCTCGTCTCCGGGGTGAAGCCAGCTCTGATCAATAGCCGATTGGTAGATGTCTTTGAGGATGGGACTCGATACGCGATCAAAGGACTACGGAAAAATCAAGAGTACCAGGATCAAGATGAACAACTGGTAGTCCGCGTCCGTGCACTTAAATACCAGTCCGAGTCCGATTAATAGTCGGACGAGTCCTTCTCGGAAGACTGTCCTCACTCGACTTGGAAGCGGAAGGTCCTCGTTGCACTCTGCGAGGTCCTCCGAGAGGTCAGAGAAGAGCAGGACATAGATCCAGTTGTAGAGACGCTCCTTGAAGCTGTTGACATAGGCAGAGAATAGACAGAAGATGGATCTGCTGTTGCGAAGGCGCTCTTCGACCAATGTGCAGAGTGACTAATCCTTTTCCTCAAGTCACACCCAAAGAGGACGGAGGGAGGAAAACCTCGACGAGGTCCCCAAAGGCAAAAGGCCTCCAGGCTTTGCCAAGCCGAGGACCGGCAAGTCGGGGTCGGGGCGGAGGTTGAGCCCGAAGCGTCTTGCCAGAATTATGGCATACGCTAGGGTTGAGAAAGCTTCCAGCGGGACCGTAAGAGCTTAGATGGTCCTGGAGGAGACATGGGAGCAGGACGAAGCGGCATTGACCCTGGAGAACCAAGAGCCATTTTGGAGGTCCATCTCCGCTGAATCCGTTGAAGAGTGAACGGTCCCGAAGGCTCGAGAGGACTGGTCCATCGTGGACCCTGTAACCCGCGAGGAAGTGCATGGCGAAAGCGATAGCAGAGTCGGACGAAAGTGCGCCGGGTCCTGACGGAATAACACTTGGCGAAATGAAGTTGGTTTCCTCTGCATTGCTAGCCAGCTACTACAATATGTGGCTTCTGCACTGTTAGAAATATAGGTTTTCCTACAGTAGTTTTTCTGTAAAAATATACAGAAAAAGTATGTAAATGACAGATACAGAATCTTTTCTGTAAAATGCCATCAACGGCGCGGTGTTACTCCAATCAGTCTCCACGCTAAAATCTCGTGACTTAAACCTTGCTCCTCATTGGTCACGTTTCGGGCGCCGTATGCAAAAACATTTTGTAGCGCTAGTCTAGCATGCAATATAGCGACTATAAAGTGCAAAAATTAATTAATAAAAAGTAATTAAATATTCTGTAATATTAATTATTCAATGTTCTTTACAAATGAAAATAAATGTGAAAAATTACTATAACAAGTTCATAACTGTCCGAACAGCATTACTTAGAGACGAACGAGGAGGTGTGATCGTTGAATTCGCGGCGTATTTTGAATAACAATGGCCGCTGTATGGTCATAAGATATTTTACCAAGACATTCACCGCAAATTTCCAAACTAACACACGCATTCAGACAAAAAAATCCAACATACTTCTATAATCAGAATTTAACATATGGACAACTGAAAGGGTATTCAGCTCGTAGACGCACATTATCGAGTTTTAATACCACTCAAACCAGTGACTACTGTGGCCTATGGTTTTATCATTCTGTTTCATGACATGTGTTTGCCGAGTTCCGGGTTCGATAAGCAACCAAGGATTTGTTTGGTAAAATAAAACTTTTAGCATTAATAAGCTTACTGACATTAAGTATAATTGTGCATTTAAACTGTCATTCAGATTTTTTCACTTGTGATTTGGTTTGTTATTAATATTTAATATTTAAAGGGTGCTCTATAGTGTAGTGGTTAGCATGCTTGGCTGTCAATCGAGAGGTCAGAGTTGCAACTCCTCGCAAAAGAAGAAATTTGGTTTGCGATCACTGGTGGGGGGCAGTTGTGAACTGACCTGGTCAAAAGTTTGAACTGACCTGGTCAAGCAGTCACAAAATTTTTTGACTCGCAAAAAACTGTTGTGACCTTTTTGCTGTTTCTTAAAAATTTAGGGAGAAAACTGCATGGTGTGTCCCCCCCTCTTAAATATGGGGTCTTGTCCCCCTCGACACCCATGGGATCGCCGCCCATGTTTGGAATATCTACTCCATCTGCACCCCTTAGTCAACTCAGCTAGAACGAGTACATTGGCCATACATTGTAGGTGGGAGGATAAGATAGCGAGGGTGAGGACTAGCCACCCGGCCTCATATGCTGAGGATAAGAAAATGAAGTCGTTAGCACTTTACACCAATGGCTGTCTCAGGGCTAACTTAAGAGACTGCTCTTCTTTTTCTAATGCTTACTGATGCATCAGTGATCAATAATGGCTCCTTTGGTGAAGTACTCACATTTTAGCAATAAATAACGTTAAATACAGGTGTTGTAGAAAACAGGTCAGAAGACGGAGATTTTCAATTACGCGATTCAGAAAACTCATCTGTGCACTTAATTTGTTAACATGACAAAGAACAAAAAACGAACGTATTTCACAGACAAGCATTTAATTACAGCATGAAAATACTGAATGTTGAATTCTAATTGATTAACATTTTAAAAAAACAAGCATATTATTTTAGCAGGACTCCATGTAACAAAATAGAGTCTTTTCACAAAAATACACATAATTATAGTCAACATTATAGCAAATCAATTGGTGAATTGTAAAAACACTCGGGACTTCAGACCAAAACAAAATGTTTCAGTATCCACAGGTCTATCAGTATTGAAGTCTTTACTGGCGAGTACCTGCACCAAGTAGCTTCAACAAAGCTGAGCTCATGCAGATTCTCAGCTCCAAAGCAAAAACCATGAACAGTTATGCCACTGTTTATATTATTTTCATGTTTCAACCACAAATAGCTATTTTGTCAGCTTTAACCAAGTACTGGTTGTTTATTCAAAGTGGCTTCGGATTGTGTCAGTCTCTTCTGTTGCTGTATTTTCGATTAATATGTATTTTAATTATGTAAAATCGGTAAATAATTAAAAATGAAATAACTGCACACTGAATTCGAATTGACATTTGCAAACAACTGTGTATTACTTCAGCAGCACTCCATATAACATGATAAGGAGTATCTCCAGAAATATTAATATATAAAGAAGAGTGTCACCACAAATATTAATGATTCCGACAAGTTCTGACATGCTGCAACACAGCACATGCCGTTACAAGGGTGCCTAATATCAGTCTAATACATATCAGCCTAATATATAGTTAACAATTAAGTAAAACAACAATGATGGTAAAAATAACATAAAAATTTAGTTCTATCTATTAAAAGATGAATAAAGCTATCCCCTTGGCCAGCTGCATCACTGGCTAAGTGCCATGTCCTCAATCACTGGAAATGTATTGAGTAGGCCTTTTGGACAGCGGTTGTAAACTGTCTGTTACTGAACTCATTTCTGATGATTGAACCTCAGGCATCCAATCCAAGAAATTATAAAAGAAGTGGAGTTTAGTCCAAGTTAAAAAACACCATAAAAATTCAACTCCTTCTACAAAAACAACAGTTCGAGATGCATCATAATCTCCAAATTTCTAAAGCTTATTCACGAGCACTGTGTCATATCAGAGGGTTGTCCTGAGACTGATGTCCGGTGGAGGTCCGAGTCTGGTTTTCAGAAAAACCAGAGGGAGTAGGCAGACCAGCTGCTACTGTGGGTTTCGTTGAGGATGAGTAAGCATGGAAGGTGGAGTACTGGATGAATTTGGATACAAATTCTTGAAGAGACGAGACTTATGATGCATTTTCAGTTTGGTGAAATACTGCAAGTCCATTTGAAGCAGCTTGGATACTGTCAATTCTCGTCTCTCGTTAAAGGCAAGTGTCCACAATACCTTCCTGTGAAACAAAATCAATGTTTTATGTACATGGATAAAGTTTCAGAATTGTGACATTAGAATTGCGAGTTAGAACTTTACATCCTGGGATAACTTTTTATCACGTAGAGACATCAGTAGTCGTGTTCCAGCAGTGCAGATGTTTACATCCCTTGGTGTTGTCATTATTATTATTATTATTATTATTATTATTATTATTATTATTATTATTATTAATTATTATTATTATTATTATTATTATTAATTATTAACATCTATGCTATAGTGCCGGTGTCTAATGCATAAGACGTCAACCGATGGCACACCAAAGCCAACCGTAATCTGGTCAGCATTCGGAAGCTCAGTCCGTTGAAACAGAAAGACAGCCTATGATGGATAAGTAATCCAGAGCAGATAATTTACAAGTTGAGCATGAAATGACACAAGCAACTGAGCAGATTGAGCACCTACAAGGATGGAATTCCAAAATTTAGGCCCATCAACCAAAAAGTTCATTCAATCAGCAGAATTTTAACTTTAGGTATTACAAAAGATAGCATTCAGATGAACATACTGAATAGTGATGAGACTGAGAAACAAGAACTGTCATAATTAAATATACTTGTTTGAAGTCTAGCACTTTCTTGGATCCAGTTTCAAATCACATATAGACACTATACAGATAACTGTTAAGAATTATCAAATCTATGTAGTCAGCACAATAGATTTAACTCTACATCTACTTGGGTTAAACAATTTTACATAAATTTTACATAAATGCAATCAAATACAATGAACTTTTATACCATGGCAAAACAACACTTGAAGAGTGTTACATTTCCCAAAATCCCCAAATAATAACATACATTAATACACTTGTCCAATTTGATGTGCCTTTAAAAGATGGATTATGTAGCTGGACAAGTCCCCAGAAAGTTGACAGTCAGAATTCAAACAAACCTCAAATCGACAGAAGCGGACAAGCACAGCTTCGAATGACAGTCGTAGTTCCTCGGACTTCTAGGTAACAGATGAATACTCATAGGCACTTACAAGTCACCTTGCTCTTTTTGGCTGCAAAATTAGACAGGGAATCTGTCAACATAAAATGCTATAAAACCGTTATACAGGACCTTTCCAAAATTAAAAGTAATGCATTTGAGTCTGAATTGGCCAGAGCTTGCTTGATCAGCAGTCCACAAACAGCTGAATTTGATTACCAATGAATGAGGGTCATGCCAATCTGCTTGACATCATTGTTAAATAATCCCATTTTGTCCTAAGGGTCAGTCGTTAACCATCCTGAATTACCATGTGCATTTGCTTTTTCATAAAATCCTAAACATGGCATTAGGCCATTTCCATAATCAAATATTAGATTCTGGGGACTATTAAGCCCATGTTGTTAGCGGCTTCTACTTGTACCATACGACAGCCTGAATAATGCTGCTTACTCAACCTACCAGAAATAAATGCACAAAATATGATTTTCAGCATAAAAATGACAGGCAAGCAATGAATACTATCCCTTCGTTTTCTATTTCATTATGCACACTAGTTTTGTTGTGCTGCACATAGATTATCAGAACAAGAGGCCATTCAAATCCAAAGAACAAAGGTACCCTGCTTCACCGAAGGACCTGAGCGTGTCACGAATCCTTGGAACTCCAAAGCTGATTTTCCACTGGATTTCCGATTTGCATAAATCTGACTTTTTTATATTTCCAAATATACTATTCAGAATACTGGTCAATTATTCTTTACTAGATCACTGAATTTCAATACCTTGTGTCAAAACGGTTTCCAGCATAATTAATTTTATACGCAAAAATTATCTACAGATCCTCGGCTATCAGCAGCACTTAATTGGTTTAAACGATAACAAGAAATACAGAAATATCCATTTAGAAATCTCAATATCTATATGCTTTTAGTTAGACCATTACATGCGATAAACAATATCATGTGTAAAATTCTACAAGTACGGCACGTTTCTGGGTTTTAACTGGTAAAGGGTACTAACTATTCAAAAGTTAAATTGTTATAGGAATTGCAATATTGACTTACATCAATTGAGAACTTTATTGGAAAAATATATTTGACCACGCTTCACGCAGAAATTATACAAATGGCGACCGCTACAATCTGGTTCCCTGCTTCATCGAAGGACTTCGTTGTGCGCAGCAGTCGTTTATCCGTATGTGGTAATATAGGATTCACAACCTTAAGTGTGCGCAACCTTACTGTGGAATTTCATTTACAGGCATTCAACCAGAGTGTGCAGTAGTTCATTTCACATTGCCTGGAAAGAATGATAAAAACTTTACATTCCGTTTGTTCTATAGAAAGATTATTTTATTAACAAGTCTCTGTAACTAATTTGAGATCTGATTTAATCGCGATTGCTGTCTATGTTTTTAAAGACTGTGTAATCCTGTCG
Organism: Allolobophora icterica; assembly: GCA_963556255.1. Classification (NCBI taxonomy): domain Eukaryota; kingdom Metazoa; phylum Annelida; class Clitellata; order Crassiclitellata; family Lumbricidae; genus Allolobophora; species Allolobophora icterica. The sequence continues at coordinate 28,864,763 of OY744615.1, read as the reverse complement.
TGTTTGTGTCGACAGGAATTTCTGCAATAAACGAATATTGGTTGATTCGTAATCGTAAACTTCAAACTTCTAAAGCGCCACTCGAAGGCCAAGCGCAGGGCACCCGCCCATTCACGAGCGCTAGGTCAAATCAAAGGGGTTTGTAGAGAGTAGTCCAAAAGAGGTCCGAGTCTGGTTTCCAGAGGACCAGATCAAGAGAGGCCGAGCAGCTGTCAATGCGGGTGTCGTTTAGGGCGAGAATAATTTGAAGGCGGAAGATCAGTTGAGTCAGAGTAGGAGTACTTGAAAAGGTGAGACTTCAGTTTTGAGTGGAAAGCCCGGGGGATTATAGATAGAGGAACATGTGGAGGAGGAGAACGAAGGACGGGTTGCGATAATTGATTGAATATATTTATTACCCGTCTCTCCAAATTGGTTTCTAAAGTGAATTCTAACGCTTTCAAAAGCGACGGTTTTGTACTGCAATTCTTGTTGGCCTCTGAAATAAGAAGAACGCTTGAGTTGTCGGCCATGCCCTGTATATTAATTTGTCAAGCTGCACTCATAACTTACAACTTTGGAAACCGGTTTCATTTACTCTGGGTTCTCAAATAAGATCTCTTTATACATTCTCTCACAGTTTTGAGGTTGGTTGATGCAGGTTCCTTCAACAGTTGTGACCAACCGTTTTTTTGCTTGGGTGCTTCCAATCCTAATTAAAACTCGATGAACAAATGGAATCCATTTATATTATTCGCGCTGTTGAAGTGAATGATTGCTTCAGGTTGGGCGAATTAACTGATTTTACTATATGGAACGCTAGCAAGTGGCATTATACGCCTACTCTGATGGTCGCGTGCTTTTGATATAATTATGGCCAATGCAGAGCGCATTTGGGTTACAAATGAGACATTTAAATAGACGAGCATGTACTTAAGCTACCGGGAAAATAAGACATTCCGTCGTTGATGAATATATACACGTTAGGCCTATAGGTCTTTTGACATGAAGTTGAGCAGATAGCTGTTTCGCTGAAGCACTTGTAAGCAAAGCTCTACATAAATTTTGTGTGACGTCAGAGACTAATGGACTCTATAATATATAGGCAGGCCACGCAACTCTGGGACATGATGGCGGACAGATCAAGGGAATTCGTGACAACTGATGTGTATTAATAGTTATCAGTGTTCATAACTATTTTTCTCGTTTAGAATATTTTAGCTTGCTGATTAGTTTCAATAAAACATTAAATTGCAAACAGCAGTGCAAATCTGACGGTCGACAGTGTACAGAAATGGGTGAGTGACTGAACAGTGAACAACAAACCACGCGGTGTGGTCAGTTTTGCTTTGTTCGGACCTCCTTGCATCATGGAGTCGTCGCATTCCAATTTCCAAAGGCGTTCCAGGTGTTTAAATTTAGTATTGAGATCTATTTTTTAAAATAGTATAACACATTGAGTTTTTGATTAAATGAAAGGTTGATTCTTTAATATCGGAGTAGTTTAGCTTTGAATTTTCTATAATTAATAGAATGTCGGAAGTCATTATTATAATGACAAAGCAGAACGATAAATGGCCACTCTATGAAATAATACTTGTTATAAATATGAAGTCTTCATGCCTAATATGTATGCTTTGATGTAAAGTTTTCAAATTGTGTTTCCACAGGTGGCCTCAGTTGTGTCTAATGAAATCAATGGCCTTGAACAGTATTTGTTTTGCTTTTATTAAAGGACAGAAAAATGTACCCTATGGGCCAGATTCAGAACATTTGGTGTAAGCTAAAATGTATTTTGTTATTAGGAATTTCAATGCAATCAGTGTGTAATGCACAAGGCATTTACCGATATTGCACCAACACCAAGCCACAATTAGTTTAAAGTCCAGCAGGCCTAAAGGCAAAAAACAGTTGCATTGCATTGAATACCACTAGTAATTGGTTGCTACTTACTACTGTAATGGAACTAACAATGAATTGTTAGGCTGCAATGGTTACATCTTTTGCAAAGAGTTCAGTTGGATGGGATGTGTAAGGACAAATGAGGATTTTGTTCTGTACATGCTAGAATTCTAATAGTTTTGATTCTTTTCTCAGTCTGGAATTTTGTTTTGATTCAGGAAGTTCTGGAATGACTGCGGGGTGGGGTACAGTGCATCAATGGAATTGTAGTTTATACTGCAGTTGATTCAAAGGTGAAATTCCAATTTGTTTATATTACTTGCAAATATGTGCTTTTATGAGGAAACCTTATGAAATGTACTCTTTTACATGTTGGTTAGAATGTGAATATGGTCCAAAAAACTAAATGGGGAATGGATATTATTCTCCTCAGCCCACATGCTGAAAATGGAACTTGTGACTCTACACATCTTGTTTGCAGAAATGTGTAAAAATGGCCAAAGTGGAATGCTGTTGCCATCACAAGCATCTACTACAGATGTGAACTGTGACTTTATTGTGACTTACAATAAATGTTGTTATTGTAAGTGGATATGAAGCAGGATTGTATACCTTTAATTTAATTTTATTCTTTGTGCATGTGCAAGTCTTTCTAATGTTGACTCAATCATTATACTACTTGGCATTGCTCATGCGTTGAATGATGATGACGATGAATACAATGATTTACATAGCGCCGTAACATGACACATGCCATTGCAAGGACGCTTTGACATGTTCAACACGAATTAAGCTTACCTGGGTTTTGGTTTTGTCTGTTGCTGTTTTGTGTGTACTACCTATTTTGGTGAAGGTTTACGGTGGGTCAGTGGTATCCGTGCACAAGGTAAATATCATGACCGCCCCATAATTGCATTGAAAGAGTGCTACTTCTGTTCAAATAAGCAAGTAATGGTGTCATGAACACTACTTAAGTTGAAGAAATTACCTTTTATTAGAAAATATACACAATATTTGCTAAGGTTGAAAATGAACTGTCAAATGAGCACTATATTTACAAACATCAGAAATTTAACTGCTATTTAATTAAATTAAAGAGTACTTGTCCGAAATAAAAATTAGAAAGTTTGAAAACAAGTTCCCATGTCTAAAGGGACAGATCTCCACATAAATTCCTGAAGATGTGTACTGTTCCGAAATGTCTCGTGAGCTTTTGTTTTATGTGCAGCCGCGCATCCATACCTATATTTTTATCCTATACTAAGCACTCACTTTATTATTTGAGTGGAAACAGCCTTGTATTTATATGCAATTCTGGGGCAGCCACGATGCTTACCTTGTGCATGGATACCACCAACTCACCGTAAAGCTTTACCCCTATATCTTATCTGTCACTATATCAGAGTTGTTAAGATTTATTTTTGCTTTTATTAAGAAGACCAGTTAATTGAACTTTGACTTTTGTAGTTGTCAGATCTTTCTGTGGTATCAGTCATCAGTGAGGAATAAAGGTGGCAAGTCATCATGGGTAGAAAATCCACAACATTCATCCAGAGATTCTGTCTCATCAATCCTCTAGAGATGTGAATTATCAATTGGCATTGTAGGTTAGTGTGAAATTGCTCAGGATGTGTAACAATCCGTTTATTCGAAGTGGCTTTGGTTTTGTGTCATCTGTACCAGTGCTCATTGGTAATGATTACACGGGTGCAGTAAGTCATCTGTCATGTGCCAGTCAAAGATACAATCAAGATTCTTTCGAAAAACCTGTATTTCTAAGCAGCATCACAATCCTTGGCCAAGGAATATATGTTAATTTAATATAATAGAATGTCTGATGATATGGATGGTGCCATATTTAAATCGAGTCTTTGCCAATAATCAAAATGCATGGATAATAATATTGTTTCAAGATGCATTTGAGATCGTAAATCCTCTTCGTTCAGCTAGAAAGAAGCATAAACTTTTGGGACTGTATTTTAAAATAGCCGATATTTTTACCCACTTAATTGTTCTTCAGTGTGTCAGATGCAACTAGTGCTGTTATGCAAAGAGAGTGACTGCAAATATTTTGGTGATTTTAAAGTATTTGGTCAGCTTGTTCGTGATTCCTTTGCAGATCTTCGTGATTTTTTACATTTAGTAATTAAGTATAAGGTCCACAGTATAATATTGGACCTTTGGAAGTGTTGTTCTCGGTCATTGTTGTAGTCAGTTTGAACCCGTTGGTTCATCCAGCATTGCTTGCCAAGCTTGCTGACATTGGTGTGGAGGCAGTGGAAGTATCATGCAGCATATTGATCTGGTACCACCATTGAAGCTAATGCAAGCCAGGAAGCTTCTGCATTCTTGGTCAAAGACCCAGACACATTATTCACATTATCACGCATTTGTTAAGCACCACTATCTAATGACCAAGCATCAGTTGCAAGTTAAAGACTTGCTCGAGGTCCATATACACAGTAACTGTCTGAGGGTAGATTTAAACTGCAATTATCATCATCATTATTATTATTATTATTATTATTATTATTATTATTATTATCATTATTATTATTATTATTATTATTATTATTATCATTATTATTATTATTATTATTATTACTATTATTATTTTTAGTATGCATATATTAAGCACCGCTATCTAATGACCGATTTAGATCAAATTTATATTTAAACCAAGTATTTTTATTATTATTATGCATTTATTAAGTGCCGCTATCTAATGACCTAGCATCAATGGAAGACACTGAGCAATTGGGAGTGACGGAATTGCTCATGGTCCCTGCGCAGTAATTGTCTACAAAACTACAATTATTATTATTATTATTATTATTATTATTATTATTATTATTATTATTATTATGCATTTATTAAACACCGCTATGTAATGACGAAGCATCAGAAGATGGCATTGAGCAATAAAAAATCGTGAATGAAGGACTTGCTCAAGTTCCCTATGCACAGTAACTGTCTGAGGGTAGATTTAAACTGCAAGTATTTTTTATTAATATGTATTTATTAAGTGCCACTATCTAATGACCAAACATCAGTTGATGACACTGAGCAATTGTGAGTGAAGGACTTGCTCAAGGTCCCTACACATTACACAGTAACTGTGACATAGGAGACTTGACCTCATACTTTCACTGTTGCAAACAAATTCTCTAGCCACTCGGCTACCACTGTATCTTCTTAAAAGTATTTAAGTGAGTAAGAAGACTCGCCGATTTTTGTCAAAGATGTAAGTAGGCCTATTGTAGGCTCAGGTTCTGAAATTTAGTATGGTGTAGCCAGTGGTATTTGTAAATGCATGTTAAAGCTACATAACTGTTGATGAAAAAAGACCACTGTATGAAATTGGATTGATTTGCAATGGATTAAGGAAAAGTGAAAATGTCACATAAGGATTGCATGATAGTCTAGTGGATAGCATGCTGGACTGTCAACTGAGGTCTGTGTTTCAATTAAATACCCCAGGATGGAAATTTGTTCCGTGATTTCTCCACTGGCACCCCTATCCACCTTTCATATAATGAGGACACTGACAGTAAACTGTAGGTATGATGATGGTATGGCGAGGGAGAGGACTGGCCATCCCATTTGTATGCCAAGGCTAAGAAACTGAAGTCACTAACACTTGACACCCATGGCTGAGTCTCGGGCTAGCTTAAGAGACTTTCTATGAAATACGACTTTGTATAATATAAAGTAATTGTGCCTAATATATTAGCTTTGACAATTGGATATAACATTTTTTTGAATTGTGTGTCGACAGATGGCTGCAATTGTGCCTGATGACATCGATGGTCTTCCTGCTACACCATGTTTAGTAGTGTTTGGTGTGTTTCTATTTTATTGTTTCTTACAGCTGTATTAGCAAACAATTTGGAGCACATATCGTATGCTCCTATTTTGACCACAGCAGTTGTTTGTAAAACCTACTATGCAAGAGTGTGTTTGTACGTGACAGATGTTAGTACTAAGCAATGCTTGATACTGCTAGCGTTCCTAAGCGAGGGGGATTATCTTATTTGAACAGTGGGGTGATGAATAGAGGAGCCTTTAGCAGATAAGTGAGTGGCAGTATTGATGGAGGAACTGAGAATATGTGGAATTCAGGGAAGTTCTTTCCAGAGTTGAGGTGCAGTGTGGTATATAGATGGGTTTGAGAACTTTAGGCTAGTAGTTACTGGGGACAGGAGAGATCGAGATATGATGGAGTGGCTGGATGGTGAAGAGTTCGTTGAAGTGCTTTGGCTGGTCTGGTCTGTTATTATTCTTCATCTGTTATTACCTTTCAAACGATTTTATTTATATGACCGACAAGAGTACATTATGGGGCAAAATTCAAAGTAGTGAAAGCTAAAAACTAACTATTAATTTGTTTAAATTCTAAAATATTTCTTAATAATTTTTTTATTAATACTGCTAATCGAACTTTGATTTGTGTTGTCAGGTCGTTCTATGGAATCAATACGCGAAAGGAACCATGGTGGCAAGACATCATAGAAAGAAAATCCACGTTCTTCCAAAGAGTCTATCTCACCAATGCTCCTGAGAGATTTCACCAATCTTGTATTATAGTGTGGAATTGCTAGCATTTTTTGGTAGTGGGGGTGGGGGGCTGAGAATGTGAATGAAGACTAAACCCAACAGGGTTTTCTGATTGTGGAGCCGTCCACCAGCATGACTATCTTAGTTTATTGTCTCTATGCACTGCTATTGTATCACTTCCTAGTCGTCATTGTTATATCTTTTAAATCAATTTTGTCGTACCGCAATGGGTAATAAACAGTGAAATTATGATTATTGTTATTTTGGATGGTGAACGAAATGACTTTTCTATGTTTTGCTATATATTATTCTTTTTTTCTTAATGGATCATTGCGATATAGACGGTCTGAGATTATGAACATGCAATAGATATTAAATTATGATTTTTGTTATTTCATGTGTGTGGGTTCTCGATGGTGTAGTGGTTAGTGTGTTGGACTATCAAACTAGAGGTCAGGGTTCAGATCCAGGAGCCATTGCAGAAATTTGGTTCGAGAAGATTTCTGCTCAACCTGCACCCATAGCCCACTCTGCTATAACGAGTAACTGTTGGTGGGAAGATTAGACGGCGAGAGAGGAGTGGCCATCCGCGTTCTTATGCCGACGCGAAGAAAATAAAGTTGCTAACATTTCATTCCCCTGGCTGCCTTTGGGCTAGCTTGAGGGACCGTTCTTCATGTGTGAAACAAGAGTTCAATGTTCAGCCAAATATAAACTTGTTTTTCTTAATTGATTATGACAGTAAAAGATTATGCATCTAATAAAAATGACAGAACGTAACCACAGCAGCCCCTGTATGTACAGAACAGTGGCTGACAAAAAGCCCGTAATTACCTTGCAGACAACTTTTTAAATGACAGTTTTACCGAGATTGTGCTGTAAATTTACAGAAAAGCTGTATATTTACAGCTTGGTTATAACAGAAATTTCATCCAATAGCCGTAAATATACAGAAAAGTCAATAGTTATTCAACAGAAATTCTGTAAAATTTACAGAATAGGTCCGTAGTAATTTTACAGAGATTATGTAAATTTTACAGAAAAGGTATGTAAAGTTTTTACAGAAAATTTGTAAATTTTACAGAGAAAGTCTGTAAGGTTTTTACAGAAAATCTGTAGATTTTACAGAAAAAGTCGGTAAAGTTTTACAGAAAAAGTCGGTAAAGCTTTTACAGAAAATCTGTAGATTTTACAGAAAAAGTCGGTAAAGTTTTACAGAAAATGTCTGTAAAGCTTTTACAGAAAATCTGTAAATTTTACAGAAAAAGTCTGTAAAGTTTTTACAGAAAATCTGTAAATTTACAGTAGAAAGTACTGGCAACACTGCTGCCAGTACTTTCTACTGTAAATTTACAGAAACCGTTTTTACAGTGTGCTGGGGTTTTATCCCCAAGCAGTTTTTCGGATGGGAAGAGGATACTGATCCCCCAAGGGCGGGGATCGGCGGGATCCAGCGAACTTGAAGCATATCACCATGGCCTCACGAGGGTCTATCATAAGATCGTGGCCGCTCGTCAAGACTCCCTTGTCGTATCATCTTCCCACCGACAGTGTACGGCCTAGTGTACTCATAATAGCTGAGTCTGCTAGGAGGCGTACAGGGAGCAGAAATCTCGAACCAAATTTCTGCCCTGGCTGCGATTTGAACCACCGATCTCTCTTGGTTGACGGTCCAGCACGCTAACCACTACACAATCGAGCATCCGTATACTTTGTGTATAAACGCTAATTAGACAGTTTCAAGTAGTTTATTTGTTATATAACTTCTAGTTTAAAGCGTATTTTGTTCACCTAAAACAGGACAGGATGGTTGGTAACTTGATAATTACAGGTATACAGACGACAGATAATTATATGATATGAGAAAGGAGACACTGCACAAATCCCACAATCCATAAATCTTATGTATATATAATCTATATATAAATTATATATATACTCTTGCAACATATATGCATATATAATATATAAATTATATATATATACTCTTGCAACATATATATAATATATATATATATAAATGATATATATACTCTTGCAACATATATATAGCCATTTATATAGCGCCTTTGAAGAGTCTCTACAGTTTTTAAATTTTGTGATGCAAGAATATATTATTTTAGAACACGTTTAATTTATAGCACACGAATTTCAGGCGCTCAACATAAAATGACTTTCAATTGGTCATTTAATCTGTTTTAGAACGACGGTCGCTTGTTTGAGGCATTGAATAGTATAGACCTAAGTCACAAATGGTCAGCCGTATAAACAAACATCCAGTAGAACCTTACGAACTGACTACTATTTGAAAGATAACTTACGGCATTCTTACTTACCCGTCTCTCTAGCTTCGTTAATCTCGTCGGAAGACAGAGGCGTGCATCAGGACCTCCTCCTCCACCACCTCCTCCGCCTCCTCCTCCTCTCTTCGTTGATCCTGTGACGTTGCTGTTACTAAACCCGGTGAGCAAATCTAACCTGACAACAAATGTACCAACCACAGCCGTGTTTCTTTCTTGTTTATTGTATTGTATTGTATTGTATATTGGCATTTATAAAGCGCCTCTGGCGGTATAGACCATTCAGAGGCGCTCCTAGTGCGCGAGACCCCGAGAGAAAAAGCAGGATTTAAGGTGAGAAAAGGAAGAAGCAACGCTACCAGCAGTAATGGGCACTAAACTATTTTTTTAAGTTAAACTAAAACTATTTTCCAACTAAAACGAAATAGTTTAGCTAAAGTTGGCAACTGATTTTGGAAATTAGTTAACTAAACTAAAAAAAAGTACCGGTAGTTAAACTTTTTGCAACTTTTCCAACTTTTACGACAATCATTTTCACAATAACAGAGGTTACGAGAACTGTAATAATGCAGAGCGTCAATGACAATTTCACCTTCAAACTATGCAATTTGTACTGCTCCAGCATACAGTTACTGGCGTACTGTAAGGAATGTATGAATTTGAAAACACGTTAATGCTAAAACCATGCAGTGTTAATCAATAAGTTTCGCGTTGAGTTGTTGACAGTGTTCAATGTTCATTGTGAAAAATAGTTGCGTATTGCTGATTTTTTAGTTAAACTTTTTAGTTAAGAACTAAATTTTTTAGTTAAACTATGGTTTAAACTAAACTTTTTTTAAAGTTAAACTTCGTCCTTAACTAAAAAATTAGTTAAACTAAAAGTTAGCAACTTTTTAGTTAACTATTGCCCATCGCTGGCTACCAGAGAAAATGGTGGTGCGGACAGAATGAGGAAGTCGGTTCCAAAGTGAGGGACCTGTGCAGGCAAAGGATCTGGATTGAGCCATAGTAGTCCTGACACGAGGAACTAAGAGGTTTAGCAACGATGACATTGACTACGACGATTGTGACGAAGATGATGACGGCGACGATGATGATGATGATGACGATGATGATGGTGATGACGACGACGATGACAACGATGATGACGACGATGATGACAACGATGATGACGACGGTGACGACACGATGGTGATGACAATGGTGGTGACGATGATGATGACGATGATGATGATGATAATGATGATGCTTGTGGTTGTGATGATGATGATGATGATGATGATGATGATGATGATGATGATGATGATGATGATGATGATGATGATGATGATGATGATGATGATGATGATGATGATGATGATGATGATGATGATGATGATGATGATGATGATGATGATGATGATGATGATGATGATGATGATGATGATGATGATGTTGACCTGCTTTGTAATGTCTTCACGCGGCTGAGCATGTCGACGTGACCTGCCGAGTACTGTTCGATGACGTCCTTCACGTCGTAGGGCTTCAGAGCTTCCTTGAACTTCCGCCGAGCCACGAAGTACTTTATCTTGCGAAGGCCTCGGATGGCGTTCTTGTGGGCCTCCGTCAGCTGCGTGACCTTCTCCATATGGTCCTCCACTCCAACTCCATCGTCGTTTCCTGGAAAATACGCAGATTCCGATGCATGAAAGGTATCGATATCTTCACCAGACCTCTGTTCATCTTCGTTTATTTTCTATCTAAACACTCTCCCATCCATCCATCCATTCATTTATATATTTATCCATCCATCCTCCTTCCATCCATCCACTCATCCATCCATCCATCTACCCATCCGGTCAGCCAGCCAGCCAGTCAGCCAGCCAGCCAGTCAGCCAGCCAGCCTGTCAGTCCATCTATTTATCATACGGCTTTCTGCGCCTGAGGTTTGCACTTCTGTGTGACCTTGCGCGCGATAAAAACTTTTGTAATAATAATAATAAATAAATAAATAAATAATAATAAAATAATGATAATAATAATAACAATAATAATAATAATGCGGCTCTTACTTAATTTCAGTTATTTGTGTTCTGGTTGAAATCATCACACATCATAATGCTACCTTCACTGGCCGTTAAAAATAAACTGCCGTTGCAATTGTAATTATTACAGTGTTTGTTGGAATTATTCCTGCTAATTCTTCTCCGTTAATTACATACATGTTATGCAATAAATAGCATATATTTTAATTTTCATTTGCACGATAACAAAAACAAACTACAATAATTAGAAAAACAGCTGTTCACTTACTTCCCATAAGACCTTTAGACTACTATACTTGTACTGATAACTACTGGGTCGTCATTACTCATAAGAGAAAGTATAGTCTAATATTGTAATTGCTGTCATTTATAGAACTCGCGGAAAAGAACCACTTTGCTGGTAAATTTTTGGCGCGCCATCGTCGAAGTTATTTTTCTGAAACAGATGTGTTTTGTTTTCAGGGTGACCGACCTTCTTGGTCCTTGAAAGTGGGTCGCCTGATCAGCAGAGGTCCCGACGGCAATCCATCGGATAGAGGAGGATAAGCCACAGACTCCCTGAAAGTCAAACGCACACTGGGACTACATGAAACGAAATTGGTGAATCATGATCTCTTGCAGCACCATCAGTTACGGTTGCGATCACAGTGTTTTTGAGGGGTTCCAAAAATTTCAGGGTACATACATACAAACATACATACTCCATCATCATTGTCAAGATCAGCAGCATCCTTACCGTTCACATTTAATCAACACTTGCTCGTTCGCTGAATCTGTGCAGGAATTTGAGCTTCTGAAAAGATATTCTGAAACGGCGCTACAAAAATGTTCTGAAAGCTATTTCCAATTGACGCGCGTGGATGCAAACCGCAGGACAAGTCAAATGCCAACGCCATACCCCTCGGCCACGTACCCTTCTTGCCAAATACAGAGGCTGAAAACTACAAAGCACAGCCTTCACAAGTCTTCAACATGTTCCAAGACCTGGGTGATCAACTTTCGAGTACAGTGTAGGCCCCACCAGTGTTATCGTCACTACCACCAGTTTTTCATCATAGTTACCGTCATCATCACCACGTCCATAATCATCATCAGCCACAGCATCATTCTACCACTTTAGGCAGAGCGAAGCGACTTACCCCTCTGTGCTGTCGACGGAGGCATCCCTGGAGACGAGTCCATGTCGCGGGAGCCTCTTGCTGCCTACGTCCAGCTGCTGAGGCAGAGAAACGGTGCCAAAGCCGTCGAAGTTGGTAGTGCTGTTCGTCCGACCTAGCTTCCGTCTGGTGGACAGACGTCGCATGAAGGATCCATTGTGCGGAAGACGACAGGATGAGGACGATGCAGACGAAGCCCTATGCGACTCACTACACCACAACGACACACATATCAAAGTCATCATCAGCAACAACATCATCATCGTCATCGTCATCATCACCCTTGTCGTCATAGCAATCCTTAGAGTCGTCGTCATCACCATCCTCCTCCTCAACATCATCGTCGTCGTCGTCGTCGTTATTATCATCGTAAAAGACTCCAAAAAAGTCCAGAACAGCCGTCGCTCCATAACTTTAATCTGTCTCAGTCATTATCACTAAATCATTCATAATCATAATCATCATTAGAAACATCATGAACATTGTCGTTGTCTTTATCATTCATCATAAGTGATACCAGCATCATCATCGTCATCACTCTGATGACGATGATGATTCTGGTATCACTTGTGATGAATGATAAGTCTGCACGGATTTCAAAAGTCGGGAGGCAGCTGCTGACCCAGGCGTTTAGAAATCGAGGGCTCAAAGTAAGCAAATTCGTAGTTGACCTAAGGTTCTGACGAACATTTCTTAGTCTTTGTTCTGTTTTCGCCAGTCTTTCTATGACATTTTGCTCTCCATAGTCTCAGATCTTGCAATGCATATTTACTTGTCACGCTTGAGTGGAGGACTTTCAAGACTTTCCAGACTTTCCTCAAATTCGTTAACTTTCCTTCACAGCAGATTCGAAGGGTTTTAGCCAGGGCTGTAGTGGTAAAATTTGAGGTGAGTATACGCTACCGGTGACCAGCGGCGTAAAAAAAATTAGAAGACCTTTTTTAGGAAAAATTTCAGACTTTCACAAATTCCCTCCAAATTTTCTGACTTTTTACGATTTCGTCTCTGAAAAAGTTGATGACCTTTTTTTTTTTTAGTCATTCGCCCTAAAAACCTCAAAAAACCTGTCAAAACCTCTCTTTTTCCTCCAAATTTCATTACTCAGGTCTCTACAGAGGTAAGTATACGCTGTATACCCGCGTATACCCTCGTCTAGAGCGCTGAGTATACGCTCTCAAATTTCCCTAGAGGTGAGTATACGCTGTATACCCGCGTATACGCTCGACTACAGCCCTGGTTTTAGCACGCCTACATCTAATTAGTTACGCTGAAAAGCGAGAAGGGTCGAAATGCACATAATAGCCCCAATTTCCCTTTTGTCGTTATCATGGTGAACAGTATTATCGTCATGATCACAAGATTGTCGTTGTCAAGTGACTCAAGTTCATTATCATCCTTATGAGCAGCGATGCGTATAATAGGATGCTGTTGGTCTCAGTTGCAACTGACATGGATGAGTTCCTCTGAAGCGGAGTGATGTGGACTTTCCAGGTGGCTGTGGACCGGGAGTTCTTATCTGCTGCGTAGCATCTCCAGACGGATTGGATGAGGCGTGCAGCCGGGACTCTGCGTCGGATCAGATGCTTCTGCCTCTGATTCTCCTGGACCTTGAGCGCAAAGCCAGAACCAAGGATGCCCTGCAAACAAGTCAAATGCAAAGCATACCAGGTTCAGCCAGAAGCACAGAATCATTGAAATGCATGCAGGACAGACAGACAGACAGACAGACAGATAGACAGAGAGACAGAGCTCTACTGTGTCCTACTGTGACAGAGCAACTGACTGACTGACTGATCGACTGACTGACTGACTGACTGGCTGACTGAAAGACTGACTGACTGACTGACTGACTGACTGACTGACTGACTGACTGACTGACTGACTGACTGACTGACTGACTGACTGACTGACTGACTGACTGACTGACTGACTGACTGACTGACTGACTGACTGACTGACTGACTGACTGACTGACTGACTGACTGACTGACTGACTGATATTTCTTTTGAAACCATGCTGTTGAGGAGGTACAATGTTGGATGGTGGCTATAAGATCCTTCTTTAACAGCGCTGCGCCAACGACCGCCTCGGTACATCGAAAACCCATCGAAATGTGAAGGTTTGCTGCTGGACGCTATATACTCAGCAGCTAAAAGTGTTTGACTGGTTTAAGTCTTTCAGACTGGCTACTCACTTACTGAGTTGACTGATTCGGTTCATTACTTGGGTGTTGTCTTTAGTCTAACTCTACCATGTCCTTCACCACTGCGAGGGACACAGTAGAGCTAAAACACTACCCAAGTTATGAGCAGTTATGAGTTACGTGAGGTTATGTGCAATAAAAGTAATAACTTGTTCGAGTGAAGCCTTATATACATATAAAAAAAATGCTGAAAAGCAACAAGGACTGGCAACATCAACATGAATATAAAAGTCACCCATAATAACTATTTCAGATGGAAAAGGAACCAAATTCTCAATTAGTGACTGAAATTGGATTCTCAATTCTGTGGAATTTACACGTGCAATCAAAAAATTACCCAGTGTGCAAATGGTCTTCGTGCATTTTAAACATATAACTACATCATTACGAATCATTAAAAATTACACAGTGTAACTGGGCTCTATAAAAATTTACCTATCAACCTCATAAATATTACACAGTGTAACTGTGTAATTTTAGTGTAACTTAAACATGCAGTGGCGTTTAAACTACGCTAGTGTAACTGGACGCTGTCTATTCTAAACATGCAATGTAATTCAAATTACACAGTGGCATGCTATGTTAAGTTGCATTATGCTGAATGTCAACATGAGGCGTGTTTCAGCGCTGAAGTTTTAAGCGAGCGACTGACCGCCGGAAGAGCGAAGAACGAGATGCCCATGAGGGCACAGCAGGCGGCTATCATTTTCCCTGGCCACGTGATTGGCACCGCGTCACCGTAGCCGACCGTGCATAGAGTGACCTGAAAAAGAGATTACGGTTTCTAAACAGAACTCCATTCAGCCAGCGCGTGCCAGTCCATGTACTCATTCTGCAGACTGATGATGCCGGTCGTCGTTATTATGAATATGACAACGTCGTGATAGCGACGGCGTCGACGATGATGATGATGATTGTACTGATGATGCCGATGATGATGATGCTGTTGATGATGATGCTGCTGCTGATGATGCTGGTGAAATGACGATGTCATCTATTTCTCAAAAGGCTACGCTAAGTGGTTAGTGTATGTATGCATGTATGTATATGTATTATGTATGTATAAGTATATGTATGTATATGTATGCATATGTATGTATTTGTATGTATATGTATGTATATGTATGTATGCATGTATGTATGTATTAATGTATATGTATGTATGTATATATGTGTGTATTAATGTATATGTATGTATGTATATATATGTGTGTATGTATGTATGTATGTATGTATATATATGTATATGTATGTATGTATGTATGTATGTATGTATATGTATGTATGTTGATGTATGTATGTATGTATGTATGTGTAATTGTGAATGCATGTATGTATGTATGTATGCATGTATGCATGTATGCATGTATGCTAAGTGGTAAGTGTAAGCCAATTCCTCCTCACCACTCCCCACCAGATGGCGTCAGCGTAGGTCTTGAATTCGTTGGCGTTCTTCTCTTTTTCTGCCAGGTAGACGAAGAGAGACGAGAAGATGAGACCGAGGAAACCTATGTACAGGGTGGACAGCAGCTCCTGACAGACACAAAGAACGCTTTAAAAGAAGAACATTTTTAGTCAAATAAATTCTAAAAAGCAATATAAAGCGCTCTAACACCTGAATGAAGAGAAGACAACCAGGTGAATGTTCGAAATGCAGAGGCAGCATCCCCTGTAAAATTGACCATCCACACCGGGGACTTGGAACGTTTTGTGTGCACAGATTCATTCACCATCTCATAATATATCATCAGATGGCTGAGCCTGTGAACGGTCTCCCCCTTCTGCAGATATGATCAGGACATAATAATTATACTTTTTATTATTTCAAACCGACAGACGCAGTAAAATTACATTGAAACATGAAAGACCAATCTTAATTAACACACGGTTTGGTAGCCATGCAAGGCGCCGCCCTAGAGGGGGGTTACGGGAGTGGATCCGCGTACCTTATGCTCTCCTGGCCATGAGTGTTACCACTACTCTATCCCCCCTCCCCAGACATGCCCCACAGCTGCGCCCTCTGGGGTCTATGGTTGACCAACTTGAAGTAACGCTGCATATCGAACCAAAGAGGTCTTAATTGGATGGAGACTTAACGTAGCCGCCCCACTTGTAGTTAGTCCTCCTTGGTCGAACTTATGGCAACGACCTTTGGGAAATTGTTTGCGTACACACGCCTCTGTAAGCAAGCGAACAGACCTTTGGGATTCGTATATATGTGCCTATGTGTGTGTATGTATGTATGTATGCATGTACGTACATGTATGTATTTGTATATATGTATGTAGGATTTGTGATTTGCTGGCTCAGTTCAGAAAATAGGCAAAAGAGAAGATGGTCCAGAATTTTTATAGAATAGGAACCTCACCTGTGTTTAACTCTGAAAGATTTGTTTGGAAAACATTTCTTTGAAAGATTACATTATATCATCAGTAATTGTAGTCGTCTAGTAAGAAGCAATACGACTAAATAAAACAGATTAGCTAAATAAATAAATTATGCTTCAATGAATAAGGACTGAGTTTTGTGCTCGAGAATTGTGTTTATCGCTTGAAATCAGTTCCCTAGTGCAGGCAGATTCCTGATGGAGTGGGTCTTGGTAGAAGCCACACCTGTCTATGTATCCAGACGACGGAGCCGAGGAGTCTCCAGGACCCTCCCCTCCGATCGAACCTTACGAGACGAAGGATCTGGACGAAGCGAAGTCCACGAAGAGTGGACGTTGCTATCAGCTGACCACTGCCCTCGAGGCAGAGCACGACGACACCGGATAACATCACAGCCAGATCTACAGCAACAAACAGACATACAGGAGAAAGACAGGAAGACAGGAAGAAAGAAAAAAAGAAAAAGGAAGAGGCAAAGAAAAAAGAATAGATAAGTGAGCGAGCGAGTGAGTGAGTGAGAGAGCGAGTGAGTGAGCAGGTGAGCGAGCAAGCGAGTTAGTGAGCGAGCGAGTGAGTGAGCGAATGAGCGAGCGAATGAGTGAGCGAGTGAGCAAGTGAGTGAGTGAGCAAGCGAGTGAATGAGTAGCGAGTGAGTGAGCGAGTGAATGAGTGAACGAATGAGAAAGTGATTGAGCAAGTGAATGAGCAAGTGAGTGAATGAGTGAGCGAATGAGTGAGCGAATGATTGAGCGAGTGAGTGAGCGAGAACATGAGTGAGCGAGTGAGCAAGTGAATGAGTGAGCGAGTGAGTGATCTATTGACTGAGTGAGTGAGTGAGTGAGTGAGCGAGTGAGTGAATGAACGAACGAACGAAGCTTCCTTTAATAATCAGCCAATTAGCGAATGCACACGAATACATTAGTCTTAATACATTCATAACTAAACAATAAATGAATGTTTAAAAAGATAAATGAACATTATAACGACAGGATGCAGTTCCTTATTGCATTGTCTATTCACATCTGCTATGCGCGCAGTCTGTTATATCGCCATAGTTGCTCGTCCATTGGTCTGTGAAGCCTGACTGAGCGTTGCTATACATGCAGCACAATGCATGACGATGATGTCTACTCACCGACAATGCAGAGAGGTCTTCGCATGAACAGCAGACGTCCCATCCACAGCTGATACCTCGATCGACATCCAGCCGACCACACGCGGCCGACAAACTCCAGACCGAACCAGACCAACATGACTAACTCCTGCACGAATAATTATTCATAACAGGCGGTAATCGTAATCGTAAACTCCAAATGTATAAGGCGCTACATAAAAGCTAAGCGCAGGGCACCAGATTATTCACGAGCGCTGCGTCGTGTCGGAAGGGTTGTCCAGAGATGTCACGTGACGATCCGAGTCCGGTTGCCATAGAGACCAGAGAGAGGAGATTGAGGATCTTCTAACCTGTTGGCCTACCATTGGAAAGCCAGGAAAGACAGCTCGCGTTGCAAACAGACAGTTGTACACAAGATTATGGGATTTTAAAGTAACCAGACAAAAGTGCATATCCTTAGGTCGGAAAGTATATAATATGTCTGCGGTCGTTGTTGGCCACATTAATTTTAGAATTGTGTTGTCATAACAAATATGCTGTAAATGTTCAGTTGATGGCGAGCTTACGGCGTAGTATAGAATGGCTTTGCTGATGTCTTCATATCCTTCGACCGTCGACAAAACACTGAGCAGTAGGCAGCCGCAGACCAGAATGAATCTGAAATGATAAGAAATATGTATTGTATTGTATTATATTGCATTGTATTGTATTTACGAATGTATAGGCAAAGTCGTCGGAACCAGCTTAATCACAGGCGCTCAGTCAAAACAAATTCGATAGGCGGAGAGTAAAAATTCTCTCTTGCACATGGTCCAATGTTAAGGGGTAGAGAGTCATTCTTTACAGGTAATCTCTAGAGGTAGTCAAATTCGTTACAAGTGTAGGTCCGTTAGCAAATCCAAACGAACTGGTATTCTGGTTAAACAATGGAAGAAACTAGCAACAAAAAAGGATGACCTTTCATGACCTTGGCCTAAGGAGATAATTGCTGTGCGCGGACGTTTGT
The DNA here is from genome assembly GCA_963556255.1 of Allolobophora icterica. NCBI lineage: Eukaryota > Metazoa > Annelida > Clitellata > Crassiclitellata > Lumbricidae > Allolobophora > Allolobophora icterica. Next base: position 28,846,133 of record OY744615.1, on the reverse strand, counting down.
GGGTACAATTCTTTCACAAAGGACGCACAATTTAAATCTGGAGAACAATGTAGTAAAACACTTATATAGCGCCTCTCCAACACTTTCCAAAGGCGTATACTCACAGGGCTATCTGGCAGAAACAAACATTTGCGACTTAAGGAAACCAGAAATTGTGGTGGTGAGTTGAATCAATTGAAGCAGTATGTATACATTTAAAGGAAGATTGTTCCAAGAGAGGGTCAGATGCACATCAACACCCGATCGACGAGCTCGCATCGATGTGCGGAAACGAGGAGCCCGTAAATCTCCACGGAAGAAAGAGCGCAGTGATCGGCGACCAGACTCAGAGCTGGAACAAAAAGCTCTTATAAGCACTAACCATCTTTTACCAAGAGGACTGGTGGAATCATCTTTTAACAAGAGGCTGGTGGAGAATGTCCATGGCAGGAGTGTGAAAACTAGAGCCCTGCGCCGACGTCATAGTGTCGGCGGCGGCGCGCCGGTCATTTTGGATCGGCGGCGGCGGCGCGCCGACGAACAAAATTCGGCGGCGGCGGCGCCCACGAAATGTCGGCGTCGGCGCGGCGCGGCGCGGCGCGGCGTGCCCTAGTCAGAAGCATGAGTCACTATGAGAGTTGAACAGCCGTTGGTCCTGTGACCAGTCAAGAGAGCCAAGTTCTCTAAAGCCACTCTATCACACTAAAGCTCAACTACAAACAAAGGGACTGAGAGTGAAGGAACCTGAGTCATTTTCAGGCAACAGGCACATTCACTAATTGAAGAAAAACTTGCCAAAATTGCAAAAAACATTTTTTTGCATATTACATTGATTTTTGTTTGGAGCAAATCTTGAATATTTCTATTTCACAAATATATATTTGGTTCTGCACTAATATGTAAAATTATGAAGTTTTAAGCACCTACAAAAATATTTGTCCACTCCGTTACTCCTCCGTGACCAAACACATATGAGATATGTATATATAGTAGATAGCTTCCTGTTGCGTAGTTTGACATGCCAATATGTTTATAGTATTAATATTTATAAAATAAATATAAAAGAAATTACAATACAGATGATCATGTAATTCCACCACATTTTTTATTTTAATTAAGAAATTCCACTCCGTTACGAAAATAGAAATAGGGGACTTAATCAATGTAAAGTTGAATGTATTTTTTGGCCAAATAACAAAATCGAAATCACTTGAGCCAATCATTCCCAGTGATCAAATAAACAGAAAATATCAAAATATTTATGATGTCTTAAAAATCTGCTCATAACATCAAAAACTTACATAAAAATTACCATAGAATAAGTCCGCTCCGTTACTACCTGTCGAGAATTGAGCACAGAATGTGAAAAGCGAACTTGAAAAAAGAGTCTGTCGAAACAAGACTTTATTTAAAATGTCGTATTTTGTTAAATAAATTGTATTAGAAATAATAATTTAAGTAGACGACTGTTTGTGTAGAAATTTAATTCTGTCACAGAATAAGAGTTTTCACAGTGACTGTAAGACCGGAAACAGAGAAAATTCTTTTGTATTTTTTATAGTTATTTTAGTTCGTCTGTTTTCTTTCTTCGTGTTGCTGATCAAGTTTCACAAAGAAACCCAGAAAAATAAAATGAAGTAAGTAAGTACAAGATGTGCACTTCCATTTCGCACCAATGCAACAATTTATCGCAATATCATGCAGAACATGAAAGATGCAACAACAAGAATTAAGCATATAAAACTTGCATCGGCGGCTCGCCGACAGTTTGTCGGCGGCGGCGGCGGCGGCGCGCCGACAAACAAAAATCGGCGGCGGCGCCCACGAAATGACGGCGGCGGCGGCGGCGCCGGCGCCGGCGCAGGGCTCTAGTGAAAACTGGGCGCGTAAGTCATCCAACTGGTAGTGACATATATATACAAGAAGATCAGTCTCTTAAATCATCCTCGAGACGCAGCTATAGTGTTGTGACTTCATTTTATTTTGCCTCTGCATAGAAGGGCGGGTGGCCAGTCCTCTCCCTCGCCGTCTGCTCTTCCAACCGACAGTGTACGGTCGGTGTACTCATTAAAGCTGAGTTGGCTAAGAGGCGCCATAATTACAAACAATTGAACATAATATGTCAGGACTTCTCTGGCTCAATCTAGGTCTTTTGCCTCCATTGGCCCTGCTCTTTGGAATGAGCTTCCTCCGTTCGTTCGTTCTTGTATTCTCTCAGGTAACTTCTCTTCCTCTTTTACCTTTCTTAAAACTTGCTTTTTCTCTCGGGGTCTCTCGCACTGGTAGCGCTTCTGAATGGCCCTCCCGCTAGAAGCGCTTTATAAATATCCGAATACAATACAATAATATAATATATGAACGCAATTGACCTCTAATAGAATGGTTACGAATGTCAAGCGTCACCAGTAATTCCGCCATTGCTTTTCCACGAGTTTACAACTACACCACTTGGTACGACCGCAGTGGCTCTATTGAAATCCTCCACCACCATTATGCGTGTTTCCGCCTAAAAGCCAGAATGTCTGCCTACCCGATCGTCTAATTAGGTTGGTACCGTCCTAACTCTGAGAGCTGTGTATAGATAGGTCAGATAGATACGTAAGAGTATACACACACAGACCTTGTTCCATATAACTGCCAGACGGAAGCGTCGTAGAGTGAAGAATTAAAGGAGTTTTTGTTCGTGTAGCGAATGGAAGCAACGCAAGAGCCCGCAATGACGTTTACTACTTTTAACCCTTAACCTATCTCAATTGCAACGTCTAGGATGCTTTGCAGATGTATGTGTGCAGACAGCTTAGACACGGGCAAACGAACAAAAAGCACGCGCCTATCTACATTGCCACTGATATAATACTAGCAGTTCGTAAGAGGTAAACGTACGCTGTAAACGTTATCTAATGGTACTTCATGCACTTGGTCATTTTATTACTTCATACTCGGAAGTACCCGGAGAACTGGATTTAGGACAGATCTTCAGAACTCACCAAGCGAGATTTCCTCTCCTGAAACTGAGCGAGTCATGTCTTCCTAAATCTTTAATTTAAACATACATAAAAGTTGTGAAGCTTCAAAAGTTGTCAACGCTCAAAGTATCCTGGATGTATCTGAATTTCGTGTACTCTGGCAGCATCCTCTAAGTCTCATGCTGAAACACCTCAGTGCCCTGTATTTCTTTCCAGGATGCATGGCGATTTATTATCTTTATCTTCTCTCTCTCTCTCTTTCCGTATGGAGAGGAACAATGGCTGTAAATGGTCAGTGTCGCTTCAAAATCGTAATCGTAATCGTAAACTACAAATTTCAAAAGCGGTACTCTAAAGTTAAGTGCAGGGCACCAGCGTATTCAAGGCTTTATTAACTAAGCAGACACGTAACTAGGCTTTTTCGTTTGGGGGGGGGGGCTTAAGCCTTGAACATGGCAACATTTACACAGTGTTCATACGAATTTTAGCCGTAAGCATACAACGGCTTGACTTGTTTGGGGGGGGCTTCAACTTCGTTTGGGGGGCTTAAGCCCCCCCAAGCCCAACGCTAGATACGTCCCTGTAACTAAGGTGGAGGCCCCAGTGCACCGCCGCGGTGGAGGCCCATATAGCACGCCGAAGGCCAGGCGCGGATGATGCCTGATCGCCTGCAATGATAGGCTCACGAGTCGCGACGCGTCGACTCTACCATATCACAAAGGCAAAGCTGTACTTATTGAAGCTAGAACTATTTACTACATTATAATCTCTAATTTATTTTAATCTGATCTTCAAGTCAAAGTTTCTAGCTTTTCTATTTCACTGTTATGTTAATGACGTCAATGCCTGTGTGGTGGGACCCATGTGCACTGGCACGTGATAACCATGCCTAAATCCTGCCCTGAGCGTATTCACGAGTGCTGCGTCAAGTCAAAGGGGTTGCCCAGAGATGGTAAAGGGAGTATCATTATTATTTCTGCCTTTATTTAGCTCCTCTATCTAAGAAGTAAGCATCAATCGATGGGGGCTGAGCAATTGTGAGTGAAAGACTTGCTCAGGGACCCTACACAGTAAGCGACTCAGAGAAGATTCGAATCCGTAAATTACATTGCACTTTCGACTATAAGAGCTAGAGGCGTGACCATAGTGGCCTTCCTTAATCCACCTTTGCATACGGATCCTATATGGAATATATATGGGTCATATATGGGGCATTATGGGCTCTATGTGGGCATGCTGGCAGAGGACCTACCCTCGGTACCGACATGAAGCCCTAGGTACGCGAATCCAAACCTGCTCAAGTGTCTCACTCGTTTAGATTTTCGTCTTCGTTCAGTTAATTGCGAGTACAAATGAAACCCCAGAAACAAACGATACATCGAACAGTTTAACAGTGATGACCACTCCACCAATGTCAACCAGTTTTAAAACATTCACATCCATAAACAGATTGGAAGAGGTCAGGTTTCGGCTTAGACTGAGAGATAGTGTCGGTAGGAGAGTTGCGAAAATGAGGGATACAGAGTTCCAGATAAGAGTCTGACAATGAATGCCGGGCAGAGATATCGGATGCGCATTACACGACGCTGTAACGGATAATTGGGAAGAAGCGAAGTTGAACAGTCGCATAAGGATATGCACAGACCTAAAAAAATAAGCTTATAACATACGTATGTAGGCTGTTTATATTCTGATCCATGCTATTGATTTATCTAAATCTTCAGGCGCGTTGACACTCTAACCCAAAAACAGAAGATGAAAATCTCGGTATGTCAATAAGAGAAAATCGTAGTAGAATCAACATCTGAGTCAGAGGTAAGAACATGAGTGTTTATATGTGTACAAGAGAGATCGACGATGGACAGAGACAGGGAGAGACACTGAGGCAGGTAAACATACAGAAAAAGAAAGAAAGGATAGATAGATTGAATGGGTAAGAGAGGGAACGTGTTGAAGAATGAGAGGGGGAGGAAGAGAAAGAGCCAGCGAGAATGAGTTTGAGAGTGACAGTCAGAGATAGACACAGACAGACAGACAGACAGACAGAGACAGAGACAGACAGACAGAGAGGCAGAGAGAGAGAGAGGAAGAGAGACACACACACGCACACAGAGTTATTTTATGATGCTAAACACGAGAACCAACTACAATAACAGGTTTTTTGCTCGAATGCAATGAACAACAGATCCAATGAATGTTTAGTTGTTTACACGTGCGCGTGGTTATATATAGTCCTAATAGGCGTGCCACGAATAAGTGCCTATGAATTATCAACCTGCGCTCAGATGTGTAAATATAGTTGATGTCTTTCCATTGCTTTATCACAGGCCTAAGTTGTGCTTCTCCAAATAATATATACACCCATATTTAATCTAATCTAAGAACTTCTATACCGCCAATATCACAATACTTAAGGCTCAGTCGATGGTCGCTACTATGGTTCACCTACAATTAAGTGGTTCACAACAAGTGGTTCACCGACAATTGGTTCACGGACAAATGGTTCACGATCTTCCAACTTCTAGTTTGAGCTACATTTTCATCATGAATCCAGCGTCTAGTTTCAGTTATATATTCAACGATAATCCAGCTCAAGTTAGAAGCTGGATAAGCGATGAAAACAGTTGATTGTAATATTCAAACATAGCTAGAAGCTGGTTGGCCGATGAAAATAGAGCTCAAACTAGAAGCTTGATTGTCGTTTAATATATAACTGCAACTAGAAGCTGGATTCTCGATGAAAATAGATCGTGAACTATTTGCCTGAGAACCATTTGTCGTGAACCATTTGTCGGTGAACCATTTGTCCGTGAACCATTTGTCGTGACATCGGTCTTGAAGGGAATTAAAGATGACGTGAAAACACTATACGGAGGAAATGTTTATAATATTAAGCAAGCAAATTTAATTGAGGGGGAAGTCAGACGAAATGTGCGGTTGGATTTAGCCCCATGCAGTTTGTCGTATGTAGCTGAAAGTGTCATTGCTGGTTTCTTGCGCGGATGCTATAAGATCGAAATCCCTATCTATATACTCTGTGTTTTTCTACACTGGAGTTGCAACAAGCAGTCTAAAAAACGGTCAAAAACAGCACCGTAAGCACTGCTGAAAACGGTGAATGGAGAGAGCGAGAATTTGTAGCTCACTTTGTTGCCTTGATAGGCAATGTTTATGGTAACTGCAGTGTTCGATGGGAGTTTTATTATCCAGTTGCTGCAAGGTATACGATAGCGTACAAATACTAGCGCTTCACCTAAATGTCTTACGTCGCATACCATTACCTAGAATGTCTTATGCAGCCTTCCGTAACGTGATTTAAAAATGGCCGACTTTATTTTTTACATCATGGTTTCTATCGGTAAACATGACTCGAGAGCGTGGTCGCCCGAAGAAATGTGTGTACAAAATCACTTGTGTAGGCCTATTATAAGGATGCAGAAAGGATTGGATTGGTGTTCAAGCTATAAATAAGCATTGCAGCATAACAAAAGAAGACAGTAATCCTCAAAAATTATACTGTTTGAGCATAATTTATGAAGGCCTATATGCGCAGAGTAGGCCTAAGCATTAAATTTCTCCAACACAGGTCATTGTTTAAGGCCTACATCATTTGTAAGCCTGCATCATGGGCGGCGATCCCGGGGGGTCGAGGGGGACAAGACCCCCCACCTTTAGGAGTGGGGGGGGGGGACACGCCATGCATCGGACCCCCCAAATTTTGAAGAAACACCAAAAAAAGGTCATCAAATTCTGTAGCGTAGAGGTTAAGAAATTTGTTTGCGCGTGAGCGCGAAAATTTTTGTTAACCTTTTATTGACCAGATCAGTTCAAAACTCTTTTTTGACCAGATCAGTTCCAAAATGTCCCCCCCCCCACCTCTCAAACAAGATCGCCGCCACTGGCCTGCATGCATTTAAACGGGAAGTTAAGACGTCGACTTCCCTTGCCAAATTCGTCCACAACATTATCTATACATATAATATCCATAGAGTGTCCGTCCGTCGGAGGACGCTGCGTCACAAACGGTTTCTGTTCTATTGTGAAACAGAAACGTTTGTGACGTCAGTACTGCCGTCTTGACGACGGCCATCAGAGCATTTTAACCAACGATACATATAGGCCTATATACAGTATATACACTGACGTCATAATATGACGGGCAAATACTCTAGTTCCTTCATAAATTCTTTTTTGTGCTAGTTTACTGTCAAATGAATGCATTTACTCAGGCGAGATGGAATTTACTAGGGGCTTACACAAGTCATTTAAAAAGGCTGTACATAATATATTAATATAGGCCCTATGTGTGTGTATATAGGCCTATAGGCCTATGCAGAACACACAATTTTTAAAAGGCCCCCAAGAAAATTATAAATTTTTTAGGTCCTTGCGGTTTGTGAGGCCCTAAGCTGTAGATTTTTTTAGCTTATAGGTGAATTCGGCTCTGTCTGCCCTATATAGCTACAGTCAGTTACGTAATGCAAAGCGGTGTAGTCTATTGATAAGCCTAACAGAAGCATTTAGAACAGATTGAAGGGGGAGAGACGCTGCTTAGGGAGACCCATGAAGAGTGAGTTGCAGTAGTCCAAGCGTGAGCACACAAAATAATGCATGAACTATGGTGGTAAAGACAGAAGGTGAGACCGAGCGTCTGATGGCCCTGAGACGCCTCAGTTGAAAGAAGCAGGAGCGAGTCATGTTGGAGATATGCTCTGTGAATGTGAGGGAGGAGTCAAGTGTGACGCCCAAGTCGCGGACGGTGGAAGAGTAGGTGTAAGCTGGGAATTTCTCAGTCAGCAATGGAAAGTCGAGTACTGTTTAGCAAGCTGCTGCCTAGTCCCAAATCATATCAATTAGGCTAAGTCTTAGCAGTGTTGAGGCAGAGATGGTTAGTCGACATCCAGTAGTGAAGGTCAGAGACAAGATGGTTAATGGAGCGAACAAGGGATTGAGCATCATCTGCATAAAGATGGCCTTTTGCTCCTTGTTTAGTAAATGGAAATGGGATATCAGCAGTGAAGAGGATGTATAGGATGGGACCGAGCACCGAGCCCTGAGGAACGCCAAATTCGACCTCTGTCTACTGAGTCCTGGTTTCACCAGGGATAGGGTTGCCAGACGTCCGGCAAAAGGAGGATATGTCTCCTTTTTGGCCTCATGTCCTCTGTCTGGCAGGCAAGCTTAAAACCTGGAAAATGTCCGGCTTTTGTATGTTTATTGTATTGGGCTATTGGTAATTATTATGTGACCGATTTTAACGACTTTACACGCTCATGTTTTCCCGAAGTTGCCCTGACTAATCTACTTGCTTACTTATTTTTTTATTGCAGCTCTATTTTCCAGACATTATGATAAAAAGCCTCAATTGATTTTATATGCAGCTTTTCAACGTGATTTCGTTTCACGGTTACCCTCTGACTCCGGATTGAAACATTCATTGCGTCCTCCTTTGTCCCCCTTTCCGGTTTTCTGTGTCCTCATTTGGCTACCCATGTATCTGGCAACCCTAACCAAGGACAACCAACTGTAAGCGGTCAGATTGTTGTGATTTAAACTAAAGAAGAGGAACACCAGAGAGGCCAAGGACAGTTCCAGTCGCTGAAGGAGGATCTCTTGGTCAACCATGTCAAACGCAGATGAACGAATCTATATTTGGCGCCATTTATGCGCAATTCCGAATAATAATGATGATGATGATGATGATGATGATGATGATGATGATGATGATGATGATGATGATGATGATGATGATGATGATGATGATGATGATGATGATGATGATGATGATGAATTATAATAACAATAAAAATAAATATAGTAGACCCTTAATAATGATAATAAGCATAATCTATACATATAGTATCCATATAGCGTGTGTCCGTCGTAGGACGCTACGTCACAAACGGCTTCTGTTCTGTTGTCTTGACGACGGCGGTCTTGACGACGGCGATAACCAACGATACATATAGGCCTATATACACTGCCGTCATAATATGACGTCATAATATGACGGGCAAATACATTAGTAATAAATATAATAACAAGAATAATAATTATATAATAATAATTATAATAATAATAATAATAATAATAATAATAATTTAAAAAAATAATAATAATAATTTAAAATTACTAACAATAGACGTTTTCATTATTGAAGAGACGTGTTTCGATCATAATTGAAGTGACGTAACAATAGGCCTTTATTCTCTAAATTTAAACTTAATTACATTTTATAGACTTTTCATAATTGAAGTGACGTAACAAAGGCCTTTATTGTCTAAATCTAAAAATTCTAATTATAAACGTGTTTTTCTTAATCGAAATGACGTAGGCCTAGGGCCTACGTAACAAAATGCTAGTCTTTTATTCTCTAACACTAAACTTAATAACAATAGACTTTTTCATAATTTGGGTAACGTAACCAATGCCTTTATTCTCTAAATCCGATATTAAAAATAATAGACGTTTTAACAATAAGAATGACGTAACAATAAACATCTATTTTCTAAATTTAAAGTTGTAATAGCAGTAGACTTTCTTAGCTGAAGTGACGTAACATAGGCCTTTATTCCCTAAATGCAAACGTATTATAACAATACACTTTTCGATAATTGAAGTGACGTAACAAAGGCCTTTATTGTATCAATCTAAAAATTACTAAATGATCTGTTTAATAATTGAAGTGACGTAACAAAGGCCTTTATTGTATAAATCTAAGTTACTAAATAATGTGTTTCATAATTGAAGTGACGTAACAATAGGCCTTTGGTTTTAAAATTGAAATTTATACAATCAACGTGTTTCATAATTAAATTGACGTAAAATGGCCTTTATTCTTAAAATTTAAATTCACTAACAAAAAAACATGTTTCATAATTGCAATGATGTACCAATAGGCCTTTATTCCAGGGGCGTAACTTTGGTCTAGAAAGTGGGGGTACCAAATTTCGCATTGTTTTAGCTTCGCGACTGTTAAATGATTATAACGGCATCGTTTAGCCTATATTACAAGCATAATAATAATTATAGGCTTGATGATGATGACGACGATGATGATGATGATAATAATAATAATAGCGACAATAATAATAATGAGAGTGATGATGATGGTGATCACACTTATGATAATGCTCGGTAATTGTTTTGAATCTTGAGGGCTTCCTCAGATGAAATAATAATGGACAAAAACAATGGATATGAAAAGTGGGGGTACGGTACCATCCAGTCCAAAAAAGTGGGTGGTACGGGTACCCTCGTACCCTCCAGAAATTACGTATATGGTGATCCTATAGTGATAGCTGTAGTGTCTAATGCTAAGCACTCACACTGTGGTCTAGTGAGCTGAGTGTGGCCGATCACTGGTTTCAAAGAATAGCTAGACCCACTTGTAGTTAGTGTTTGCTTAACCATTGCAATAAATGTACGCTTACAACATTAGCATGAGCAAGAGGGTGAGAAAGCAAAAGAGCTGGAGCTGCAGGAGGATGACGATACTGATGAAGATACTGATGACGATAAGATGATAAGAAGGAGGAATACGATGATGATGATGATGATGATGATGATGATGATGATGATGATGATGATGATGATGATGATGATGATGATGATGATGATGATGATGATGATGATGATGATGATGATGATGATGACGATGACGATGACGATGACGATGACGATGACGATGACGATGACGATGATGAGATAACAACGACGACGATTTCAGTCAGAGCTACCGTACATGATTCTCATAAACAGAGTCGTATGAACTGAAAGGTGGTGCTGCGATTGACAGACAGAGACGATCTGAAACAACAGCAGCACTCACACGAAGATATGGTAGAGGTAGGACTTGCAGTCTTTCGGTCGTTCGAGGAAGTTATAGATACTCGTCTGCAGTCGTCTGTAGCGAGCCTCCCTGCAGCGGAATCTCCCGAACCCGATGACCGACGTCCGTCTCGGGGGGCGACGCCGGAACTTAAGGTCCGCTCTACAGACCTCATCGCTTCGAAGCTGGTTGCCACCGTAGGAAGCCAACTCCGTCATGCCTCAGTGGCCACTGCATCTCCAACAAAATCAGTCACGTGAATCGATGCAGCAGCAATCGTGTGCTTATGTTTACATAAGTAAGTAATCTTTATTTAACGCGAGGATAACGGCCACACTTTACAACAACAATGCATAAGCCTACACTGCACGAATCTACAATAGTGCAAAATTAATCTGTACCATACAGTAGAAAATAGTAGAAAATAACGATGCAATAGGCCCTATTATAAACAGTTTTGAAAATCTAATTTGAGATACGGTATTACTATGGCTCTGAACTATAACCTCATAAAACTTTACCGTTTTCACCCCTAGCCCCGCCTGTCGATTATGTTTTGACTAGGCGCCTGTGAATGAGCTGGTTTCCGCGACTTCCCTTTTTTGGGCGCTGTAGAAATTTTGAGATTACGATTTCGATTTACATAATCGTAATACGATATACATAGGCCTACGATTGGAATTGAAACGGACAGGTTGGAGCAGTTCTTTGAACTTACACTCTTCCAAGTTTTATATTATGTACATTGAGAGAAATTCAGAGAATGGTGAAGGATTTTTATGCAGCAGTGACCTTTACCTGCCTATAGTGATTGGACTAGTTCACCAAATGGCTATCGATTTTGATCTATTTGGAGGTCACGTGAAACGATGGGATTCGATGTGCTATGGACAGTCATGTAGGCCTAACTATGGGTCCTCATTTCCCGCAATTGCGGATAGCAGACCGTGCCCCGAATCAGAAAGAGACTGATCAAGGGGTGCTCGATAATGTAGTGGTTAGCGCGCTGGACTGTCAATCGATTCAAATACCGCCAGGGCAGAATTTGGTTCGAGATTTCTGCCTCACCTGCATCACCTAACCAACTCAGCTGTAATGAGTACAACGACCGTACACTCTCGTTGGGAAGATGAGACGGCGAGGGAAAGAACTGGTCAACTGCCCTCATATGCCGAGGCTAAGAAAATGAAGTCGGTAACTCTTCATACCCATATGGCTGCCTCAGAGTTAACTTAACGGTAGCCTACTGTTTATGAACAGGCCAGATAATGAGGTTGAGGTATCAAGGATATATTGTTGTTGTAGTAATAGTTCTGCATGTGCTTCTTGTTGTTGTTGTTGTTGTTGTTGTTGCTGCTGCTGTTGTTGTTGTTGTTGTTGTTGTTGCTGCTGCTGTTGTTGTTGCTGTTGTTGTTGTTGTTGTTGTTGTTGTTGTTGTTGTTGTTGTTGTTGTTGTTGTTGTTGTTGTTGTTGTTGTTGTTGTGAAACGTAGAGTAGGCTCTATAAAGTGTTGAAGTGAAATCCTAAGTTGAAATGTGGGAAGGGGAGGAATATATATGTTTCTCAATACTGATGACAGTTTTACGTTCTAGCCACGCTTATTCTCTACCTATCGACCGCAGGGGGGGCTCTTTGGTTTAGGCCTATTTACAATTGTCAGACTGGTTTTTTTGTGTGCGTGTTCCAACTAGGCCTGCACGAAACTGTATACGTTTAGAGTACCACACGCTTTAAAGTAAGCCGATGCGAAACTATCATTTCGCTGACAGGTTATCTTGCATATAGAGCCTACTCCATTACTGCTTGAACATACTTGGAATGTATATTCAAAGCAAGAGTGTTTTCATGTTTTGTCTCTGATAACCGATGCTCCGATGTTGAGTCCTATTGTCTAAGCGCTTTTCTTTGTTCGAAACCTTTCTCTCTAATGTTTCTGTTTATTAAACAAAACGATAGGCCCCATACATTGTCTTTCACTTCAAACCTGCACTGTCATATTTTTAGACTGAATCCGGTGTGGAAAAATTTCGGTACCGTTCGTAAATAATTAGGCCTGCGTACGGGGGAGATTAATACTGCAGAGCTAAACTGGTCTTTTTGACGTACCATAGTTATACTGAGGTTCTTTGTGAATGATCAGATAAACTTGTGGCATATTTAACGTACGCGGAATAACGTACGCGTACCGTACGTACGTTATCGAAAAAAATAACGTACACGTAGGGGTAAGGTGGGGCAAAACGCCCCTTTAAGGGTTTTTGCTAATTTACACCGTGAGTAATAGCATTTTAAGCATGAAATTATTGTAGGGTCTAGTACTGAATGTCCCCAATAAAGTATAATTGTGTTCGATAAAATTCCGAAAAGAATGCCATAGAAAATAATTAAATACAAAATGCTTCAAAGGGGGCGTTTTGCCCCGCACTTGGGGCAAAACGCCTCCAGGGGGGCGTTTTGCCCCATTAGCAATTTCGAAAAATCTCTGTGACCTTTAAAGCGTAAATGCACTAATTATTGTACTCTTTAAAGATATACATTAGTCTACTTGCCTCTAAGGGTTATTGTAATATAGTTTTCGTAAAATTTTTGATTACCTTTCCATACCTTTTTTACGTAATAAAGAACAATTGTTTAAAAATAGGCCGGCTTTAAATGACAATGAACTATTCCACAGGGTTATCGTTTTAGACACTGAAAAGTCGAAGCACATCATCATCTGCAATAACTGTTTTTATACAACACAAACAATAAGAAGTTAAGATTTCTGGAAATAATTAAGCCTACACTCAGTGTGTTGTCTAGAGCAACAGTGAGTGTTAGAACTCATTAAGTTGGCTTAACTTTTAATAAATGTCAAATCAAATCAATCTACACTGCCGACCTGGGGTCCTTGCTGGCGGCTGGGTCAGTTCTTAGATAGTCCTATGCTGGCGACCTGCAGGCCTATATACCCTGCCTATATACCCTGTGGGGCAAAACGCCCCCTGTACGGGGCGTTTTGCCCCGCTTGGGGCTACCTTGTGAGAATGCCTATATCATACAAAAACGTAATATAAAAGCCCCATTTACTATGCATTATTAATTCGACATACCGTATACTTTTAAACTATATTTGTACTTTTGGCTATGCCTAGCATTTTGCATCATTTAATGATACAGAATTGGCAGCAAACCCTTACAAGGAAACACGAAAAAATCAATTTTATTGATAAAAATTAAGCAAACCATCAAAAAGACAAACTGACTGACAATTATCGAAATAGGATACAACTAATAGACCCCAGAACAGTCAGGTAGCGATCACCTAGCATAGGGGAGACAGGATGGGGTGGGGGCGTTTTGCCCCGAGTGGGCGTTTTGCCCCACCTTACCCTACCGTACGCGTCGGTTAAAAATGCTACAAGTTTATCTGATCATTCACAAAGAATCTGAATATAACTATGATCGTATAACGTACGCGAACCGTACGCGTACGTTAAAAATGACCAGTTTAGCTCTACAGTATTAGTCTCCCCGTAAGTCATTGGATCAACTTCCCATTTCTCCCTCTTTTTCCCCCTCCCCCTTCCTCCCCCCCCCTAAAATGGTGGCACACACACACTGACAGATCTTCTTCCCCCCATTTCTTGGATGGAGCATTTGCTCCACGGTTTCTATGGTGTAGACGCCTCTGGGCATAATTATTTACGAACGGTACCGAAATTTAGTATTACCAATAAAATGACTTCTGGCACTGACCATCCTATAAAGTGTGCCGTAAAATCTTATTTATTTTCATATTATACATTAGACAGAATATTAGCAGTTTGGAATTTAACAGTTTAGAAGTAGAGATCATTGAACATCCACAGCTGACTGATGTAGGCCTAATGGTTAAATTGTTTACAACCGTCAATGACCTAGGCCTACTATTATTGAGTTTTCTTGTTCATAATGTTATGTATTTTATTTTCGTCATGAATTGATGTTAGCGTACGCCAACGTAGGCCCTACGGCATAATAACGTACGCGTACTCGTACGTACGTTATAGAAAAGAAATAGCGTACGTACCGTACGTACGGTCGCACCTTGCTGGAGACCTAAGGCAGACTTTCGATCCAACGTTTCAACGCGATTACTTTTCGGGGCACGAAGATACAGAAGTCTGCGAAGACTAACATAACAACGATGCACTAATTCCTTGCATTAGATTGGTTTTCTACATCCTCTGGATTTTATCTCATGGATTAAATAATAGTCTAATAGGGGCCTAATAATATTAGTTAGGCCTACAGAGAGTGTTATAGTCGATATAGGCCAGGGTTGGGGCGCTATCTCTCTCTCTCTCTCTCTCTCTCTCTCTCATCTCTCTCTCTCTCTCTCTCTCCTCTCTCTCATTCTCTCTCCCTTCTCTCTCTCTCTTCTCTCTCTCTCTCTCTCTCTTCTCTCTCTCTCTCCTCTCTCTTCTATCTCTTCTCCTCTCCATCTCTCCTCTCATCTCTTCTCTCTCTCATCTCTCTCTCCTCTCTCTCTCTCTCTCCTCTCTCTCCATCTCTCTCTCCTCTCTCTTCTCTCTCTCTTCTCTCTCCACGTATAACGGGTGACACGAAAGAAACCATGCAATTACCGTACCGTATTCCAAGCGCTTTAACGCTAAGTGCCTTCCTCGGACTTCCTCCACCGCAAATTTTTCAGCTCCACCCTTGATTTTTAAGTCTTCAGAGAAGTTTTTAAACTTCTAAGGTATCATGTGTGCTACATTGTGTCAACTCAAATGATAATAATAATTTATATATAATTTATTAATGTTAATCCGGCTGCTGTAGAGCAGGACGGTATTCTTACCTACAATTTCATCCTTTCCGACAGGAAGTTGAGTCCTCTGCATGAAGCCGAAGCTATGCTATG
>OY744615.1:28576045-28830269 GCA_963556255.1 Allolobophora icterica | reverse complement strand
GAAATTTCTCAGCGTCACACAAAACCCGAGTCAGGAGACCAGCTTATTCAACCGCGCTATAGGGATAATAGGGCCTACCAAATCAAGTCCTCAATAGCCAGGCTGCCTTGTCCGTTCCGGTGCCAGGTCAGAGTCGGGGAAGGTCAAGCCGAGGAAACAGCATGGTGCTACGGTGGTAGTTGGTGATGATAGTGATCGTGTGGTGGCGCTGAATCAGGGTAGGATAGGGTGAAGAGTTCGGTTTTCAGTCGTGAGTGTAGAGCAGCGGAGAGCGCAAGCGGAGGAGAGGTGAAATTAACAGACGAGATAGTCAGGGCCGGATTTAGTAGTCTTCCGCCTATAGCCTGCACTGAATACGGTCCCTTTCTCAAACTCAACATATAAATTAAATTACAATTATAGATATGCTACCGTTGTAATGCCTCCAGAAAATATTAGTACTTATTTTACAAATTGAAGTGCGGCGTATATATGCCGTCCCAAGATATTTCCGCCCTAGGCCCGGGCCTATATGGCCTATTGGTAAATCCGGCCTGGATATAGGGACGATGCTTGTGCCTCTGAGTAGATTCCTTGAAGGTGCGCTATATAAATCTTATAGATAGATAAATGAGCAAACTGGCGTATTCTCTTTGACGACAATCGTAGCCATAGCTAGGCTGCGTTTTCTTCTGACTGTAGGACAATCGTAACAATGTCTATTTGCATTCTTCTGTTTTGAAGATAATCGTAGCCATGGCTACGTATGCTTCTATTTGAAGAAAATCGTAACCATACCTAAGTATTCTCTTTGTTTTAAGACAATCGTAAATTCGTAACCACAGCAACGTATTATTCTATCTGAGGACAATCGTAACCATATCCTACGTATTCTCTTTGTTTTTAAGACAATCGTAAATTCGTAACCATATCAACGTATTATTCTGTCTGAGAACAATCGTAACCATATCTACGTATTCTCTTTGTTTTTAAGACAATCGTAAATTCGTAACCATATCAACGTATTATTCTGTCTGAGAACAATCGTAACCATATCTACGTATTCTCTTTGTTTTAAGACAATCGTAAATTCGTAACCATATCAACGTATTATTCTGTCTGAGGACAATCTTGACCATATTTACGTTTTCTTCTGATTGTAGACAATCATAACAATATATATTTGGGTTTTTCTGTTTCTGACATAATCGTAACCATGTCTACGTATTCTTCTGTTTGAAGAAAATCAAACCAAATCTACGTATTCTCTTTGTTTAAGACAATCGTAACCATATCTACCTACCATATTCTTCTGTTTGAAAACAACGTAACCACGACGACATATTCTCTTTGTTTGAAGACAGTACCGGTATAGTAACCTTATTCATACGTAAGTTCTTTGTTTGAAAATAATCGTAACTGTCTATGTAGGCCTATACGTATATTCTTCTGTTTGAAGACAATCGTAATCATATCTACGTCTTCTCCTGTTTGAAGACATTATTGTAACCGTATCTACGTGTTCTCTTTATTTCTAAACAATGGTGATCACGTAGATCTACGCATTCTCTGTGTTTGAAAAGGCAAGGCTTTTTATCGAAGATGATTCCAAGATTTCGAACAGAAGAGTAAGGCACGGGAGAAGTGAGATCTGTTGGAGAAAGGTCGGTAGGATAGGTTAGTTTGCTTAATTGCTCGCGAAGGTTAATAAGCTTAATGAGGAATTCTGTTTTTGAAGGGTTTAGGCATAGCAGGTTGGCGGTCATCAACGCAGATGATGGTGTTACATAGATGAGTTAGCCTTTAGCCGCTTTTCCTAGAGTTGCTTGGTTGTTTTACACAAATGGCCTGACTTTTTGCCCTTTTCTGTTCACAGGTCCTTTTCACTCTACAAACGTTTTGCAACAGACAGAGCTCTGATACTTGTAAATGGGCTCCAACTACGTTACGCGATTGCAAAATAATGTTATGGTGTACGTCGCGCAATTACCGCCATCTAGTGAATAGATTTTTGTCCGTGATTTCGTTTGGTCTCTGTAGATGGCACACAGAGTATAATTTAGAGCCGATCGATTGTAGGCCTACATGGTCGTAATCGTAAATTCCAGATTCCTACAGCGCCACTTGAAAGCTAAGCGCTGGTAACAGTTTATTCACAATCGCTGCGTCGAATCAGAGGGGTTGTCCAGAGTGTTGTAAAACCGATCAATATCCCACACGGCACCTCAACCCTGGAACGAACTTGCACTTGGTTTGTGTTATGTTTACTGATTTATTTTTTGATGATGTCTTGCCTTTGACTGAGTTTGTGTCCTTATTTGTTTTTCATGCTCATTGTGCGTTCTGTTTACGGCCCTTAAGTTATTGTGGCTAGTCATATATGTAGGCCCTACTTAATTTATTCATGCCATCTAACTATTTAGGCCTATATGTGTAAGGCACAGTAAGGGTTTGGCGGGTCATGTCCCTTTCTGGATTAATCATTATGAGGGTCCAACAACTGTGTATTTGCTCCTGTTTCAGTTGATATGTCATTGTTGATAGGATGTCTCATAATAAAATGGTCACCACTACTATTACTACTACTACTGCTACTGCTGCTGCTGCTGCTGCTGCTGCCATAGGCGTAATTTGTGGGGGGCACGAGGGGTACCCGTACCCCCCACTTTTTGGACTGGGGGGTACCGTACCCCCCACATTTTGAACAATGCCAATGAATATTTTATTATTGTGCCTTCCGCAGTCTCAGCCTTGTTGAGTGTTTGTAAGAAATTGGTACCCCCACTTTTTAGACCAAAGTACGCCCGTGATTATTATTACTATTATTATTAAATTTCTCTGTCCCACTGTCCCACACAAAAACTGCGTGATGCAAAGCTGGTCTCTCTGACGTGGCTTTTGTGTGGCGCTGAGAAATTAAGATGATTTGCAATTGTAATTGTAATTGTAATTGAACATTTATATAGCGCCACTCAAATCAGAGGCGCTCTCGACCCGCATCACTGCCAAAACCGGCAAAAAGAAAGGTTTTCAAGCGTCTACGGAACTGAAGAGGAGAGAGGACAAGAAGGACAAGATTTACATTTAGGACCTACATTATATACAACGTAGGCCTACATAATGGTAGGCCTACATCATTGTAGGCTTATATATCTAAAACTATCATGAATGTTGCTTTGTCAATATATTGTGGTGCTATACAAATTAGCAAACGGTCCCGCAGAAATAGCTCTCGCAAACATAATTTAATTAATAATATTGGATATTTCATTTCTAATAATATTGTATTGTATTGTATTGTATTTATGCATTTGTAAAGCGCCTCTCGCAGTACAACCTAATCAGAGGCGCTCCCAGTGCGCAGAGCTTCGTGAGAAAAGAAAAGTCTTCAGACATCGAGTAGTAGCAGAAATTCCCCCAGTTAGAATCTGAGAACGAGTCATAGGAGGAAGATCATTCCAAAGGGACGGGCCAGCAGATGCGTAGGCACGGTGTTGAGCCATAGAAGTCCGGGTCCGAGGGACCAAGAGGTCATGTCGGTCAAAAGAGCGGAGAGGACGACCAGAGGCAACCGACAGAGGTCGACAGATAAGGTCACAAAGGTAACGAGGAGCTTTGCCCTGGAACGCTCGAGAGGTAAGAAAAAGAATTTTAAACTGGATACGCGCGGTGAGCGGAAGCCAATGCAATTGCTCAGACATAAAAGTCGAGATATGAGAGTAGCGTGGAAGGCGGGCAATCAGACGAGCAGCTGCGTTTAAGACCGATTGAAGTGGAGACAGACGGGATTTTGGGAGACCAATGAGTAATGCATTACAGTAGTCAATGCGTGAGCAGATAAAGGCATGAACCATGGAGGTGAAAGTGGAGGAAGGAACAGAACGCCGGACAGCACGAAGACGCCTTAGATGATAAAAACTAGACCGAGAGAGGCTTGAGATGTGGTCGGCAAATGAAAGAGTACTGTCAAGAATGACACCCAAGTCCCGAACACTTGTCGAGAAAGAGAAGAGCGGAAACCGCTTGGCGAGAGTTGCATAATCAAGCTTGAGGAGCTGCTGGCGAGTGCCAAACCAGATCAGCTGAGTTTTTACAGAATTAAGAGAGAGGCGATTTGAGGACATCCAGCAGTGGAGATCGGAGGAAAGTGACTCAATAGATTGACAAAGGGCAAGTTGGTGGGCAGGAGGACCATGAACCAGGGCCTGGACATCATCAGCATATAGGTGCCCCACAGCAGAGTGTTTGGCAAAGAGACGAGGAATGTCAGCGGTAAACAATATATAGAGAAGGGGACCCAGCACGGAACCTTGAGGAACCCCGAATTTGACAGGTACCCAGGAGGAGCGAGAGTCACCGAGAATGACCATCGGTCGGTCAGGTACGACCGGAACCAACGAAGTGGAGAGCCACTAATGCCAAAGGATATTTCAAGACGGCTTAAGAGAATGTCGTGATCAACCATGTCAAAAGCTGACAAGTCTACGGCGCTAGGCCTACCTTATTTTATTATTTTAATAAGCGCTGTTATCGGTATTTATAAATGAGTTGACCCAGGTTTTTCGAGTTTTAAATATAAATGACGTCATTTCAATGTTTGTTCATATATTCCGATGACGTCATCGTCTCTATAGTTTCCGCGGCTTTGTTGCAATATTGTTACTTTGCTTCGGGCGTTTTCTCGGGGACGGAGGTCTGCGGTGGACGAGGCGATTTCTCGTTTCGACGACGGAGCTTTCGCCTGTGTCAGTAGTTTGTTATACTTTTCCCTGCTGAGCCTCTGGCGTGGCGTAAAACCCCGTAAGCTCATTGTTTGGCAGGAGGGCCTCTGGCGTGGCGTAAAACCCCGTAAGCCAAAACTTTGTCAGTAGTTTGTTATACTTTTCCCTGCTGAGCCTCTGGCGTGGCGTAAAACCCCGTAAGCCCATTTGTTTGGCAGGAGGCCTCTGGCATGGCGTAAAACCCCGTAAGCCAATACTTTGTCAGTACTGGTAGTTTGTTATACAATTCCTTGCTGAGCCTCTGGCGTGGCGTAAAACCCCGTAAGCTCATTGTTTGGCAGGAGGGCCTCTGGCGTGGCGTAAAACCCCGTAAGCCAATACTTTGTCAGTAGTTTGTTATACAATTCTCTGCTGAGCCTCTGGCGTGGCGTAAAACCCCGTAAGCCAATACTTTTTTGGTGTTTTGTGTTGAGTATTTCGGTCACTTCAATCATACACAGATCTACACGGGCGTTTAATGCCTCAAGTTCATAGGCGTAATTTGGGGGTACGAGGGGTACCCGTATCCCCACTTTTTTGGACTGGGGGCACCGTACCCCCCACATTTTGAACAATTTCAATCAGCTGCTGCTGCTGCTACTACTACTACTACTACTACTACTACTGCTGCTGCTGCTGCTGCTGCTGCTGCTGCTGCTGCTGCTGCTGCTGCTGCTGCTGCTGCTGCTGCTGCTGCTGCTGCTACTACTAATACTACTACTACTACTACTACTACTACTACTAACTAAGTTCCCCCGAATTCCGCGTATACTCAGTTCCTCCACCAATACCGCGACTCGCTCACCGTTACTTATATATATATATATATATATATATATATATATATATATATATATATATATATATATATATATATATATATATATATATATATATATATATATATATATATATATATATATGAACCTACACACTGGCAGTTAGTCAATAAAAGACATGTGCATGGTTGGTCCGTTTCTCTGGAGTGGCTCACTCTGCAACGTGAGCTTTCTGCAATTCCTCAACCTATTTTAAACGCTTGAAAACCACACTAGGCCTACGGTCGAGCATCGGTCAAAAAAGGTCAAGAGTAGAATTTAATTCTAAAATATTATCCTTTTTAAATTGTTGCAGGAATTAAATAATAGTTGTATATTTGAAGTTGTTCGGTTCGTTTTGGTCCATTTCTAGTATTTTAGCGATTTATTTCTTATTTCATTTTAACACAGTCATGCTAACGCTTCTCCCTCCAGCTGTAAAAATAATTAATTACCGACGCTCGATCAAAAAGAGACGCCGACCGTAGCTTTAGGCCATTAGCCCAACAGCCCAAGTTTAGGTTACTTTGCGTAGGCCCCTACACATCTTGTACAATCCGAGCTAAACTGATCAACTGCTATTATCGTAGGCGCCGTCTTTTGCTTCTTTCTCTGGGTGCCTGGGTACTTCCCCTCTCTTCCCCTTCCCACTCTCTATTAGGTAGGTGAGTTTTAGTGGATTTTCGGAGAAAGAAAATTGTTTTCTTGTTAAAGGTTACGAGGTTAGAAAAAGTATTGGAAATCGGCGACTACGTGCCAGTTTTATTATTTATTTCTAAAATAATAAATAAATATTGTTGTAAAAATTTCAATTTAAGGTCCGAATTCTTCTGGGTGCCAGGCACCCACTGGACTTTCTATCTGGGTGCAGTCGCACACAAGGCTCCCTAGGAGTCGGCGCCTATGGCTATTATTGTCGTAGGCCTATTAGGCCTACAGTCAAGGACCTTTCATCCTTATAGATGGGTCAAGGATAAAGACCAATGATCCTCAGGACTGGATAGCCTATTCCTTTTTTTAACACCATGTGACTAGTTGAGGGTGCCCCTCTGGCGGGCAATAAAATATCGCGTCTTGTTTACGTAGCAAATGCATCTAGTTAATTATTTTTGGAGGACAATCAACGACCTGAGGACAATGGAAGAATAATTACATTTTCAGAGCAAAACATTGCCTGTGTGGAGGGTAAAAAGTCTTAATTATTTATTATAATGCGTACACGTTGCAGCGGGGTGACATCTGTGGGTAAGGAAGCAACCGGATATAAAATGTTTAACGAGTTACAGTCCTCTACTATAGATTCCCTGGCCAGGACCCATGGACATTGATTAACTGGGCGAGAGGTAAATGGTTGAGTATTTTCATTTATCGATGAGGTAGGAACCGTTGGATAGACGAAGTTCCTTTCAGAATTTCCATTTAATTATTTAGGTTTGTAACATTGGAATGAAAAATTACACTCCACTGACCTACCGGAACAATGCTGTTATAATTCGATTTAAGTAAGGTTTTTGAGATCGCCAAAGGATGACGTTCATTCAAAACCTCTCTGCGATTTTCCATAGCATAATTATTATATGAGTGCAGCTAAGAATTTTCAGTCATAATTGGATTGAAAAATAGCGTAGAACCATGCTATTAAACAGCAGTTATTTAATTCACACTGCCATTCATACTACCCTCATTTCTCTCTAATTGCTTGCAGTTGTTACCGGCTTTGATCTAATCTAAGAACTTCTATAGCGCTTATGTAATAATCGTAAACTTCAAACTTCTATAGCGCCACTCAAAAGCTAAGCGCATTGCACCAGCTTATTTAAGAGCGCTGCGTCAAGTCAGAGGGGTTATCCAGAAGATAGTCAAAGCAGGTCAAAGTCCGCTTTCCACGGGAACAGATCAAGAGAGGAGGCAGAGTGGCTGCAAAGGCGACAGGTGTCGTTTAGGTCGAGATGAATTGGAAAGCGGAGGATCAGACGAGTTAGGGTAGGAATTCTTGAAAGGTGAGACTTTAGTTTTGAGTGGAAAGCTTGGGAGTGATAGATAAAGGAGCCTGAGTCAGATGATGGAGGGCAGGTGGCAATGATGATGGAGGAACCAAAAATTTGTGGAATTTGGGAGCAAGATCGTTCCAGAGTTGTGGTGCATTGTTGGATGTGGCTCGGTTGGAGAACTTGAAGTGAGTGGTGACTGGGAGTCGAGAAAGACTCAGATAGGAGGATGATTGTCTGGAGCGGGTTGCCTAGATGGTGAGTTAACGGAAATTCTAGGGCTGGGAATATTGTAAGGAGTCGTAGGTTGATGACAGAACTTTAAAGTGGATTCGTTATATGGGATTTTTACCCAATGGAGTGATTTGAGGATGGGAGTGATATGGTGATGTTTGGACTTTCTCCAGCATTGTGATCCATATAGGAGAATGTGTTGTATCCTCATCGTCTTATATATTCTTATCATGGTTTTCTTTGTTATTTGTCTGCTTCTCTATATCCTGTTTTTCCAAATGTTTGTGAGGTTCGTCAAATTTTCCTTTTTATGTATTTTGCTGCTACCATCTGCGGTTATTAGCCTTCCAAGATTGACGAATTGATCTACTTGTTCAATAGTTTCTCCTTGGATGCTGTTATTTATTCATGTCTGTTTTTTAATAACTATTGTTTTAGTTTTCTCTGCAATAACGTGTTGCAAAATCTTCTGCTGGCTTCATAGATCTGTTTTGAGGAGGATAATACATATGCTATGCAGATACCCGTGACAGTGTATGGGTAATAGATTAATAATATATTTGTATTGTTTTATTTCCAGAGATTAACCGTTGTTTTACATTCGTGTCCGGCATTGCATACAACATGGCTCCGACTGAACAGAAATTTTCGTAAGTAGTGGGGGGGTTATTAGGAGGGGGGAGGGCGGCGTCGGTTAGGGCATTACTGTATATATTTTCTGGAATGGGTTACATAACATCCTGTGACAC
Organism: Allolobophora icterica; assembly: GCA_963556255.1. Classification (NCBI taxonomy): domain Eukaryota; kingdom Metazoa; phylum Annelida; class Clitellata; order Crassiclitellata; family Lumbricidae; genus Allolobophora; species Allolobophora icterica. The sequence goes on along the minus strand of OY744615.1, from coordinate 28,821,741 downwards.
AAACTTCTTGATCTTTCTTTACCTGTATTCCATAAGTGCTTGAAAACCATTTAGTTTGATCCTGGTTTCCTTTGTTTGGTTGATAGAGCCTCTGACAAGTTTCTCTCTGGAAGAAGTGCTATATAATAATATAAATATGTGATTATGATTATTAAAAAGCGTTGCTATCTAATGCAATTTGTGAGTGAAGGATTTGTTTAGGTCCCTGTACAGTAACCATCTCACAGAAGCCTTGGACCCTCACTCTCCACTTTGCTCAAAGTGGAGAGTGAGGGTCATAGGTGGTATGCTCAAAGGGAATGCTGATCCAATTTGTTACTGCAAACCAATCTTTTGTTTCACACAACACTGTATGGTACAGGAGGTTGGAGGGGTACGTGAATGGGGGGGGGGTGCGAACTGAAGGATATGATCTGATGAGAATCAAGTCAGAGAGGTGATGTGAGCAGCAGATGAGAAGAGTAATGTCCTGTTTTGCATATGTTTTCCAGATTGAATTACCCTATAAAGTCGGTCAGTCTTTGACACCTATCGTTTTGGACTTTGACACCAGAGTAATAAAGCTCTAATAGACTTGTACTTCAGTCAGTCATGCCACAGTGTGTTTGTGTTTGTATGTTCGTGTATATGTGTATAATATAACATAAGAGGGCTTAAAATAATTGAGATGACTTGCAATCTGTGTTAGAACAGCTTCAAGTTAGCCTGGAATAACTTTCCTATATGGGGCAAGTTCAGATGCCAAGTTCAGCAGTCAAAGTGTTATATAACCCAATCCTTCCTATGTTTTGTGATGGTGTCTGTACAGGAACAGTACTCTCATCCAATCCATTCCACAAGTCTTGCACTGAAGAATTCCTGTCTAATGTTCCTTTGGGTTTCTTAAATAATTTATACCTGTGACTTGAATCAAGTCTCTTATTTTCTGCTTATTCAAGGAACCTCTCCCACTGTATCTCTTCTGCTTATAGTTTCATAAGGTGTTAGTCTTCTGTTTGTCAATCTTTCTTCATAGCTCAGATCCTTGTAACCCCAATGCATTTTGATAGTTCTTCTTTTCACTCTCTCCAGCTGTTCTATGCCATGTTTCAGGTATGGATTCCATACCTGGATACCGTACTACAACTGTGGTCTAGACCAGTGATCTGTAAAACTTCAGTGTTATATCTTTGCCTCTGCTGACTATTTTCTGTTTGATCATGCCTATGGTTGCATTGCTCTTAGCTGCCTCAGCACATTGTTTGAAGAGTTTTAACTCTTATGTGTAATGATATAATCACTTCTGAGCTTCTTCCTTCCTCACTCACTTTCGATACTTTACTCCCCATTTGATGTGAAACTCTTTGAATCACTTCCCCACAGGCATAACAGTATTTTCCCAATTAAAGAACATCGGCTAGTCCTGTGACCATTTGAACATTCTTCATAGATCCTCTAACAGTATCTCCACTTCTTCTTCATCAGCCACTGCCCTATGTAGTGTTGTATCATCCAGAAACTTAGAAAGTTTTGATAAAATCCCATCTATCCTGTTAATAAAATTATGAGCAACAGTGGTCCAAGCACTGATCATGTGGTACTCCACTTGACACTTGTGCCCAGAGCTAGAATATGTGTCTCCTATGTCCACCTTTTCCTGCTTCCGAAGACCAGATTTAAAATCATTCTAGTACCTGCCCTCTAACCTGCATGCCTTCAACTTTTTGGTAAATCCACTTTGACTTCCCTTTATTATAACATACAAGTTTGTTAAAATGTCCACTATGCTATCCTTAATTATTAAAAGTATGTATGTAGGTATATTCTTTATTGACCAATTGCTAATCACACTTTGGTGTACAGACATTCTAATTAACACAGTTAAATAATAGCGTCCTAATGATAAATGTTATGAGCATGAAGGTGTTCAGAGCAACTAGCACTGAGAGTACAGCATTCTAGTTACGAACGTTTTTCACTTAGATTGTCTGCAAGAGGTAGGGATCGGTCATGCATTCTCGGTTGTAAGCTGTAAGGTTGTGGCTTCGTAGGTGGTTGTAACCCATGCAACACGTGACCCGGGTTTCTTAGGATCATCGAGAAAAGGTTGATGTCTGCTTCTAGCAGAGCCGCTCAAATGTTGGATTTTCATCTGGGAGGTACCGGTATCTGGGAGGTATTCCTGCCACGACCATAAACGCAATGCTGGTTCAATTACTGGTGTACAACAGGCCCTTAGCCAGCCGCCCGAAATTATTTTGGACAGGCATAAATTGTGCACGATTCTCCTCCAGCACCATCCAGCTTCTTCTCTAGTGCCAATGCGAGTGTTCAGATGACAGTTCTGTAAGGAGCAGGGGTTGATATTAGGCTCTGTAAACAGCATATGGGCACTGAAGTCGGACTCGTATGGCAGCGGGACTTCAGGCGGTCACGACTTCGTATGCTCATGGCGTCGGGCGGTCATGACTTTGAATGCTTTTGGACGGGAAACTCTATTTCTGGCTAAGGGCCTGGTGTACAATAGTTAATGGTTCACTTCTATTACCATTTGTAAACAACGAGTCAATGACGCTGTGAGTGCATCTCTCCTCTTCAATGGTACCTCTCCAGTCTGAAGAGTGGAATATTAACTACTTTAAGGTACTTTTGCGACTTACTGATTGAGTACTGGTCCATTATTGCAGCATTTGAGAAGTAAGGCGTTCCATGAACATTTGCTTTGTAGGACCTTGAATGCAGTTGTTCAGCACAATTAGTTAATGCTTGTCTTAAGAAATTGGTACATTCAGTTTCTGTAATATAATTTTAATACGGAGAAGGACATCTGTTTACACCTCTGTATCTGTAGTGGTGAGTGAAGTATGGCAGATTGAGTCATAATCTTTGGTATGAGCACCTCTTTAAATCCGATTAACAATTTTAATGGATGCACCTTTATTGCTTCTGTCAAGTGTAGTTCTTGCTGAAGTGGTCCTGGTGTTTGTGGATCTTGTGGCTGAAGTGAGAGCAAATTTATGTAAAACATATTCAAGTACCACAAAAGGTGTCCCTACAGTGTTAATAAATAAGTGAGATCTCCACAAACACTTTTTACAGTGGCTTGTAGCTTGACACTGATTTGCAACTATTTGATGATATACTGGGATTCAAACTTAGACACAGTATCAAAAGGCGGAGGCATTTCCACCCCTTTTGTACCAGTAATTTTCCACCTTCTTGAACTTGTCTGGGTTGTTTTGCAGCGTGAACCCAGTTTCTTTCTTTCTGCCTCTAGTCAGATTTATGTTGTTGTTGACCTGCCAGTGCCTAACCTTTACAATTTGACATAATCCAACCTCTGTGACTGGTTTTATTCATTACCTTCACATTTGGAGTTTGATCGAACCTGTCTGATTTATTTCTGTAAAACATGAGTAAATAAGCTGGTTCTGATGACATTTCTTTTGAATGTGAAAAAATATGGAGTTCACAGTTATGATGTCTTACAACTGCCCACTTTTACCATGTATCTTTCTTTAACAATGTTATGATTTTTTACCAGTCAATCCCATCTTTTCTATGCACTAGCATTTCTGAAACCCGCATCTGCTCCAGTTATTGTCACTAATCACGACTCAGTGAGTCTTTTCAATTTCTTTGCAGTAGTTTTCACTTTATAAATTTAAATTAATTTTTACGGGTCTTGGTTAGTATTTGGAATGTGGAATTTGGACTGAGCCATATACTTTGGCTTTGAGATGAATTCTTGAATTGGTTGGACTTCCAGTTGTGCTGGTAATATAGTTTTGGAATGACATCTGGAAGCAGCTTAATATTGAAGTTATTGACATGGCAGTTTGAAGTTAGTTGGGTATGAGGTGCACAGTGAACCATTTCAAAACGCTGATAAGACTTTGTCAAGAACACTGGTAATGGAAAAACTACAGTAGGATGTTTTGGTTCATAGGATGCTGCCTCGCATCATCAATGGTGGAATTGCTGGAATTGTTGGAGTGACATGTGTCTTCCCGATTGACTTGGTCAAAACTCGCCTCCAGAACCAACCAATTCTGCCGAGTGGAGAGCCAATGTATAAGAGCGTGTGAGTGTGTTTTAAGTGCTCAGTATACAGTCTGAAATGTATGCCTTCACTTCAGTATGTTGTTTATAAAACACACTGCATAAATTGCCTTAATTTCATCACGTTCCTCATTTCAATCTCACGATTTCAGTCAGGGCAAGTTAGTTGAGTAAATTTATTATTAATTTATTTAGTTTATTTACTATGTAGGTAGATTCATGTTATTAGCCATGGGGGTGGTTGTTCACCTACACATATCTATGCATATACTTACACATACAACTGCAAATACCAGTACTCTGCTCAAACACTCATCGATGGAATTCATAGATGCTTCTCTCTTTATTGCAGGCTTGACTGTGCAGTAAAAACTTTCTCCAAAGAAGGCTTCTTTGGAATGTATCGAGGTAAAGTGCTGTTTTCAGACATTATGGAGTCAAAAGCATACATAATTAATGTAGGCGTATTAGTTATGGCTGTGGGCTGTTATGGACAGACTGTTCATTTGGTCATGCTTCAAGGAACATTGTTGCTTTCAGTCTTGCCAAAAGTGGATGGGTCTGGCTATAAGTCCTTGACTGAGTGCTAGTGGTTGCCATTTTCAGATGTGTACCTGGTGTGTAGGGGTTTTTGTGTGTACATGTGCTTCTGTTTGTGTGCTGTGAATGTGCAATACACGACTGTAATGCAATGTATTTTACAATTCAGTGCAGTTGGATACAGTGTAAGAGAATTTATACAGTCCAGTACAATTGAAAATTCTCACTGGTGAACTAGCTATTCCAGATGCAAGAGTTGTTAGATAAGAAGCTGCGGTTCTCTAGGAAGTTGATTCTATGAAGACTACCATGAGAAGAAATGGGAAAACTATGCATTTTTATATGTTGAATTGTTGGTGTGATGTCTATATCATGTATTTTATGTTGTAGGGTATCTTGTATTTTTTTAAACTTGCGTGTGGATGTATTCGAGATTGATTATAATGTGCATGTAACTGGAATTTGCAACACCACCACTTAAATAAACATTCAGTATCACTTTTTACCAGATCACTCTATAACATCACCCAAAATATGTTTAAATTTTTTTACAAATTACTTATAATAATAATCCTTATTTGAGGTGATGCTGTGTCTTTGTAGGTTCTGGTGTAAATCTGCTTCTTATAACTCCAGAAAAGGCAATTAAACTCGTAGGAAATGATTTCTTTCGGCACCACTTACAGGTGCCAGGGTAAGTGTTGTCAGCTTAATGATTTCCTCTGTGTCCTCTGTACTTACTTACCTCAATTTGCTTTTCTCGACTTTAATAAAACTTCTGTTATGGCTTTATTTACATTTTCTTACCAGTATTCCTACATGTGGTTATAACAGTCTTTGTTTTTGTGTTAGAGAAATGTTCCATGTTAGAATGTGGAAAGAATTGTTTTTGACTGGCAAAACATTTATCCCAAAGTCCAGCTTAGAGCTCTGCATAAGTTCTCATAGCAATTACTTTATCTCAAAGTATTAAGTAAAATAATGCAAGCAGTGGTGCTTCTGCCCAGGTGGCACTGTCCAAGAGGCCAAAAAGTTCAATTTTGTAAGACATGTTTATCATCTGCATTCTAAATTTCAATGGTCATCACATGAAAGAAACTGAGAGCCTGTGTGCTAAAAAGATCCAAAGATCTCTTGTGCTGACGAGAAACTTAAGACTGTTGGCTTACTGTGCACATTTTGTACAGGATTATAGAGTTTAAACTCTCAGTTAAACTGAACCATTCTCTGTCTCTGTCTGTCTGTCTATGAATTCCCGTTTTTCACTGAAATTCTAAATTTCATTTGGCAGGGGTTGGTGATTGCCATCATTCATCCCAGTTGCCAATATATGCCACTGGCAGTGTGTATTTATGTAAGTTTCTGGATATTCGTATTGAAAAAGTGCAAAAACATGGATATGTAACTGTTCTGAAAAGATGCGACTTGCTGTGCGTAATAATTCATATGAAATTTGGTTAAGATGAAATGTTAACTCTGATACCCCTTGTCTTTTGACTTAACTGATTTGCACTGTAAATGTAACATGAACTCCTTTTTGGTTACTATTTTGCATGTATTTCATCAGTAATTGAAAACCACGTTCTATTTGATGTTGATTTTGATTTTTGTTAGGCCTGGGTTACCCATGATGAATTTCTCTGGAAAGTGTGCTGTGTATAATTATGTATGATTATGATTATGGTCACTGGCCAATTTGTCTGGTGTCCTGGCACTGTGATAACATTTAAATTCCTGTGTCTGTTGTTTAGTAAGAAGTTGACACTGACACGAGAGATGCTGTCTGGTGCGGGTGCGGGAACCTGTCAGATAATCATTACAACGCCAATGGAACTCCTGAAGATTCAGCTGCAGGATGCGGGACGAACAGGTCAGAAGCAGTTGTTTTGTTTTTTTACGTTTCTGATTGAACTGAGAGATTCTGCAGAAGTAGTGGTGGAGGTGTATAACGAATACTGTGGTTTGGGTGATGCCAATTCGGGAATGCCCTTTCCTACTTGGGGGGAGCTTTACTGCCCCATTTTAGGTTTTGCTGGCTGCAGAAATATTCAGTCCATGACTTGGGGTGAAGTTGTTCCTTTTGCATGCACTTTGACGATGCGACGTCATGACTTTTGTTGGTTGGTCTATCAACCTGGAATAGTGAGCCTTTAGATCTGCTTATTCTTTTTACCAGGGACGCCACTTGTATCTTCCACAAACGCTTCAAACCTGCTCTCTTCAGCTGGTGCTGGGCTGGGTGGTGCACCTGAGGAGGTATCTTGTCAAGGTGCTATATATATGCTGTCAGTAAATGAATGAATGAAACAATAAATAAGAACTTACTTTATCCTCTTTATCCTCTTACCTTAGTAAGTAACTTACCTGAAGCTTTAATTCCTTAACTGAGTTAGGCATTTCTCTTTCTGCACATTAAGGGAGGCATTTATGGTTATATATTTGCTATCCATAATGTTGTAATCTTTTTTCTATGCTTAGAACTCGTGGAAGAGGTTTTCCTGCCTTGTAAACTTTCATTCGCATAGTCGAGTTCGATAGAAGTTTTATCACAGGGCTTGGGAAGTCACAAGGTTTGCAAGAAATGCTTACTAATAGGTAGAATTTAGAAAATTATTTGGTTTGTAGGCATGTATGTTGTACATGTATGTATGCATGTATATGTATGTTTATGTATGTATTTAGACATATAAAGTGGTAGCTTATAAGTAGCTTAGAAAGCGTCGTGCTTGCTAGCCTGTGTAGTGTTAAAGCATTAAGTTCATTATGTGTTCTTTTACATGATCAAGAGCTGGTGTTTCATTTTAGCGTCAGTTGAGGGAGGAGCTGCGCAAGCAACCGGCCGACCCTCGGCAACCAAGCTGGCACTTCAGCTGTTGAAGGAGCGTGGGATTTTTGGACTTTACAGAGGCCTGAGTGCCACTTTTGCTCGAGATGTGACGTTCTCGGCAATATACTTCCCACTGTTTGCTCATCTGAATAGTTTGGTCAGTATTTCTTGTAACCTATTTCTGTCTTTGAATGGCTAAGTAAGGAATAACATTGGCCACTTTGGAAGCATTGCTGGTCAAGTGCTAATCTGTTTTTGTGTCCTGGCGTGCCACGTGTCAACTTAACCTTACTACTAAGCTGTACCGAATAGGTGACTATTACTATTCAGCCGAATACGAATAATTGGACCAACTATTCGGCCGAATACGAATACGAATAGTGTGCAGAATAGGTCTGCTGACAACATTCAAAATTTCAAATGTAAGCAAAAGTTTCAGTTCAGTAAATTTAATACATAAACTAAAAGTAAACAGTTAACTACATGTAATTTTTGCATCTTTCTGCCAGTCTGTGTAAACTAGGAATGGAACTAATTTAGCTAAACTTAGAAATTGTCACTTAAGGTTCACTCCACTCGCTATAGCAGCCACATATGCAGAAACAGATGTCATGTGACCACTATTCGTATTCGTTCCAACCGCTACTATTCGGCCGAATACCGAATAGCTATTTGGCCCAGAAGCGAATACAAAGCGAATGTTCGGTACAGCCCTACTTACTACTTTATGTTGCCCCCTTTCAATCTGTTAGGTTGAAGAGTTTCTTGAAAGGTGTTAAATAATATCCAGAAACATACATTAGAGATGAAACTGAGAGTCATGACAATGTGACTGGTGCTTAGCAGGTCTTCTTGCCAACTTCTGATTTGCATCTAATGTCACGGCCAGGTGGAACGATTCTAGACTTTGTCCACTGTGTCTGATGTTTAAATCCCATGGATTTATCGGAATTTGACTCTTCAGTGTTGAGCTCCGTAAGGACAGATTGCCTGATTATTTTGATTGCCGTTGTTCTTCAGTTAAAAGATTTTAAACCCCGAAACTGTACCTGCAATGGAGGAGCATGAGGCATTGCATCAGTGTTGTTTAACAGGCTGCATGTGGGTTTTAATTATTCAGCTGGAATTGACTTTGTTGTCGTTGGTATATATTTATTCAGGGCGCGAGACGGAAAGGAAGTGATGAGGCCGTCTTCTACGTTTCATTTGTTTCTGGATTTGCTTCAGGATTATTTTCTGCTCTTGTCGTTACTCCACTTGATGGTAAGGGACTGGTTTTCAGTCATTATTAGGGTACTCGGGAAAAACAAACAGATGAAGGGTAGAGTGTGGCGTAATGTAATCAGACAAGGGAAAAACACAAGTGAAAGTTGTGAGAGAAAAGGGCAAATGAATGTTAATGGTTGACTGACCAGAGAGCTATGTGAATGTAAGTTTATAATTGTCAAGACGATCAGAAGCTCGGAGACGATCGTCTTGACCTCTTAGTTCCTCGTGTCAGAACTACTCTGGCTCAATCCAGGTCCTTTGCCTGCATAGGTCCCTCACTTTGGAACCGAATTCCTTCTTCTGTCCACACCACCATTCTCTCTGGTAGCGTTGCTTCTTCCTTTTCACACCTTAAATCCTGCTTTTTCTCTCGGGGTCTCACGCACTGGGAGCGCCTCTGAATGGTCTATGCCGCGAGAGGCACTTTATAAATGCCCATTTACAATACAATACAATATAATTATAATCTGCAGCAAGATTAACATGTCAGATATCAAACAATAATCAGAATAAGTTTGTGTAGCTCTGCTAATTAGATGTGTTTGCTATCAAAGTTCATTAACGTAAAGTTCATAACAAAAAGCTCATCACTCTGCAAGCAGTGTTCAGTTAACTAGAAGTCACCACAGACACACTCCTGCACTTGTGCAGAGCCTCAGTAGCAGATTCCCATACAGTTGATGGGTGACACCATATTCACGGCAGCCAAAACTCTGAGAAAGTTTTGAGATGGTCACGAAATGAAACGAGATTTATTTGCTTTTGTCGCAGTGGTGAAGACGCGTCTACAGACGATCAAAAAAGGAGAAGGAGAGAAGCATTACAAAGGAATTACTGATTGTCTCGTGTTAGTATATCTTGTTTCATATTCTGTCAAGCTTTCACTCGTGTTTTAATTTCAGTTCAGAAACTGGAACTTTTTAATGTTGGTTATTGCCATTCTAACGTTTTGCTTTAGGGTTTACAGTTTAGCTTTAGATGTTCGAGAAAAGCGAGAACAGAACAGTGTGAACTCGCTTTGAGCTTTTGAATTTAGTGAACGAATTATTTACAGGGCTGTAGTGGTAAAATTAGAGGTGAGTACACGCTACCGGTTAGTTTTTCGAAACAAATTGGAGGTGAGTACACGCTACCGGTTAGTTTCCCAAAACAAGTTAGAAGTGAGTACAAATATTTTGTGAGGTGAGTGTATAGTATACGGTCTCGAGAGGTGAGTACACGCTGTATACCCGCGTATACCCTCGACTACAGCCCTGATTATTTATGGCTTATTATCTTAAATTGCTGTGTAAGCTATGCATGATGCTTTGACCTTACAGAAGGACGTTACGAGAGGAAGGATGGAGGGCGCTGTTCAAAGGGGGCTTTTGCCGGATGATGGTGATGGCGCCACTGTTTGGCATTGCACAGACCGTCTACTACTTGGGAGTTGCAGAGTTGATGCTTGGCATTCGTAAATCATAAGTTCAAATGGATAGGCAATTGTGGATGATTTTCGAGTACACCAATTGCAGTCTGTTGTTTGGGGTTAGCCTGCCTTATTGCTTTGAGTTTTGTTGCTATTAGTAACCGATTAATCTTGTTTCTTGTGACTTTATGCTGTCAGTGTTTTCTGCTTCATCCTGGCTACGTTGTGTTTGCAAAAATGATGGCTGTATGTTGATATATAGCAAACTTGTTAAAATGATTAACTTGCAAGCTACAACTGAACACTTGAACGATGAGAGTGTACTGAAAGTGACTGGGAAACCAATGCAGCTCATCGTGAAAGTGTTAAGTGGCAAAATACACATTTCATAAGAAGTGCCTAGGGTGTAATTTTTTGATTAACATTGTGTTTGTTCAAAAACCTATTATTCAACAGTACCTGTAGTATTGACAGCTCTAGTGAACAATAATAACTTCCATTGAAGTAATTATAGTTGTCATGTAAATGTTAACTAATGATAGTACTTATACTTACACAACAAAAATTCTGATTGATATAGAGGTTGTATTAGTACTACTGTAGTTATAGCATTCCTATTTAGTAGTTACAATACCGCTAATAGAAAGAGTACTGGCAGTTGTATAGTATACAATGTTGAGTGAAACGTTTGTTATTCATACTTCAATGTTATGTAGTCATCTCAGCAGTTAAAACCATACACGATTCGAGATAATGTAATGTTAGTCCTGCAGCTGTTGATGAGTAGCTTTGCCAGCAATGGCTTGCAAAACCTTAAAAGTAGTCTTTGCAATATCGAAAGCAGGACCAAAACTAACTCAAGTCTGCAGAAGAAAGTTGTAAATATTGCAAAATTAGCATTTGACAGTAATCTTACTGTCAAGGTTCCCATTTTTGTTTTATATACTGAGGGTTATGTGTGCATCATTTGCTAAACAGAAGTTTTTTGGTAGCATTTTGTGGCAGCATTAATTTGACGTCTGTTGTGAATGTGATCTACCCTGTCTTATAGTTCGATGTAGCCTTGAAACAAACAAGTTTTTTGTTGGCATCAAGATGTAAATTATTGCTGTCCTTGTAATATGGCTGTTGAAATAACAGTAATGTATCAAAATCGTTCTTTGTAAGGCTAACGGTGGTTGGATAGGGATCTTGTTTTTGATCACAACTAATTTTTTTAGCAATTTCAAAGCTAAGTGAGAAATTTCGTTAGGCACTCAAAATTGTAACCAACTAAAATTTTCGTCCAACACTTGCAAATATTACTGCAGATCATTAGGTATAGTTCATTTTCCTTAAATATTCACACTTCCATTGAACGTATTTATGCTTATTCAGAAAGTGGTTTGCTACAGAGCATGTAGATTGCTACTAATTTTGAAAGTTTAATTCTGTGGCCAGATTTTTAGCCTAAGATGTGAAAAATGCCAGCATGTTTTGGTATGTGCAGTCTGGTATTTTCACAGGCGTAAATTTTTTTTACCATTTTGTTGGTATCGGAGACATGATAGTTGTCTTCTTTTAAATACCTGGGTTTAAACAGTTTTTCGTAGTCATCCGTCAGCCCATCAGATTGCTCCTGTAATGTTCAGGCTTTGGAAAACATCAATTTCTTTATGCACAGTTTGCAGTTTTAGTCTCTTCTGGTTTCGATATCATGAGGATTTTTGTTTTACTGATTCAGAAGTTTTTTGAATTTCCTGGAGTTGGTGGATTGTTTTTTGGAAGACAGTGTATTTAACAGATGTAGATATTTGTTTATATTGCAGCAGCTTTTGAGCCAGATTCGGGTGATTTTGTAGCTGTTGAAAATGTAATTTTTTAAACATTTTGTACAGGCGATTTCGTTACTGTCTGCTTGCATAATTTGAGAAGATAATTCCATGTATTTTTGACTTGTCTTTGTCAGCGCTTTCTTTGATGTACTTGAAATGAGCTACATAAGTGTCCTGATACATCCATACCTACATACCGGTACAATTTTAGGTACTTGAAATGAGCTACATAAATGTCCTGATACATGCATACTTACATACCGGTACATATTTAGATGTAATGGTCGATATTCTGATTATTTTTTGGCTCTGTCTTTTTTACTTTTATTATCTAAATGTCCTGTAACATCCTAATTACTGTTGTTTTAGTACTTTGGCTATTAGGACTCCTGCTCTGCATAAACGTCACGATTTTAATTATATTATCTGTGTAACCCTATAAAAGAAGTAAACAAGGAGTTGTCAATAAGGTGGGTGCCTTTGCTTTGATAAAAATAACGATTAGTTTTGAAGTTTTAATGTGATGTTTTCGTTTACATTTTCAAGCATCATATTTGCCCAGATGTTACTAACATAATACAATTTCAGTTTGGAAATTCTTGAAGCTGGCATGCAATTCTGATAATTGTTTGTAAATTTATTGTTTGTGTATAATAAAACGTTTTTAATGGAGTAGTGTGTTTTTAATGTTATTGTCATTATTTGAGGCTCATTGGAAGGATTTGAGTTCTTATTTGGTTCTGACATGTGCCTGTCTGTAAAATTTTCAGATAAACTTCCAGCTTTTATTGGCCTGATGTTTTTGATCTTTTTATATTCGATGAAAAGAAAAAACTGAGTGATAAATTTGCTGCATTCTTTTAACTGTGGGTTAAATCTACTGACTTTGTTTCGATTCTGATTGCATTTTTGGGACATTTTTCAGGTGTTGTCTTCGTAGTTGATGATGTTAAGGCTCGAAACGATGTTTCGAAGACATCATCACACAATTTCGTTTATGCTAAAGTCTACGTTATATCGTCTGCACTTGAGCATGTGTGATATGTGCAGAAGTGCACATTTATGTAAGTTTTATGTAAGTTTGTTTTTTAATTTGGTTCAACATGAAATGAAAGTTTATGCATCAGTTTGCCTATCTATGCATTGACGTACACTTGCATTATGGTCAGTTTGGCTGGGGAGCTTGATAGTGTAGTGGTTAACATGCTCGGCTTAAAATCAAGAGGCTATAGGGTTCAAATCTCTGCCAGGGCAGAAATTTGTTTTAAGATTTCTGCCACACCTGTGCCCCCTAGCAAACTCAGCTATAATGAGTACCCATTCGCTGACACTTCACACCCATGGTTGCCTCTCAGGCTACTTAAAAGGACTGCTCTTCTCTTATACTTGTTATTTGATTTTGTGGTATTAAGCTGTATCTAATGTGTAAACAGTGAAACTTCAGACCTGTAAAATCTGCGAGTTCTGTGTTTATTGCTTGTGCTGTGTAACTCCTCAGCAATGTTTAACGTGTTTCTAACGGTGTGCTATTCCAGAAATATGTTTCTGTCACAGAATTTGCAACCTTTACGTCATAGAACCTTTGTCATCCTGGAGTGCTTAAGCACTTCTTAGCACTTGCTTGCAATTGTTACGTTCAACTGTAATGTCAGCTGTACATTGTTAACTCCTGTAATCCATCAGCATCACATTACAAGTCAGATTCTATGCATTATTGCATATAATGATGTAGTCATGTAAAATGACAAGGTAATGCTTCCAGAAGTTTACAGCCGACATGTAAATCTTTGCTCATTCTCGTGCATGACGGACATGTTTTATATGACACATTTATGATGTCAGTGTTTACCCTTTACACCTGTAAAGAGTGTAATATATTGGTTCATAGTGTTTTAATGTAAATGCTTCTGACTTGTAATGTTCATTGCTTATAAAAGATTAGATTTTAGATTAGCCGACATGTATTAGATGCATTATAGTGTAATTTTTTACCTGTTACGTGTAAACTCTGTAATATTACACAATGTGATGTAACCAACGTGTAAACACTATCAGGTAGAGTTATGACCATGAATGTTAATTGTGTAATATTTAGCATACTCTATGCCATTAATGCATACTTGTCCATTAATCCATACTTGTATGGTGTATATGATGTGATTTGTGACAAACTTTTACACTTATTCGTGATTGTAGATGTCATAGTCATGGGCGTCCGGAGGGGGTGCATTTGCGCCCCCTAGATTTTGCAAATATTTTATAAAAATAAAATCTTTTGATTATTATGATTATTACAACAGTCCCAACATGATTTTCAATGCGAAGAAACACTTAATTATTTAGGTAAAGTCCTTGATCATTTATTTTAAATTTTTTTATTCACATTTTTTCTATGCAAAAGCATTATTTTGTACCTACCCAAAAACTGTTTGTCCTTCTTAAAAAATTTTGCGCCCCCCTAAAAAATTCCTGCGGGCGCCCATGGTCATAGTACGACAAGATTTGCCTTTAAATGTAGAGGATTGGGAGTTATAGTAGTATATTGCATGAATTGTATTATAGTTATGTTTTTATCCTTGGGGGTTTTAGGCAGGTTACAGAATAAGCAGGGTGTAAGTATGTGTTGGTCCACATGCAGAGAGATTTTAGTGATATTAATGAAACCAAGAGGCTGATTCCAGAACTGATGAGGCCAAGGCCAGGACCTATGAGACCAAGAGGCTGAGGCCAGAAGTGATCAGGCCAAAGTCAGGACCTATGAGGCCACTTAAGAACTACTACTGCTACTACCACCACCACCATAATCACTTGCAATGTTAGTAACACACTGCCTGCTCTCTTCTGACCCTTGACCCGGATTTCTGACCTGGCATCGAAACCGATTCAACAATCTGGCTCTTGCAGACTTGATTTGATATCGCACTGGTGTTCTCCCTGACACAGCTTTTATGTGGCACAGAGAAATTGCAGAGGTTTGCATTACACTGTTAGTATTACACTGTTAGTACGGCTGTTGCTGCTACTACCAATGAAAAGCAAGGAGTAGGCATGACCCCATTTTCTGTCATCTAGGAATTTGCCAGAATTATGAATGAAAAGGTGATGTTCTGCCTGCAATTCGCATACAGTTTTTCTTCCTGCAAAGACCCAGCACTTCCATTTTGCCTCTACCATGCTGTTTACAAGCGGTCCATTTCTTCTTCCGGCTACATGAACTGCTTGTGAAATTTTAATTGATTACACATAAAAAATAAATTGAAGCATGTAACACTGGATGGCAATATCAATTCAACTTGAAGTTGATATTTGCATGAGGTTGTGGACTTTATTTGTATATGAATTAATATCATGATAAAAGGCGGATATATATATATATATATATATATATATAGTTGGTCCTTTTCACTGTTTGGCCTGGTGATAGAGTAGGCCTACCAGTTGTACGTATGGTCATTGTTGCCCAGTGAAAGTGTTTGAAAAGCGCTTGCAGAATGATTTTTTTAACAGTGAAAAAGGTCTGTTTTTTAAATCTGCAATTTTGTAAATGATTAAAACTACTATTATATCACTCGTGTCTGTATAGTGGTTGAATCTGTACCATATTTAAAATTCCAGTTGTTATTTTACTTTATTTCGATAGTGTAAGTCGCTGAGTAGATCGTTTGAAGATATACTTAAGGGAAATTGACACAGAACGTCTGGATCAAAGAAGGGAAGAAACTATACAGACAATAGACAGACGCTGAGTGGCTGAGTTACTGCCTGCCAGCCGGGCGAACTGATTGACTGACTACGGACCAGTGGCGTAGCCAGGTTTTAACACCAGGGGGAGCGAGCACATGAAAAAGGCCCCAACTACCAAAATAAATAATTATCGGCATTCACGTTGAAAAAATGGTTTGAATCTAATTAACACAACTAAATTTGGAAGCCACATTTGTAAAATGCTCAAATCTATTAGTTATGCTATTCATTCATTCATTCATTCGAGTATTTATATAGCACCTCCTCAGGGGGGCTACTCGGAGGTGCTGTCGACTCCTGCACGGCCAAACAAGACAGTTTTCAATCGAGTATAGAATGTATAAGAGGGAGTTCTCGGGAACAGCCATAGATCCGGGAAGCCCGTCCCATGCCGTCGGGCCCAGTCCAACCCACGTCTGTTTTCTGTTCAATGTACCGGACCTAATCTATGGAACCAGCTTCCTTCTCATATCTGTAGCCAACTGTATATCATGTTTTAAGTGCCCCAGTTAGCGGGCTTTCAGCCCTTCGGGGCATCCCTTTTTGTATTTCATGTTAATAGGTTTCTTTGAAAATGTGGTTACCGAATAAAGATTGATTGATTGATGACTCCCTTGTTGGCTTTCGACCGACCTCACCCTGGAATTTGGTTTGGACAATGATTTTTCATAGTAGCGACCATCAACTGATGCCTTGAGCATTATGACATTGGCGCTATAGAAGTTCTTAGATTACATTACATGCTAAACGACACCCATTGTTTCTGATACCTACCTACGTGTCAATCAGTTATTGGCATACAAGGGGTTATTCATAAAAGACGTACAACAGGAGCGACCTACTTTGAACCAATACCTGGACTCTTGGCATTTGGTATTACCCTCCTCATGCTACCCTGTTGATGGTGCAGGAGAACTGTGCTAAGAGAGGGAATGCCTTAAAACTACCCCATAGTGTAAAGGGGTTCTAGTACTTTCCTTCTCTGTGCGTAGTAGTCCTACTTAATAAGCCATCCATATAAGTGCTCCCCATGCCATCATACCCACATGGAGTCCATATTTCCTATATGAGACACTTATACTAGAGGCCATATGGGTCCCAACTAGTGCCCATGGAAGTGCTGGCTGTGGCATGACATTGCCAAGAAAATGGGCCACCTACGGCATGAAGTGATTGTTCAGGTAATGTATCTACATTACCAAGAAGGCAAACACAATCAGACTTCCTTCAACATTTGCCATAACAAATACATGTAATAGTAAATTGTTTGAACAGACAGAGCAAGAGCAAACATATTTCAATCGAACTTTTTAAGTTAACAGAAAACAAAATGTCCTAGACAATAAACAAAATCCATTTCACGACTTGCCCACAACAAAACCATAACCTACCAAAGAAATCTTTACAATTGCAGGAATTTACAATCAATACTACAGATATAAGAATTTACAATAGGCCTATACCGAAATCTAGAGATAGCTCCTACACTCAACAAATGAACTGATAAATCAAAAAATAAAAAAAATTCCATTTCCTTATCAATGTTTGCAAAGCATAATTGTAAACATAAAATAACAAATAAAACACAAAAGCCTTTTGATATTAGCTATCAAAGATCAATCAATTTATATAGTTTGTTTATTGCAAAAGAGTAGAATGATGTACTGGTCAGCCCTAAACTTAATTGCTTTGAAAGTGGCAATACAAAACTACTAGATTCTCTAACTACACATGGAAATATAATTTTACAGTTAGAGCAAATAGTTTCGGAAGACAAGCTGAACTATTCAAAATTGGAATCCCAGTCATTGAACGCCTTATCTTCCTAAAGCATGAAAGCTTAACTAAGTTTGATCTTGGCTAAGGCTTATCGTACATAAACAAAGACATACTGAAAACTGACACTAATAAACACTGTTTCAATTATTTAAAACTCAAACTAAATACTATGTGCAATGCAAACAGCCTTGCATCAGTCTGGTTTTGTGCTGCAATTATTTAAAACCATCTATTAAGACTCACTAATTTACAACCAAATCATACTTGGCCAAATATATATTGTTACAGAAAGTTGTACAAAAATTATTGCTGGCAGCGAAGTTTGTTTTAGAAGTTTAATATTAGTAGTAAGTTTTAATCTCACTTGTTTTCCATCACTAATGTCTGCTACGTAGTTATCAAACACTATTGGAATGTAAACCTCAGGAAACTGGTCTTTGCTAAAGACAATGAGAAGACAAGTCTTTCCGCATGCACCATCACCAACAATGACCAACTTCTTTCGAGTTGCAGCCATACTAAATTGCTAACTTGTTTTTCATCAACTTCAATGTCTGCTACGTAGTTCTCAAAAACCGTTGGGACGTAAACCTCAGGAAACTGGTCTTTGCTAAAGACAATGAGAAGACAAGTCTTTCCGCATGCACCATCACCAACAATGACCAACTTCTTTCGAGTTGCAGCCATACTAAATTGCTAACTTGTTTTTCATCAACTTCAATGTCTGCTACGTAGTTCTCAAAAACCGTTGGGACGTAAACCTCAGGAAACTGGTCTTTGCTAAAGACAATGAGAAGACAAGTCTTTCCGCATGCACCATCACCAACAATGACCAACTTCTTTCGAGTTGCAGCCATACTAAATTGCTAACTTGTTTTTCATCAACTTCAATGTCTGCTACGTAGTTCTCAAAAACCGTTGGGACGTAAACCTCAGGAAACTGGTCTTTGCTAAAGACAATGAGAAGACAAGTCTTTCCGCATGCACCATCACCAACAATGACCAACTTCTTTCGAGTTGCAGCCATACTAAATTGCTAACTTGTTTTTCATCAACTTCAATGTCTGCTACGTAGTTCTCAAAAACCGTTGGGACGTAAACCTCAGGAAACTGGTCTTTGCTAAAGACAATGAGAAGACAAGTCTTTCCGCATGCACCATCACCAACAATGACCAACTTCTTTCGAGTTGCAGCCATACTAAATTACTAACTTGTTTTTCATCAACTTCAATGTCTGCTACGTAGTTCTCAAAAACCGTTGGGACGTAAACCTCAGGAAACTGGTCTTTGCTAAAGACAATGAGAAGACAAGTCTTTCCGCATGCACCATCACCAACAATGACCAACTTCTTTCAAATGGCAGCCAACTCAAATAAAAATAGTTCTTAGACAACTTATAACTATAAAAGTCAAATATTCCAATATAAAACCAAACAAGAAGAAATTCCAGACAGAAACTTTCTGAAAACAAAGAAAACAGTACAAATTAATACACAGTATAAATAAATATTCTATCGTAAAGTGATTGCATGATTTAACTATAGGGACTGCATTAAATTGAGCCAAATTTTAAACAAACCACACTATTGAGAAACTAAGATGTTGGTTCTCAGTTGTAGATAAAGATATAGATTTTTTGGCTGAACACTAGGTATATTGGAGAGGCGCTGCATAAGTCCTCTGAATGAATATGGTCAGTCCGATGAGCTCTACAATGTTTTCACTTATATTAGAAACTGTTCAGTTGAACATTTAGCATATTTTGCTCATCTTTATTAGGCCAGAGTATATAACTTATCATATCATATCATATATGGTTATTATAAAGGCTCACGGTATAGACAATTCAGAGGCACATATACTGGGCCACCTAAATGCTGCTCTCCAGTTTTGAGCTCAAAAGTGAATCAGGGACTCGTACTTATGTAATGACTTAAACTTTCAACCGTCACCAAGATTTAAGAATGCCTGTGTTCCCATGTTGTAAAACATTTTTAGTACTTAGCATTTTAATAAATGTAGCTTACTCTTAAATTCGAACACAGAGGAAGAGTCTTGGACGACGTATTCCGGCATAGTTTAACACTGTGTAAAAACAAGCAACAGGCTATCTGAATAAGTTGAACTGCATGGCCATTCTCTGCCTACTTTCTATACTCACTTCAAAGCTACTATCGTAAATCTAAAATATTTCATTGTCAAGTGGGGAGCACATCTCACGAGTTTATCTGAAAGTTGTGCTATATAAATTGCGATTAAAATTAGTGCACTACTCAACAAAAACAAACTTAAACAGTTCCATAATAATTTATCACACCTCTATAGCACTAGCCCTGTACATCAACAATCAGGAGTAGCAAAACCAACAGGCCAGCTAAATATGAAGATATAATATATTGAAATTGTTCCTAATAATCATTAGTCATATAAACTGATTAATAAAGTTGTTTACCTTGTGTAGTGGCAACTGGCACGATGAGGTGGAGAATGTTGACAACAACGCAACCGGCTAATGCTATAGTTATCAGAGCGCTGTAAAAAAAGAAAATCAAACTGTCTAGTAACATAATGACTATGAATTCATTTGCAAATGGCTAACAAGAGATTGATATAGTAGCATAATGATTAAGAATTCATTTGCAAATGGCTAACAAGAGATTGATATAGTAACATAATGACTATGAATTCATTTGCAACTGGCTAACAAGAGATTGATATAGTAACATAATGACTATGAATTCATTTGCAAATGGCTAACAAGAGATTGATATAGTAACATAATAACTATGAATTCATTTGCAAATGGCTAACAAGAGATTGATATAGTAACATAATGACTATGAATTCATTTGCAAATGGCTAACAAGAGATTGATATAGTAACATAATGACTATGAATTCATTTGCAAATGGCTAACAAGAGATTGATATAGTAACATAATGACTATGAATTCATTTGCAACTGGCTAACAAGAGATTGATATAAAGCACACCTTATGAGTGTATCTGAAAGTTGTGCTATATAAATTGCAATTACAATTGTTGGCCACTCGCCAAAAACAAACTTAAACTTATTCTGACAGGTGTCAAGTGCCAGCTAGTATGAATTTGTTTTTCTTTGCCTCAGCATCTGAAAGCCCTCATCTTCCTTGCACCAACAGTGCCAGGTAAATTTAATAAATTTCATACTCAAGAAATAATCAATCAATCGATCAATCAATCAATCAATTTATATAGCCCCTTCAAAGAAACTAATCAGAGGCGCTCCCAACCCAACCCCGGCAAAAGAGAACAGTATTTAGAGCAAGGATAAAAGAATAAAATGCCTTAATTTCCAAGTGCATCACTTAAGGAATAGCTGAATAAAGACAGCAAGAATTTTCCCCATTTAAAAAAATACATTTACGTAACAATTAAGAAATGCATCTAGAATAGGAAAATAGGTATTTCTACAGGTACCTTGTGAAGGTGAATCCTTGAATAGCCCTTAAAAGAATATGGAACATGAATACGTTTTGTAATCACAAATTTATAAAACCAAACAAGTTTTGTAATCACAAATTTATAAAACCAAACACTTTAGGGAACTTCAGCATAATTACTACAACAGCATTGTTTGTGTTTACATAAATAGCATGTACAAGATGTATGTATTTGCACATGTATGTATACAAAAATATATGGTAAATATGTAGATAGGTTGCATGTGCATTTAAAATAACCCTCTAGGTACCTCTACTTCAAGTTTCTCCTCTCTGCAACCACATAACATATTATTTATGATAAAAGCAACAAGTGACTTTTTGAGTGATGAAAGATACTATATGTCTATTGAAACTATGAAAGGTATTTAAAGAAATTTATAAACAACAAATTCATCTGCAACCTTCAAATATGCTTCACAAAACACAGTCTAATATGATGGGAGCAAATAGTTCATACGTACATAACATTTCCAATGAAGACTCCGTAGGTTGTCACCTCTATCGTCTCCAAGAACACCAGCCACCGATAACTAAGCAGAAAACAAAATTTACAAAATTAAAAACCTATAATTAACAACCTCTCATTCTGACTTATACTAAAGTTAATTTTAAACTTGATTGGTAATAAGTTAGCATCCATGGGAGAAACTTCTGTTGGAATTCACTGTTTAAGTACAAGATTTATTAGCTTAAATCAGAGTTCAGTTATCATCACTTAAAGGCAGAACAAACAAGATAGGACACAATAGATAGATAAGAAACAAGATAAGAAACAAGATAGGAGAGATAGTTCTCAAGAGACTCCTGTTATCTCAGAAAATCTTAAAAACATCCAAGGCTTGAGGAACTTTGTGACTGCTTGGAAGAAATTCTTCCCCGAACAAGTCTAGATTCGGATCAAGGGGAGTTGACAGCTGGAGTTGAAACCCCATTAGATTGAAGCATTCAAGCACTTGTTCAATATATTTCTCTTGATCAAATGTTCCTTGTTCCTTTATCATGATCTCTCGGTAATCCTCAAGAATGATTTCTACTTTGGGTAAAATCCATATTAACAGTGATACTGATGTCATCATTCATTGCCACGAGTTTTGGAAAACAATTGCAAACTTACTGTTTTCCAGCAAAACATTCTCAATTATTTATATTTACCTGCCTTAAATTTTAAAATACTTACTATCTCTTCACCATGCCCACAGGAGCATTGATCTGGTCAAAACTGCGCAGGTGTAATTTCGACACAGCACACTTGAATCCATTCCGTACGCTCATGATCACACAGGCCAACCAAAATTGACTGTCAAACAAAACATTAACATTATCACAAAAAATTTTAACACACACAAAGTCACACAGAATGCAAATCTGGGGAGTGGTTAGTCTGTCGCCAGGTGAAGAGCAGTTAGATATCTAGGTGTTTGAAGGTGAAGAAAAAGTAACAAGTCTTGTGGCATATCTAAGAGAAAGAGATATATTTTGTGCATCGAACAGACACTGGTATGCAATTCCATTCACTAAGGCAGCAACACAGAATGCATGAGAGCCCATGACAGTGTTATATCGTGGCTCAACCAAAGGCCCATATCTGTGGCACAGATGCTTATCAACTGCATTAAATTTACAGTAGTTCTGAATCATTTTTAAAAGTTCCTGAATACATGCATGCATACTACGGCTCTAAGACAATTCGGCATGAGACAATTCGGTGCAAGACAATTCGGCGTAGCGACAAATGGTACATATCTTTTCAGATATTTGAACAAATTTGACACCCTTGTGAGGTATTTAAAAAGTGCAAAATCAACTTTCGAAGAAGGAAGCATTGCAACTTTCAGTGCCAAACTGGAAGTGGCACTAGCCATCAGCTTCATGAATAGTCAGCAGCCATCAGCTTTATAACGGCTTTATGATACCTCTGGCCTGGGCCAGTATATTGATCACCTGGCCGGCCAATGAGAGTGCACAACTGGCGTAACATGCAAAGTTCACTGACATTTCTGTTTGCTTATTATTATTATAATACCAGAAAAATGTTCAGCTCTATTATATTATAACTAACAAGAATCCAAAATTCAAAAGAATTCAGACTTACCCTACGCAGGTACAACAAAAGATGAAAACAGTAGTTCCAATCGTCGAGGAAATCTCAGATGATGAATATACCTGAGAATATAAACATAAAGCAAATTGGGGGCTCGTTCTAGCAGGACACCATACCTTCTGGGTCTCCCTTTGTGTCCTATTAATATTTCCGAGCCTTATCATTCAGGTTTCTTTACTTTTCTTTTATTGAAAAACAGGCTCAGCACTAACCAATGATATTAATTTAATGATCATATATTATTGCTCTGAAAATTTGTGAATTTTATGTATTAAAATAAACATGTTAATAAGATAAGTTAAATTAGTTCTGTGTATCGTTGTTTAATACAAACAATAGTTTATTAAAATAGTATCTGTTAAACAATAAATGAGTCTGTAACTGATAAAACAACCTCATGTTAAAGGAATGTATGTAAATCAAATGTGTGGACCAATAAAAAACGTTATGTTCTGTTCTGCTCTCAAGAAACTGAACTTGAATACTTTCTAGCAATAGCCGAGTTCTAATCATGATATCTCCAACAAAGAAAGCTCAGCCATGTGATTCGGAATCAGATTATTCACAAGTGTTCAATATTTAAGAAGGCAAAAAATGCTTACAGTAGCTTCAAGAATGGAAATTAACACACGACCCTATTGTACATAAATGGATCTTTATTCAGAAACCGGTCACAGGTGTGCACATGATATGGATGGTCGAGACATAACTGCAAAAATGACCAGGACCTAGCATTGGAAGAGTATAGCAATTATTTCAATACTAGTAAATCTTAATGAGACTACAATGTACGAAAACAATGTAAAAAAATCATCTGCAGCACATTATAACATAATATAACATTATAATTGATATTAATATATGGACTAAATCAGTGGTTCCCAAACTATGGTCCGCGGACCGGTGCCGGTCCGCGAGCCCTCAGTTGCCGGTCCGCGAAGTGAGTCAGGAAAAACTACGTTTTCTCTCTAAACAAAACAGATTGGTAAGAACTATTTCGAAATGTCGATTGGATAACCTATCCCAGTTGGCGTACTTGGCAGATATCCTTTCCAGCTTGAATGAGCTCAACACGTCCATGCAAGGAAGGATGGCTTCGTGCTTTACAATGGCGGACAAGATCGATGGTTATAAACGAAAACTAGAAGCTTGGAAGAGTCGAGTTTCAGCAGATTGTTTCGGTATGTTTCACAACTTAGCAGAAACCATCACGTATTATGGAAGTTCATTAACTTATAGGCCTAACGACCGTTCGCATTAGTTACTCACTGCTAGTGAATATGATATTATTTCGTATCACATTAACTTGCTTACAACTTATTTTATAATTAGAACTGTGGATAAATTTGTGACATTTTCCCAACAATATCCGCTCCTTTCAATGCAACTTTATAATTTGTACCAAATTCCAAGATTTGTTTTAGCCTAATTCTCGTTTTTTAAATCTTATAATTAATACATCTTTAGTTATTTAGAAAGAAATAAAACTAATAAATTGGGTAGGCCCTATCGGTCCTGCTGCAATGGGAAAATTCCTGCCGGTCCGTCGCATTGAAAGTGAATTCCTGCCGGTCCGTCACACTGAGAAGTTTGGGAACCGCTGGACTAAATTGTACTGTACTCACAAATGTGGCTCGGCAGAAGAACAACAGCATTAAGAGTAGCACCGACCACAACAATTGTACTAACATGAATGTTTTGATGGCACCACTGTGGGAAACATACACAAATGAACATTTTCAAAAACACTTTGAAGTGAAAAGGACAGTCAGTGCCGGCCTTAGGATATTTCGGGCCCCGTGTGGAGTATACTGTACTGGCCCCCCATGACAAAAGTCAAATTGTATTTCATTGCTAATCATTTATTTTAGTAGATTGTTCCAGTCTTGTTGTCCTCGAGACCAAGGTCTTGGTCTCGAGTGCACTCGAGTTCGTTTTTAAAAGTCTTGGTCTTGGTCTTGGTCTTGAGGTTCAAGGTCTTGGTCTTGGTCTTGAGGTTCAAAGTCTTGGTCTTGGTCTCGCAAGACGAAGACCAAGACCGGCCGTTAATATGAACAGTCATTTAACAGAACTCAATAATTCTGTATCAGGCCTGCTTGCATCATATACGACCAATATCTATGGATGGATACAAGTCATGTTGCATTGGCAGCAGCAACAGTTATTCTTTATCAGACGGTATGATAAACCATGGGAAGATTTCAAAAGGAATCACTGTACATTTACATCCAGTGCTTGAAAAGCTACTCTGTGTGTGTCAGCGACTTCAGCACTTGTAGGACGTATTTTTTCACATGGCGGAATTTTTATGAGGCCCACCAGGCACGTCTTGGTCAGAAAATTCTGAGCGAATTGGTTTTTATAACATACAAAAGGCATTTGGTATAAGAGTTTGCATGAAGGACTTTTGAATACAAATTCGGATTTCTCTGCAGTTTGCATTTAAAGTTAATTTGCTTGAATAAAATAAAAGACTCGTGTTTTCATTAAAATAGCGAATATTCCGACTTGACAATTTTTAGAAGTCTTGACCTGATTTCGATTTTTTGGGTCTTGGTCTTGGTGTTCAAGGTCTTGGTCTTGGTCTTGGTCTCGAGGTTCAAAGTCTTGGTCTTGGTCTCGAGGTTCAAGGTCTTGGTCTTGAGGTTCAAGGTCTTGGTCTTGGTCTTGAGGTTTAAGGTCTTGACAACAAGACTGGATTGTTCACAAATACAACAAGTCCAATTTAACTAAACACGACAATTCTGGGATATAGAGGAGTTGACTTTCGTTTTATTGACAAAAGAGAAAAGTTAATTGAAACCATAATATTATTATTATTAGGGTGTCTTGTTTATGTTAATTTTCTGTGACATTTTCGGGGCCCCCTGAGTTGCAGGCCCCGTGCGACCGCATGGTTCGCACGCCCCTAAGGCCGGCACTGGGACAGTAATATTACTGCTCAGCATTGTAATTCTGAAAATTTGGCTGAAGGAAAATATTAACAGTAGTGCTACCACCACCATCACTACATTTGAAAAAAAACATATCACTTCCTCTCCTAACTTTATTCCTTACCAATCAGCTTATTGTGAAGGCTGCTCCACTGAAACTGAATCTCACTCACGGTTATCATGCACTGCAGAGAGACACTTCAAGTTTTACCTTGCCAGACTGATCCATTGGTGACTGTGCAATGTAAAGCTGAGTATACCATAGCCTGCTTTCTTGTCTGCTCTTGCCTTGATACACATTTCTGTGTAATTTTGTGTGCATTAAAAATGTTTGTAATAACAATAGTGTAATCGCCATCTTCATAACCGAACCAATACCAGTGGCCTGTTGTTCAAATCACGCTCCATGGTCATCTAATAACTAGTGCAGAGGTGGGAAACTACGGCCTGCGAACATTTTTTATCCGGCCCCACAATTCTTCAGAAAATTTCAAAATTCAGACCGCAAAAAGTTTTCTTCGTTTTACTCAAGTGGCACTGCTCTCTTAATTACTATTCCAGTCTCGTCTTTAATAATCACAACTCTATGCATTAACTCTGCCGATCTGCCCCACTTCCCCGCAGAGGTTTTTGCACATGATCTGTATAGGCAGATGTGAAACCCGTTCAAGTAAAGCTAATGCTGCTTTCCAAGCAGATGAAAGAACAAAACTACGGGAACTTTCCTACCATGCAGTTGCAAACTACAGAGATGGAAAAATATAGCTTTCAGCTGTCAAGTTTGACAGAAAAGTTCTCCAGACGATTTGTGGATTTTACATCAATTAAGACTGAATTTGCTGTGCTTACTATAGGCCTACCGCTCACATTTGACACTGACAATTAGCTCATATACGGAACTTCAGCTGGAGTTAACAGACCCACAACGTGACATTGTTCTCAAAGTATCAGATCTGATAACATTCTTTTCTTCGCTCAGGAAGGAAAAATTCTCAAATCTACAAACTTTTGCTTCAAAAATGTTTGTGTTATATCTGTCAACAAAGATTTTCAACTATGAAGATAAGCAAATCCAAGTACATGTCTCAGTTAAGTTATCTAAACTTGAACATTGCAACGTGACATTGTTCTCAAAGTATCAGATCTGATAACATTCTTTTCTTCGCTCAGGAAGGAAAAATTCTCAAATCTACAAACTTTTGCTCCAAAAATGTTTGTGTTATATCTCTCAACAAAGATTTTCAACTATGAAGATAAGCAAATCCAAATACATGTCTCAGTTAAGTTATCTAAACTTCAACATTGCAACCAGCGCAATTACTCCGGATTAGGGAAAACTTGTTAATTAAATGCATGCATGTTCACAGTTGCATACATCTCATTAGTAACAGCTAAAGTGTATTTAATATATTATAAATATGTAAACTTCTTTTCATGTTAGTCGTTATGAAAAGTTAAAAATTTGCTATCCGGCCCTCCGAATTTTTTGCCGTTTAATGTGGCCCCATGCGCAAAAAGTTTGCCCACCCCTGAACTAGTGTGACATGACCATATATAAATTTGTGTGCATAATATTACATATTTGTTTACTGCTGATAAAAGTAAGTGTTGAAAAGGTAAGTTTTTATGAGTGTATCACCTGTCTGTTGTTACCACATACCATGGCAAATGAACATTTGATTCCTGGATAAAAAAAAACATATATTGTTAAAAAAACTCCATCCAAACTACGAACTCTGTATATAATTTGTGAAACTCTTTGCAGAAATTCATTGTGTGACGATGCTTTGGAGTGTTCATTGCTATGTTATGTAAAAAAGATGAAAGAATATAGAAATCTAAACAATATCTAAAGAGAGAAGGTTAGTTACGATATAAAAATAAACATATAACAATGAATATGCTGGTTTAAGTAAGGCTTAAACTTGTAGCCAAGTATTGTGTAATGTACAAGTGATTTTAATTGACTGATATTGTTAACTTTTATAATTAAATATCTTAAAATTTTAAGAACTGAGTTCTAATTATTTGTCAGTCTATCTAGCCAAAAGGATTAGTTTTAAAGTAGTGGTTTAAACATAGACAGTTAAGTAGGGCATAGCCAAAATCCAGATCGGTAAACCGATTTTGGGATTTTTGGACTATGCGGAATTATCCCGATCCGGAATGTCTAACCCGTCGGTAAATAACAGTTGTTTTTTCAATCTACCCTGTATCTACCACAGACTGCCGGGCCGCGACCATTAGGCCTGTCACTCAGTGAAGAAATATATTGCAGTACAGGAAAGAGGATGACTGACTGGCTGTTCTTCCTCCCTACCACATGCAGCTGATGCCAAGCCATTAGCCAATGATGACTAACTTGGAATTAGGCCTTAGTGCATAGATTTAAGAACATACATTACTAATTGGAATTGGATCTGGAATCTGCAACTAATGGTCTATACTATCCGGTATCAGCAAACAAACAAAATCAGTTATGCCCTACGAGTTAAGATTACAATTTACGATTACTATATGCAGAGATTTCTCACTATTTACCATTGTAATGAGTAAGCAGCCAATGAGACCCATTATGGTATGAGATGCTCCCAAGAGGAAATGAATAACCCGTCTGCTTCCAAACACTGGAATGTGGTTCTCCTAAAATGGAAAATCTATTAAATGCACACATACATAAGCATATTGAGTTACCATGGTATCCGAAACTAGGGACCTGCGAATCACAAATTTTCAGTCGAAAATCGAATCTTCTCGAATTTAAGGTAAAAGTTCGAATTCGGATCAGTGGGTACCAGTTTGATATTCATTTAGCGTTTACTTGATAGCACAGGCATACCAGTCACCAATATATGAATGCAAGCCTAATGACTTTCCTGCAGTTTAAAATCAATGAAACTAAAAATTAAGCAACAGAATTAAAAGAACACAAATCATTCTTTTAAAATTAAAACCACTTACTGTACACTGTTCTGTTCTGGTTCCATGTTGATTAAATTTAATCACACACTTTAATTTCTAAATCACACCAAAGCGCATCAAGGGCTAATCATTTTTTAATCACAACGTCATTTTCGAATTGAATTGAATATTGCCATCCTATTGATGCATATACATATATAATGCTTTCATATACATACACTAGGCAGCTCATTTAGAAAAATCCACCATGGCAGATGAAAATATCAACGGAATGGATACGTACACATAGCCAGAAAAGACATAGAATTGTGAGGGCAGGCGTCACTACTATCATTAAGAATTCAAATCCCGGAACATCTGTTTTGATTGAGAGATTAAGAAGTTTGTCCTCTTTTTCATGCAGATTACTAATGAATTCCTCCATGCTGACAACTTCTGACACACACTGTGGACAAATAGGGCACACTGTCCCAGAATTGTCTAAAACAAAAGTAACTGACATGCTACAAGCATGACCACAACATTTAAGGAAACCCATATTAGGCTGTTTCAAGATACAACATGATATTTTCAACTCAAAGACTTTTTACAGGCCAGGTCGAATCGAGGTTTTCATGTCAATTCCTGTACACACTTCATATCCCAGATTACATCTTCATAGCTGAGCTGCCTTAGCATTTAGGATTCGCACAAGGCGACCTAAATTAGAAACCCAGTGATATATCAGGTGAGATGGGAAAAACCGACTACAAAAGACAGAAATTTGGTTGATTGGCTGCTCAATGCAGATCACTTCGATTAGGCGAAGCTACCTACACGAGCAGAGGTTCTCAAGTTGTTTAATTTCCATACACAAAAGAAATCAAAATCCGGATGACACACTTGTAAAAGAAAGGGTCGCTATGATACTCTTGCGCGCCACCTAGCGGTGGAAAATGGCTTGAATTCCGTGATGCTTCATACAAGTTTCAATTATCTCCTCACTTTTCTCATTCTGATGATTCACAAAAGTTTCCACTCTAGCTAACATAACCTCCAAAGCAGAGTTCAGTTCACGGAAAGGAGAAGCCAGTTCTTCGCTTACATAAACAGTTTCACAGCACTGTACAAGTTCTACTTCATCATCAATTAGAGACTGACATTTTTATATTTATTATTTCGATTCTCTACACAGAAACAGATCAAACATTGAGTTTCACGAACATTGTAACAAACAGAAGCATTAGACATTTCTAAAGTGTTGCTTACAAAAACTTCACGATCGTAAATCTAAGAAATATAAAGGGTTAAGAAGAAATAATAGAGGGATAGTAACTTTCTCCCAAGGACTTCTTGCGCTTAAAGGACTCTACAGCAGATCTGCCATTCAGCTTTCAACCCGATAAAAGATTTCCACAGAATCTTAGATTTCTATTGAACATTGGACATAATCCATCAGACATGCTTATAATATTCACAGATTTTCACTGTTCATACCTAATTCGAGAAAGCAAGGAACCGACTTAATTCTAAATATAAATCGCATTACTATTTCTCGTTGAGCTTAGAACAGAGGTTTTCAAATGATGGTACGCGTACTCCTAGGGGCACACAAGGTGTCACTATAGGGTACGCGAACAAAATTGCACTTCTTTTTCTTTAAATTTTCCATGAGTTAGAAAATTGATTAGCTATGTCTATGATATATTTTTAATGTTGAAACGTCACAGCTGCATCGTTTATATTTTCACAACAAATAATTATTATACAAGTAACTACAAAATACTACATAGTAGCATTATTATTTTAAAACCAACAATGACAAATGGTTGAAAAACAACCGCTTAAAAGAAAGCCAGAACCTCCCAACCCAACCGTTAGCACTGACACTCCAGACACCAGAGTAGACCCTAACGAGGACAACGGCACTGATACGCAGCGTAAGATTAGACGGTATTATGAGAGCTATTTATCCTTTGGATTTACGTGGTGTGGTTATGAAAATGAAGAGAAATGGGGAGTGAACACAATAAACTTCTTTTGCACACTGCAGTACGATGGTTATCGCGAGGAAACTTTTTTTTCGTCCTTTGAACTGCGCTCAGAAGTTCAAATCTTTCTGATGGACAGTAAATTTGAAAGATCTCATTTAATTTCAGATGAATTCTGGTTTATCCATTTGGCCTATTTTGCAGATATTTTCGAGAAACTAAACAACCTTCTTCTACAAAGCAGAAATATCACTCCATTTACTGTTAATGGATAAAATAAATGCAACAGTGAAGAAGCTTCAGTTCCTTTTGTCAGACCTTGAGGAATCTTGTGTAACTTCATTTTGTTGCCTGGAGTCTTTTGTAACGAAGAATGGGCTTAACCTGCATGCTAATTTGATTGAAGATATCAAGAAACATTGCTCTCAGTTGATATTGGATTTCCTTTTATATTTTCTTAAACCGTTTGATGCAGGGCTTATTCTAAGGAATTTTCTCAACTGCACATGAGGGATGATTTAGGGGGTCTGGGGGCTGTGCCTCCAGTGGGGTCCATGGACAAAGTCCTTGGTCAGGGGTTAGCCCCTCTGAAGCTGAAAAGATATGGAATTTAAAACAGTGAATTCACCTCATTTTTGGCAATGTTTCAGTGCATATTAATATTTCAATTTTATGGCTACCGGGTGGACACAATTAATTTAGGCTGTTCAAAGACGATTCATAAAACGGCATCCTGACTAGGCTGGCCTAAACCCCAAGAAATAAAAAAGGAACCTGACATACCTATAACTGTCACATATTTATTTCACTGAGGTTAAATTTTACATATTCGCCATTCACCAAACCTGAAAAAAAGGCGGCACGCGGCTGCAAGTGGATTTAAATCGACTGTATAAAATAATATGACAACCTTATTGCTGGTAGAATCTGTGATGATGTTTCTCATCGGAAAAGCAATCTCAAAGGTCAATGAGAAAATGACAAAGTCGGCAGATTCTTCGTGCATACGCATGGAGATGCAAAGAATTAACTCTGAGTGCGTTTTCATTTTCGGCAACAGTTGTTGTCAGCACTGTTGCGTCTACTTTCTCGTGGAACAGCAGTAAAATGGTAGGCCTAACTGAACAAGACTTAGACTTTTAGTACTTAACGCCAGCACCTAAAAAAGAATTCTAACATTGTATTGTAACAAACCACCAAGAAATTCTTGCAAAAAAACTGACAAGTGATGTATTGGCATTATCCATACGATGGGATGGAATAGACCGTACACAGATTGATACGATTTACGTAATGGCAAAAGTGATGGCATGGCGACAGTTATTACGAAAGTTGGTACAGAGAGGAGCAATACGTTTAGGTGCCAACGAACCTTGCAGCAGGGATGCAAAAGGTTTATGAAACACTCAAAGAGGCCTGCAGTAAAACAGTTGGAGAAGCTGCTGCAAGGCATATACTCATGCATACATCCTCTTTGGTGACTGACGGTGCGTCGGTTAACACTGGTGAGAGATCTGGTTTGTGGTCTCTCTTTCGATCTAAAATAAGGGATCATCAATCTGTTCTGTCCCTTTGTTGACAATCTGATGCAGAGTTCACCATTTAAACCTTGCTTGGAAATCTACCACAAGTCTGCCAGTGAAATTGGTCACATGTTTCAGAATCTTGCAGCCCTATCCACATACTTTCACACATCAGGCCTCAGATCCAGGAAACTTCGGGAAGTCGCAGATCTGAACAACTCTCACCTCGCGCTTCCTAGGTGTTTTGAGTTTAGGTGGTCTGAATTTTCATTTGCATTAATAAATTCAGTCCTAGTTTAATGGCTTTCGCTTATTCTGTATATACAATAATCTGAGGATAAAGCTTCAAGTGGCTTTTTGACATTTCTTCTCGATGAGGATAAACTCATACTTCTTTCATTTTGGCTGATGTACTGACAGTTTTCAGTAGATACCAGAAGCTGTTACAACCTTGGAGATAGCGTCACTATCCTCGAAGTCGAAAAGATTACTAAATGATCAGTAAAAGCACAGTTGCTAGCTTTAACAAAAGATGAAACTTGCCTGGAGGTGGACTCAGGCTTTCAAGAAAGAAATTGTGGCACAAGCAGATGGCGTAACAAAGACACTGAAATTGAGCTAACGAGAAGGACAAAGAAATGCCGTAAAGAACATCACCAATACGTTTTCGATTGCAAAAGATGTCATTGATGTTTGTAAAGAAGTGGTTGCTTCTCTTGTCGAGTTCCTTGACCAACGTTTTGATGTTGATGCTGAACTGATGAGTGCTGCGAAGTCTTTTGCCACTCCACAACCTTCGGCAAATTTGGACGAGTTCAAAACATGCTATGTCCTCACCTATCTTTGTTCCATAGTCTTACACTAATTGCAAGGGCACTTCGCGCTCACCTGTTGTTTCTGATCAGACGGTACCTTTGGGGGGTAGCCAACACTCGATTTTTTTTACTGGGGGTAAAAAAAATTAACTTTGAGAACCCCTGGCTTAGAACTTAGTTCGCTATCATCATCACTGTCTAAATCGGACAAACTATCATCACCCTCAAACAATAAGCGGTGTATTTCTTGATTAGATAAATCACACTTGCAACCAGCCATTTTTAGTATGAACAATGTTTATATCAGCAGTTCTTAAAGTGGCTGGTCACCGGTCCGTGAAACAGTCCTTAAAATTCATAATTTTTCAACTTATTCGCAAAAATGCATAATAAACGGTTTAAATGACAACAGTAATGATAATTGAATGTTATACGCTGCACCGGCATGGTGGGGATACGCTGGTCAGCAAGAAAGGAGAAGGCTCCAGTCCGTTATGGATAGACTGACCCGCCAACGATACCTCCCATGTAATAATCCAACAATTGAACAACTTTGCCGCCATACTGATGTTGCCCTGTTTTCGGCAGTCCTTTGCAATCCAGGTCATGTCTTGCACGAGCTGCTTCCACCTGTTAAGCCGAGGGTTTATTGTTTAAGGCCTAGATAGATGACAGGGCTTTACCGCAAGCCGACAACAGCATGAGAAAAACCTTTATTGTCAGAATGCTGTATACTTACTAACCAACTGGACCTATGCTATATAGTAATATATATATATATATACATATTATGGTTAATGCTATGTATATATATACCAATGTATGTTTGTTTATTAACTTTAGAAGATCTATTTAACAGACGTTGTTCACCAGAGTGCTGTTTGGCAGCTGGTTTAATAAAGAATATACTTACTTACTTACTTACTTAATATAGTTGTTATAAACAGTGACAAAGTTATATGAAATCTAATTTCTAATATAACATGTCAACATATAAGCTGATGATGGAAAGCACTGGTCCGCGAAATGGCTGGTGAAGCACTTACCGGTCCGCAGCATCAGAAAGCTTAAGAAACACTGGTTTATATAATTATATCTAGATCGCTTGCTCAGCATATGACCTAGTTTACAGTATAGAAAGCCGTTACTACAACTGTCAAACATTATTATATTTTGTTATTGTCATTACGACAAGTTTATTCGGGATACATGGTGAGTAAATACATGCATATCTCCCAGATAAGTTAACTCAGTTTTCACGGTAAGGGGTCGTCCATAAAGGACGTCCACAAATATGACCTACTTTGGGCCCCTCCCTCCCCCTTGTCCGCATTTGACCTTACATCCTCTCCCCCCCTGGCGGACGTCCGCAAGCCAAAGCCAATTTTTAATGTCTTCATCATTATTTTTACAATTATTCCACAGTGCCTGTGCACGTTTAAGTGGCAGTTCAGGTTTAATATCAGGGTGTACAGTAATAAAAGCCTCATTAAAGTCACAGCAAATGTTATACCATGCATGCTTACTGACCTTCATGTCTTTCGGGAAGGTTGAAACAAGGTGGTGTTTAAAGAACTATCAAATTTAAAAGTTTAGATGCGGACGTCCACACTGGTCATAACCCTCCCTCCCCCTTGTCCGCACTTCGATGACCCCTCCCTCCCCCACTATTGCGGATGTCCTTTATGGATGACCCCTAAAGGGATTAAACACCCACATCAATAAGCAATGATAGCCACAGCAGAGACTATAAACCTATCAATTGCATCTAAGCACTCCTGTATCATATTGCTACATCGTTTGATTTACTGCCTGACTGAAGTGATTGAATCTTGACTGAATGCATGCAGATACAAACAGGAGACCAGAGAGAATCATATAAATCTTACTTAAGTAACTTGAAGCAATCTGGTGCAGTTGCTCTGAAGGAATGTGAGGGAGCATCGACTGCAACAAAAGACATGTATAACAGCTCTACAACTATGTCGATCAGATCAAGTTTTCAAGCAGTTTAGTTATGCGATGATCATGATTTTGATTTAAAGTTGTATTTTACAAATTATATTTCACAGCTTTCAATAAAGGTTTCTGTCCTAAAACAAAGTTGTAGAACTCCGCACATGTCATTCTATAATTTGTTTCCGCAAGCAATTCAGCTTCCACAAGTTCAACACACATTCTGTTGTCACTCGTCAGTCCACAGGTTCTTCGTTATAAAAAACAGTCTTTCAACTGGCACGGACAACACAAGCTCAATATATTTCACTTCGCCTGCATTATAAATTTATAGTGGTGTTGAACAAATATAGTACGAGTAATGTGTTTAAGCCATAACATTTTGTTAGTTCAGAAGAAATTACAACTAACTTGAAAGTATGGACATTTGGGTAAAACCGTAGTTTACGTTGCTAAATTGATAGTGGTTGGGAATCCGTATTTTACGTTGCTAACTTCTCTGACGCTAGGTCTATTACCATGTAACAAAACTGTTCTATAGTAAAACTAGAAGTTGAATTATTGATAAAAATATTACTTACACTGGAAGCTGGATGATCATTGAACATATAACTGAAACTAGAAGTTGGATGAGCGATGAAAACATTTAATATTAAAAGTCAAACTCGAAGTTGGAAGTACAGGACGGAAGACATGGCATTAATTTAGCAACGTAAACTACGGGCCTGAAAACATGTTGAATTTAGCAACGTAAACTACGGTTTTACCAACATTTGGCTGTCCCGACAAGGTCAAATGGGACACGGGACATTTAGTTTTACTCTTCCTATTATGATAATCCACCTTAGCAAACAGAAAATAAAATCTCAAAGTGCTTTCATTATGCAGGTGAGTGGGTCCAATATAGCTCTAAACACAGGGAATAGTCATTTTCACACTATAAGTACGAGGTTGACCCGAATCCCAGAAACCCCGAAAACACAGAACTGCGAGATTTCCCAAACAGTTTTATAGAAAGCGGGGAAATCCCGAAAACTATTTGAACTCTGATACATGACATAGACTTAGAGTGGCCTTGGATCTTGGATGCCACATATGTGCATCCTAATTAGGCTTGTTAATGTCGATTTCCATTTCGGGAATCCGGCCGAAATTCGTTTCGGGGATTCGGGTTTTGGACCCATAAGTACATAGCTTGCTTTACTTAGAATTTCACTCTCCTTATCACGAGTAATTCACCTAGGGAAACCGAAAATAATCTCAAACTCATTTCATTTCGGGGATTCGGTACGGGTCCGGCCCGAATCAAATTTCGGCCAGATCCCCGAAACCGATTACTGATGAAAATGTAACTGAAAGTATAAGTCGGATGACTGCAAGGCAACGTTAGATCTATGTCACGTATAATAATAATAATAATAATAATAATAACCTGGCATTTGTAACGCGCCTAAACAAAATTAAATCTTGCCCGAAGGCGCGTAACAGAAAGTACAATTAGTATGCTAGTTGCGCTGGTCTCTATGATGTTAAATGTCAAGTTTGAGCGGAACATTTGTCTGTTAGGAAAAATTTGCTCAGATCCCTAGATAAGTCACCGGTGGCGGGTTCACGCAAACACGCTAGCCCAACCAACAGCTTCCAAGCTAGAGTTTTCAAAAGCAAGTTCAGAGTTTCTGAAGCTCGTAGCGTATAGGATGTTTTGGAGATGAGGGGTGACGATTGGCGATGTGATCTGCGGCCCCTCAAGGATGAAGATGACGCAGTGGCCTGAACTCTCTCGATACACCTCCAGTCCTCCAGATTATCCTAACGCAGAACAGGTTTCTGTCGCCCATTTATAGTTGACGGCGTAGCAGTTGTTCTGACCCTTGGCTGTCGGCTGAAGCCTGTCCCCCCTTGAACTGTAGGTGGACCATTCCAGACGTTGGAAAGTTACGAAAACGTGCAACAAAACCGTCCGAAACGCAGTAAATCGACTGTGAAAAGAGATATAGTTGTGGCACGCATAATCGGCAACAGTTATTCTCCAAACTTGAAAAATTTATCGCCAAAATTCTGCATTTTGACAAAGTAATTCTCCAAAATGACAGAGACGACTGTCATTTTGGCCAACATGGCTGCTGACATGAGTTTACAATTTAACTTTGAATAGTTTTCGGGAGTTCGGCCGCTTTCTATAAAACTGTTTTCGGGAAAACGGGCTTTTGTGTATTTTCAAAGTTTTCGTGGATTCGGGTTGACCCCTTCAGTACGACCCATCTACAGTACTCGGAACATACTGCTGCACATAAAAAATTTTTAATGTATTCAAAACAACTACATAACTTACCTCGTACACTGCAGACGCAAGTATCAGATACTTTATCAAGTTTGGACAGACTTGTTGCATAGCAGATATTAACTGCAGAGGCGGAGGCATGATTATTTTTAAGTTACCTAGTTTCAGAGAATTAAATAAAATGTGAAAACCGCCGCAAATTGCCGGAAGAGCGATGCGTCTGCGAATTCAGAAACGAATTATATAGCGCTGACCTTCGAGGATTTTTTTATTGCAGCATCGTACGTAAGTCTCACTCAGAATTATGTCCTCAAACAATTTGCCTGGCCTTTTGTGTTTACACCAGTCTTCTTGTCCTCGAGACCAAGGTCTTGGTCTCCAGTGCACTCGAGTTAGTTTTTAAAAGTCTTGGTCCTGGTCTTGACACCAAAAGTCTTGGTCTTGGTCTTGAGGTTCAAAGTCTTGGTCTTGGTCTCGCACAGTGGCAGCGCCGCCTATGCTTGTGGTAGGGCTTTTGCCGTACCACTTTTTAAGGTGGTATATACGGCAAAATACTTTTGCCGTACCACTTTTTGTCTTTTAAAAGCTTCCGTCCGCCAGACCCTCTCATTTGCCGTACCACTTTTCAAATCGTGGCGCCTCCACTGGTCTCGCAAGACCAAGACCGGCTATCAATATGAACCGTCATATAACAAAACTCAAGAATTTAAAACTTTATCAAGTCTGCTTGCGTCATAGACCAATATCTATGGACGAATATAAGTATTGTTGGTCAGGAAAACCCATCGGCAGCAGCAACTGTTATGCTATATCAGACGGTATGATAAACCATGGGAGGATTTCGAGACGACTCACTATCTGCGCATTTACATCCAGCGCTTGAAAAGCTACTGCATGTTTGTACCAGCCACTTCAGCACGTATAGAACGTGTTTTTTCATATGGCGGAATTTTTATGAGGCTCCACAGAAATTCTGAGCGAAATGGTTGTTTATAAGAGACAGAACTTAAAGCATTTGGAGTAACAATTTGTATGAAGGACTTTTGTAAATACGAATTCAGAATTTTCTCCATTCTGCATTTAAAGTTAATTTGCTTGAATAAAATAAAAGACTTATGTTAAAATAGCGAGTATTCCGACTTAGGGCCTAACAATTTTTTAGTAAGGAATAGCAGTCGATCCTGACCTGATTGCGATTTTTTGGGTTTTGGTCTCGGTCTTGGTCTTCAGGTTCAAAGCTTGGTCTTGGTCTCGAGGTTCAAGGTCTTGGTCTTGGTCTCGAGGTTCAAAGTCTTGGCCTTGGTCTTGAAGTTGAAGGTCTTGACAACAAGACTGGTTTACACCACCGAATAAACACAGAGAACAGAAGATCGCTTTTAGTATATATATATATATATATATATATACACATATATATATATATACATATATATATATATATATATGTTTTTCTCAATATAGGCCTATGCCTCTATGTATAGGCTATGTCAGCAGGCCTATGTGAATGAATGAATACTCGTTTATTGAACATCATAGCTAAGCTACATAACGCAATAGAACAAGCTACAGAGGTTATAGACTCACGAGCAGCTAATTAGAGTCAGTAGGCATTCTTGTAGAGAATACGAGGTATAAAATTATCGTCTTCTTCGGGTAGGATAAATTTATGCGGTCTTGCTCGAAGGTTGTGACTAGACCTGGATGTCGACCCCAATAAGTCGACTTGGGTCGACTTGGTCATCCCAAGTCGGGTCGGGTCGTTTCTGCTTAGCGCAACTGACCCCAAGTCGAATTTGTACCAGAAAAGTGACCTGAAGTTGTTTTACCACAACTTGTGGTAAAACAACTTCAGGTCACTTGCGTCGTTTTAATGTAACTGGAACTTTCCGATAACTTGAGCGATTGTGATTATCATTATTTTAAGAGATCTATTCATTAGCGGAGCTGAAATCGAATAGCTACAGCTATAGGCCTAGGCCTTGTTTCTGTTAATGTATAATTTGACATTTGGCCTAAATAGACAATTTGAAATGATATATATATATATATATATATATATATATATATATATATATATATATATATATATATATATATATATATATATATATATACACCGTGTCTCAAAATAAACTGTGCAAAATTGTTTCTGTCAGAACTTCGTCAAATTTCCACCAATTTTAATAATTTTTGGTAGGTAGATGGAAAAATAGCTGAAATTTTATGCTATATATATAAATTTTCCACCTCACCTGACTCATGTCACCGCACTACCTTGTTAAACACAGATGTACCAATTTCTTATATAACGCTTAAATTTTAACAACTAGCGTCTCGAAACTTGGCTGCACTGAAATCCATTTCATCGAGCCGGGTGTCAAACTGAATGGGGCCTACTATCGCGACAACCTTCTTGCCCAGAAGCTACTGCCAGACATATGCCGGATATCCCAGGGCGAGTTTTTTGTCTTTCAACAGGATGGCGCCCCCGCGAATTGAGCACGCGACACTGTCTCTTTCCTGGAGCGAGAAACGCCCGACTTCATACCTCCAACCCTGTGGCCGCCGAATTCATCGGATCTTAAGTTTAACCCAGTCGACTATAGCATAATGGAGTGTGCTGCAGGAAAAGGTTTACAGCTCCAGAATAGCCAACGTCGACGAACTCAAAATGCGTCTGATCGACGAGTAGGCGCGCGTTGACCAGTCGCTCGTTGATGCTGCTATCGGCCAGTGGAGTCGCCGTCTAAGCGCTTGTGTCCATGTAAGCGGGGCACATTTCGAGCACCAATTCTAACACTTTTAAGCAGATCTGTCATAACAATTAAAAACTCTGCTAAGTAAACCATATTTTACTTTACTGCGTGCTAATTAAGTCGTCAGATTGTTTGTTGCATGTAAAAAAATGTAAGCGTTATATAAGAAATTGGTACATCTGTGTTTAACAAGGTAGTGCGGTGACATGAGTCAGGTGAGGTGGGAAATTTATGTATAGCATAAAATTTCAGCTATTTTTCCATCTACCTACCAAAAATTATTAAAATTGGTGGAAATTAGACGAAGTTCTGACAGAAACAATTTTGCACAGTTTATTATGAGACACGGTGTATATATATATATATATATATATATATATATATATTCGTGTATTGAAAAAAAAAACTGGATGGCACACCGCACCCAGGAAAGTAATCTGTAAATAATCTGCCACCAGTGAGTAGCAGAAGTAGAATTTCGTGATTATATAATTTCTGTCATATTAATAAAGAACATTTTAAATAAAGGGGATTTATGGCTGATAATTCTGTCACAGATAAGCTGTTTGAACTGTGTGTGTGATATCGTGAAAAGATTTATCGGGCACCAGAAGAAATTAGAAAACAATGTGTCACAGTGAGCGCGGTAAGTTGACCGTTTGCGCGGGAACTTTCCCGCCAAAAATGCTGTTGCAGCGGAAAATGAACCTCACACACGCGCAGACATATTTCGGTATTCATCCTGGGTAGAAACTAAACATGTAGTGCATCATGATAGCCTAGTGAGCATTGTGCGGGGCTCAAGGCATACTCGGGTTCGAATCCTGAGCAACATTTCCGGTCAGCCAATGCTCTGCAACAGGGCGCGTGGTCGCCAACGGGCAACGCGAACGCCACATTTTATCATTGTCGTGCCGATTTATTTGTTATTCTATGTTAAAACGTCACACGTACATTAAAAAAAACTGGTGAATCGAGATGTTAACAATTTTATTCATCAGGTGTTGTTGTCTCATTACACATTAGTATATGAAAGTAATGTTTGCCAGACAAAATTGGCTTGACATATTGTATTATTAGCCGTACGTAATTGTTATTATCATGTCAGAAGTCGATTTTAAGTCGGAAGTTGGCTGTTTTTCTGCCAAGTCGGAACAAGTCGTTTTGGTTCCAAGTCGTCGACTTCAAGTCACTTTAAGGTCAAGTGGGGTCAGATTGACTGACCATAGTCACTCCCAGGTCTAGTTGTGACCATTGGTGGCGCAGCCTTTACTTGTGGTACGACTTCTGCCGTACCACTTTTTAAGGTGGTACGCCAACAACAAACTTTTGCCGTATCACTTTTTTGCCGTACCCCTAATTTGCCGTACTACTTTTCAAATCGTGGCGCCGCCACTGGTTGTGACCACTGCTGTGGAGGGGAGGGAGCTGTACATAGGATGTGGATAAAGATATATTGAACAGCTTAGCGATCGGTTCTGCTTATAACACTGATGCGTTTGTCACCAGGAACTAACAGGATATTCCATCAGGTCCCACTGCAGTGCGTCCAATTGAAGATAACATCTTAAAGGCAGTCATTTCATTAACTTCTTTTTCTCTGCTATCCACAACCGTTGTCTTGGCAAGTGGGCTTTAAAATTTATCATCCTGTGAGGCTGCGACATTTGTCCAAAGTATTGGTTTAGTGTGAAAGCATTTAAGGGGGGAGTTTCCCGTCGATTCCCTCTCAGTCTGCCCACCTCTTTCCATAGTTCACGCGATCTCCTCTTAAGTCTTTGAAATGTGTAAGGAACAATTACATCGCTTCTTACAACACCCAACCACCATTTTTTATTATTATTATTACTTAAATGCAAAGAAATGCATCCCATATAAAATCCCCTTCAAACCAAACAACAGGAGAGGTGAGCTATGCATGAGTAGGCCTATGTGAGATATGCCATGAGAAACGAGAGGCATTTCTACCCTTCTCCAGACGCGATTCAAGCGATACGAAAGGAATGTCAGAAAGAATGCGAGATAGAGCATATTAACCCCGCCGCTATCCAGGCGCGTAACTAGCATTGCGCAATTACGCAACTGTGTAAAGATTTTAACAGTTTTTGTTGTTGTAAATCGAAGGCTCCATAAGGCCTAGCAAATTATATTCCAAACAATTCTCAGAGAAACTGATGCGTCTGCAACGAGGCCGGGTAGCCCGCTGCATAT
Organism: Allolobophora icterica; assembly: GCA_963556255.1. Classification (NCBI taxonomy): domain Eukaryota; kingdom Metazoa; phylum Annelida; class Clitellata; order Crassiclitellata; family Lumbricidae; genus Allolobophora; species Allolobophora icterica. Next base: position 28,779,367 of record OY744615.1, on the reverse strand, counting down.
AATATAATAGAGATGACTAGCAAAGCCCTCATCCATCATCCAGGGTTGACAGGCCTAAGGCCATCGCTCCGTATAAGGCTCGGCTGCCGCTTGGCACATGACCTTGTAGTAAGTTTAGGGTAAGAAAATTCGTCGTTTCTTGCCCTTCCATCTTAGTCACCTGCGCTCGAGGCAGCTGCCCTCGGCACCATATGCCTCCTTCGTCTCGCTCCCCCATTCTCTGTCTCTGTTTCTCTGTCTCTGTCTCTGTCTCTGTCTCTCTCTATCTATCTATCTCCAGTGATGGGCACCAAACTATTTTTTTAAATTTAATATAAAACTATTTCCAACTAATAAAATATAGTTTAACTAAAGTTGGCAACTAATTTTGGAAATTAGTTAACTAAACTAAAAAAGTAGTTATACCATTCGCAGATCCCATGCATGCCATTCGATGAGACAGTTAATGCCGCATCCCATCGGAGATACCGTTCATGCTGCGTCCCATCGGCGCATGCGATTCTTCCCATTCCTTGTAGTAACGTAACGTCCGTTATTCTGCAGCGACACTCTTCTCAAGTCTTCTGCTCCTTAGCAATTCTTTAAGTTTCATTGTGAAAGGTTCTTCACAGAAGCATTGAGATATACTATAAGTGCAGAGAGTGCTTATTATATAATTCATTTGTTAGAAGGTAACACACCTCATATAGGCTCCTACATGTTTCGAGCGTTAATGCCGCATCCCATCGGAGATACCGTTAATGCCGCATCCCATCGGAGATACCGTTCATGCTGCGTCCCATCGGCGCATGCGATTCTTCCCATTCCTTGTAGTAACGAAACGTCCGTTATTCTGCAGCGACACTCTTCTCAAGTCTTCTGCTCCTTAGCAATTCTTTAAGTTTCATTGTGAAAGGTTCTTCACAGAAGCATTGAGATATACTATAAGTGCAGAGAGTGCTTATTATATAATTCATTTGTTAGAAGGTTATACACCTCATATAGGCTTCTACATGTTTCGAGGGTTTTTATTGCGCTTGAAAACTTCCATAGGTTTACTTTTTAATATATCGCCTTACTACCTTACAATATCTACTTTACAATATCTCATAATACGGTAACCGTATAATAGGACCTGAGGGGCAAGGGGGCATTTGCCCTCCTGGATTTTACACAAATAAAATCTTTTGATGATTATGATTATTACAACAGCCCCAACACGATTTTCAATTCGAAAACACACTTAATAATTTAGGTAAGTCCTCGTCGATGTGGGATTTGACACGAAGATCACCCTGTGAAGCGATCTTCGTGTCAAATCCCACATTGACGAGGTCTTGGCTTCACGTTCCTCATCGCTCTATGCGATACGCGTCCTGCAGTCTCAGGGACTCAGCCCAAAAGGAATACAGACGGTTGCGGAGGCCACAACTATGGCGCGCCTACTTTATGCTTCATCGGCTTGGTGGGACCTTGCCACAAAAGCAGAGCGGCAGAGACTTGAACGTTTCACTGCCAAACTCAAGCGAGTGGGCTACCTTTCGGACAGTGCGCTCAGGCCCGGGTTGTATCGTTTAAGATATAGTATCATAACCAAGACGTCTGCCTTTCAGTGCGTGTATATTCGACTGCCCTTGCCCGAGATCGGGCCCAGCTGCATGTGCACGTGGGCGTGGCCGGCCTAAGTGTCAGTCACCCTACATCACGGCACACGCCCTTTCAAACAAAGAAATAAGCATGAAAAACTACAGCAGCTAAACTAAGTAAACTAGGTATGATTCTAAGTACAGCTGAAGCTGTAGCTAACTAAACTACATGTACGAAATAGTCTTGATAGTGACGATATTAATTAAGTTCAGAAAGCCGTTAGTTCAGTTTTGGTTGAGCGTCTTCAAGCATTCTTCAGTCCCTGTACCGAGATGGCAGTTTCACAAGACGCCCCGAACGCGTAATTACTGGCTTTGGCTCGCCCTCCTGGGGCCGTGGAGTTGGCGGAGGCGGTGGAGGGGTTGATGGCAGATGTTCGGTTGCTGGCGAGTTCGGCGAGTCTTCGCTTTCGTCACCTAGAATGATGGGGGGTTCGGAACTGAAGGCTACATGGCGCGACGTTCGCCTTCGCGTGGTTCCATCCTCAAAACGAACCGCGTATGATCTATAAGGGAGAACCTGGGCGATTTCCCCTTTGCGCCAGTCTGGGCGATCATCATATTTCACGCGGACAGTTTGGCCGACTGATAGCGGTGGTCTGGCTTTTGCGCTGCGATTGTAGTAATGGGCCTGTCTGTTCTTCGCTTCCGATAAGGCGGTCTCCGCGGCGTTTGAAGTAGCAGTGTCCAGTAACCGATTGGCTATTGGCAGGCTGGTTCTGGTTCGCCGGCCGAAGATCAACTGCACTGGAGACAGGCCTAGCTGTTCAGACGGCACATTCCTCCATTCTAATATCGCGAGGAGGGGATCTGAGTGGGCCTCCTTTGCCTTGGTCATTAGTCGTTTAACTGTCTTGACAGCATTTTCAACCCTGCCGTTGGACTGAGGGTAACGAGGCGAACTAGTGACGTGTTCGAACTCGTACTTATCAGCGAATCGCTTGAAGTCTTGGGAACAGAATGGGCTGTTATCTGTAATCACCTCATTTGGGAGACCATGTCTAGCGAAGTGCTGTCGAAGGCAGTAGGCTATATCTGTCACCTTTTTAGATGGCAACCTATCTATTTCGAAAAAACCACTTAGTTAATCGACAGTAATAAGATAGTCAATGTCAGAAAACGTGAAAATATCCACCCCGACTTTCTGCCATGGTCGACTCGGAGCAGGGTGAGGCATCAAAGGTTCCTTCTGAACGGACTGCTGATAGCGGGCGCATATTTCACAGGTCTCGGAAACTCTTTTGATGTCTGCCGTGAGGCCGGGCCAATATACAGTCTCCCTCGCGCGACGAATGATGCCATTAACACCCGAGTGCGCGCTGTGAAGTCGTTCCAAGATGTGTGGACGCATCCGCGGGGGAACAATCACCCGATTACCTTTATAGGCAAGACCACAGCTGACAGTTAATTCATCTGCGAACGTATGGTACGGTCGTAAATCTATTGACAGGTGGGTCGGAGTATCTGGCCAACCGATCACGATTTGGTGCATTAGGTTCAGATAAGCATCATCGTCTTTCGCTGCGTTGATTAACCGCGACACAGTGTCTGCAGAAGCTATCATTCGCAGTTCCGACATCTGTTCTTGATCAATGCGCTCTAGTGAGGCTACTTCCTCTGTGAATTTCGTCACTCTAGTCTCACCCTCCGCATAGGCTCGCGAAAGAGTGTCTGCCAAAATCAAATCACAGCCGCGTCTGTAGACTAGCTGATAAGAGTACCGTTGAAGTCTTAGCAGCATCCGCTGCAGGCGCTTTGGGGCAGAAGCCAGAGCTTTCTTGTCAATTGCGAGGAGGGGTTTATGATCAGTTTCTATTGTGACATGCCCAGCGTAAACATAAGTGTCAAACCTTTCAAGAGAAAAAACAATCGATAAAAGTTCCTTTTCAATCTGCGCGTATCCAATTTCAGTTTTGGTCATTGCCCGAGATGCGTACTCAATGACCTGTCCTTCTTGCATTAATACAGCGCCAAGTCCCGCTTGCGAGGCATCGGCCTGTATAGTGATAGGCTTTCCTGGCATGAAATATCGGAGCACTGGTGCCGACGCAAGCACGGCTTTCAAGCGATCGAAAGCCTCATTATGCCGTACGTCAAATCGGAATTCATTTTCCGCTGCAAGCAATTCTCGTAATGGAGCCGTTATTTCACTGAAATGCGGACAGAAACGCGCTAAGTAAGTCGCCATGCCCAATACGCGCTGTAGAGCCGCTTTATCGTTCGGGTATGGCATCTGTTGTATGGCACTTATCTTCTTCGGGTCGGGACGCAAGCCCTCATTTGTCAATTCATGACCCATAAATGTGATAATGGGTCGATTCAGCTGAAACTTCTCCTTATTCAGTTGCAATCCCTGCTCACGACAGCGATCGAGCAGGGCAATTAAGTTTGCGTCGTGGTCACGTGTTGCTAGCTCTACGGTGTCTCCGGATCCCGTGACTAAGATGTCGTCAGCGATACAGAAAATGCCTTTCAATCCAGAGATTGCCGCATGCACTCTAGACTGCCATATTTCTGGAGCAGGGGAAATGCCAAAGGGCAAACGAAGCCATCTGTATCGTCCAAACGGGGTCTCAAAAGTTGTCAAACGGCTAGAAAAATCATCAAGTCGCAGATGCCAAAAGGCGTGTTTGATATCAACCGTGCTAAAAACTTTCACTCCAGCTAGCTTGGGCAGAACGTCGTCAATCGTTGGCATGTAGTATGTGCATCTTTTCAGCGCTTTATTCAATGGCTTCGGGTCGATGCATATTCGTAGGCCGCCATTCGACTTTGCCACCACCAATAGGGCTGACACCCATGGTGTGGGCTCCGTGATGGGCGCAATGATGCTGTCTGCTGTCAGCCTTTGCAGTTCTGCTTCAATCCTATCGCGTACCGCCACTGGAAGGCGTCGCAGAGGCATACGTACCGGGGAGACGAGGGGGTCAACTTCCAGACACACATCTCCCTTAAGCATGCCCAAAGATCCGTCAAATAGATCGGCGTAGCGAACGAATACATCGGCTTCTGTAATGCGATGCGATATCTGTGTGTTACTGCTAGGTGCTGATGCGCTGGCCTCCCGAATTTCGCAGATGTTTTCTTCGACGACTCGCAGCAAGTCAAGCCGACGACAGGCATCGATGCCTAGGATAGGATTTTCGCGTTCGGTAACATAAAAATCCACGTCGAGCTCCCTTTGCGTGAGCGGATGCCTGACTGTGGCCGTCAGCATTCCGAGAGTTTTCAACTCTTGCCGGTCGAACATGCGAAGCGTGGCTCGAGGTGGACGTAGGTTGTTTCCGACGATTTTGGCATACATGGACGCTGGCAAAATATTTACAGAGGACCCACAGTCTAGGAGAAACCTCACCTTCAGTCCGTTGACGAGAATGTGGGAGTAGACGCGGCGGTTGTCGGCGTTGTCGAGCGCCAGTAGCCATTCGTCTGATTCTTGTAGCTCCCTCACATCGGACGTCGCTCGCCTGGATCTGCACATAACGCCATAGTGGTTGAGCTTACCACATCTGGAGCAGGATTTCCCGAAGGCTGGACACGCATGCTTCGAGGGTTTATGCGATTGGCCGCAATACTGGCACTGTTGTTCTGATAGTTTATTCTGATAGGTTTTGCGCGCATGTTGCATATCGTGGCTGTCAAGATTTCGCGATTGCCTTGCGTGCGGGGTCGGCGAACGACGACGTTGTTGCTGGGTCATGGCCTGAATGTCCTCTGGCGTCGTCATTGTCTTCAGCTGTCGCATTGTCGCCTCCGACGATCGACAAATATCGATTGCTTGGGTCAAGGTCAGCTTGCGTGTTTGCAGTAATTTCTTCCGCGTAGCGTCATCACGGATGCCGATGACAATCCGGTCACGGATGGTTGACTCCTCGGCCGATCCATACTCGCAAGTTTTGATGAGTCGTCGCAGATCGCCAAGAAAGCAATCGAATGTCTCACCTGGCTCTTGCTGTCTGCGGTGTAAAATGTATCTCTCGTAGACTTCGTTGACCTCGCCAACGCAGTGATTCTCGAACGCCTCGAGAAGCTTGGCGGGGTCCGCTTTATCTTCTTCTCGCTCGAAGTCCATGGTAGAGAAGATTTCGTACGCATCCGACCCAATGCACGCGAGGAAGATTGCCGCCTGGCAATCGCTCTCCTCACGGTCCACCTTGGCTGCCTTGACGTAGTTTGTCCACTGTCCTTTGAAGCGCTTCCAATCGCTGGCCAAGTTCGTTGTCCTTAAGGGCGCTGGAAGAGGGATTTGCGAAGCGGCAGCCATCTTTTTGTTTCAACTGTAGACACTGGAGTCGATTAAAGTTACTCTAAATCTCCAACTTCTGACGCCATGTATCGTTTAAGATATAGTATCATAACCAAGACGTCTGCCTTTCAGTGCGTGTATATTCGACTGCCCTTGCCCGAGATCGGGCCCAGCTGCATGTGCACGTGGGCGTGGCCGGCCTAAGTGTCAGTCACCCTACATCACGGCACACGGGTTAACCATTGGAGCACACGGAGCACGTGCTCCGGGGCCCCAGACGACCAAGGGGCCCCCAAATATGAGTCGTTTTTTCTGCGCCTCAAAATGCAAATTGAATTCGCTTTTGGTGAAAAAATGGAATTCATTTTGATTAAAATTCGGCGACAAGTCACATCAGGTCTACTCTGCCTCAGCCTAGAGTAATAGTAATAATAACAGTAATGTCAAGACTCTAGATATTTTAATTATTTTAGCTGCTCTGCCTCCTCTCCTGATCTGTCCCCCTGGAAATCGGACTTGGACTCCTTGGACTACTCTTTGGAAAATTCCTTCTGACTTGATTTGGCCTTCTGGAAACCGGACTCGGGCTTTTCTTTGATTACTGTCTGGAAACACCCTCTGATTTGACGTAGCGCTCGTGAATATGCTGGTGCCCCGCGCTTGGCCTTCGAGTGGCGCTTTAGAAGTTTGGAGATTACGATTACGATTACGAATTATCCCTGTTACGTCATCATATTGTTGACATGTTCTGCCGACTTGTTCTTAACTAACTAATGGGTTCATTCTGTAAAATGCAAAGTAGTCCTACTATTCTTTTTTGTAATTTTCAGATACTTTTCAAAAGTATTGTAATATTGTATTTTCAAGATATATCTGTCACCTGTGTCTGTCTGTTATATTTTATTTATGTAAAATAGGCTACTTTTGCAAATATAAATTATGTTGCAACACAGTGAAAGTACAGTCAGTATAAAAACCTAAAATAGCCATAAATAAATTTTAGTGTTTTGTAGGCCTACTTCTTATAACTTTGCAATTTATCTGATTCATTCAATTCTGTTCACACAATTTGAGCCTACAGTTTGAACTAGTTAATTGTGAATCTTATGTGAGTTGAACTTAAGGTGTTATTATGATCATTGTGATTCAATGACAGAGCCGCTGTATTACCTGCTGCCTGTGTCCATAACCCGCTTACGCGTTTGTTGACAGTTTGCTGATGAAAAAGCCAATGTGACTACAAAATAATTTGACAATCCATTTACTGACTTTTGCACTGAGCTTTTGCTCTGTAATTATACGAGTAAAATTAATGTGCTTACTATTATTGTTGAATTTGTTGTAGATTTGGGGTCTCAGCAGATTTGAATATTACTAAATTAGGGAAGAGGAAGGGAGGAGGGTAGGGAGAGGTAAGGAGGGGGAGGAGAAAGGGAAGGGAGTAGGAGGGAAGGGATGGAGGGCCCAACATGGAAGAGTGCTCCAGGGCCCCGGGGCCCCTTAACACGGGCCTGAGTGCGCTGACTGTCGCGGAACGAGTTGGTCACACTGAGCACCGACTCCTCAAGGCGATAATATGGAATTCTGACCACGTTCTCAACAGTCTCTTTCCATCTAGAATTAGTCGGCGCCCAGGGCTTAGACTCGTGCCCACCCCTTTCAACTCCCACCGAAGGATGACACAAACTATATACCTCGTATTCTATATAATGACATCTACTGAACGATTCAAAATTTAACAGCAATATTTATAGGTTATTTCTCGAATATTTTATAATTCTTTCCTTTATGTTAACTTTCAATCAGTGTAACTTGTCTACGGTTGCGGTTTGTCAACCAGCACTTGATCAGTAATAAAAACGAATATGATGATGACTATTATTTATTTTTAAAGTTGTCGCATGTTTTGCTTTCATGCATAGCATAATAAAATGTCCCCCCCACAAAAATCCCCCAGCAAAATTTCTTCGGACGCCCAAGACCATAGGCGTAATTTGTTGGGGTACGAGGGTACCCGTACCATAGGCGTAATTTGTGGGGGTACGAGGGGCATCCCCACTTGTTGGACTGGGGGGTACTGTACCCCCACTTTTTAAACAATGCCAATCAATATTTTATTATTGTGCCTTCCCAGAGAACGCAATCTCCGCCAAAAGTATGAAAGTGCTTAGATACACAGGTAAATCGAGAGCCAAAATTAATGAGAATACTGGCAGGGAATATGTTCAAAATGGTTATCATGCGAAAAACGAACGTGGAGAAGAAATTGGTACCCCCACTGTTTAGACCAAGGTATTGGTACCCCCCCCCCAACTTTTTAGGCTAAAGTTACGCCCCTGCCCGTACCCACACCTTTTGGACTGGGGGGTACCGTACTCCACTTTTTCAACAAAGCCAATGAATATTTTATTATTTTTGCCTTCCCAGAGAAGGTCTCCATGCGAAAATCGAAAGCGGAGAAGAAATTAGTACCCCCACTTTTTAGACCAAAGTTACGCCCCTACCCAGGACTGCTAAGAAAGGTCTCCACCCTTAAAATGTCCAAGGGACCCCGGCTAGGTTGTTACAGCACTGATGACGATAGCTAGGCCTATTTATCCTTTGGAGTTAATGGTGTGGTGATGAAAATGAACAGAAACCTGTGTCATCTGCTGTGAAAAGCTTTCAAATAATACAATGAAACATTCTTAACTTCGGCGACATTGCAATACAAAACATCTACTGCTTCAAAGTAACCAGTCGAATGTTTCAAACGAAGAAAAATGGAAATTCTACACAATAAGAAAAGTTTGGAAGTCGTTTACTGCTGCTAGCTCACCTGCATCAGAAGCATCTTATTTGGTCAGTTTGGAGTAGCTCAAACAGGGAACCGCACATGATTGGGGAGAGTCTAATATTACCTCCTGCTAAACATATTGTGGCTTCTCTGCTGGGACAAAATGCTACCAAAAAATGGACACTGTTCCTTTGTCGAATAGCAGTGCTTCCCAACGCATTCAAGATTTAGCTTCTGAAGTAAAGAAGATCCTCACAGCTCACATTAACACTTTGTAAATTATATTTTAAATTTGTCCACCTACGGTTCTACGCTAATTGCAAAGGTCACTTCGCGCTCGCCTTTTGTTTTTGATCAGACTTTTGCTGGTGGTACGCCTACATTCGACTTTTGTAGCTGATGAGCCTGGTGGTACAATAAAAGTAAAGTCTGGTCCAGCGCATAAGGCATTAACCGATGGCGCACGAAACCAAACCATGATTTTCTATATGGGAATATGGGTCCTATATGGTCATCAGAAATAATGATAAATTTTGTTACAGCATTTGTTTATCCAACGACAACGGCCCTGACAACAACTTCAACGACAACTGTGACAACGACAACAACTGCGACAACAACAGCAACAACACCTGCAACAACGACGACAACTGCGACAACAACAGCAATAACAACGACAACCCGTCTTCCAAAAATTCCAGAGCATACAGCGGAAGCATCTTCAACGACGGTAACTATAGCGACGGTGCCCCAAACAACATCTGCAAAAAGCATTAGAACTAACAACGGTTCAAACGACAGCAACAACTGTTGTTCCCACAACGCTACATTCAACAACAGAATCACCGACAACTCTACAACACAAAAGTCATCTGACGTTCATATAACACTACATTCAACAACACTACAATGTCTTCAGCCACACAAAAATCATCTGACATTCCCATAGCTCTACATTCAACAACAGAATCATCGACAACTCTACGAGTGTCTTTCACCACACAAAAGTCATCTGACGTTCCCATAACACTACATTCAACTACAGAATCATCGACAACTCTACGAGTGTCTTTCACCACACAAAAGTCATCTGACGTTCCCATAACACTACATTCAACTACAGAATCATCGACAACTCTACAATATCTTTAACCACACAACAGTCATCTGACGTTCCCATAACACTACATTCAACTACAGAATCATCGACAACTCTACAATGTTTTTAACCACACAAAAGTCATCTGACATTCCCATAACACTACATTCAACCACAGAATCATCGACAACTCTACAATGTTTTTAACCACAAAAGTCATCTGACGTTCCCATAACACTACATTCAACTAGGCCTACAGAATCATCGACAACTCTACAATGTCTTTAACCACACAAATTAAAGTCATCTGACGTTTCCACTAAACTACACTCAAATACAAACGCAACCAGCAACTTTAACAGATTACATAACTAAAACTTCAAATATCCCGCCAATAACGTCAGTGAAGCTTATGTCAACTGCTGTTAAGACAGTACAACAAACAATAACAGAAACAACGGTTGCACACAACAACTGTTGTTCCGACAACATCAGAAAGTACCACAGAAAAAACGTTTGCACCTATAACATCATTACCACAGGCAACAAGTGTTGTTCCGACAACACCACAATCTATCACAGAAACAACGGTTGCACTTGTAATGTCATTACCTCAGGCTATAACTGTTGCTCCGACAACACAGCAAAGCACAACAGAAACCACGTCCCTTTTTTCAGCTGTTATTCCAACAACACAACAAAGCACAACAGGAACAACAGTTGTACCTGCAATATCATTACTTCAGATAACAAGAGTTACTGCGACAACACAACATAGGACAACAGAAACATATATTGCGACAACAACTTTATTACCTCAGACAACAACTGTCCCGACAACACGACAGAGTACAACCGATACAACGATGGCTATTTCAAGTTTGTTTCGACAACACAACAAAATACAAAAGAAATAACGTCCGTCATCACAATTGTTTTTCCGACAACACAGCAAAGTACAACAGAAGCAACAGTTGCGCCTACAACATCACTACATCAAACAACTGTTGTTTCTACAAAACAACAAAGTGCAACAGAAACAATTGTTGCAACGGCAACCTCAAGACCTGCGACAACAGCTGTTGTTCCAATAACACAGTAGAGTGCAGGCGCGGATTTAGAGGGGGCGGAGCCGGCGTACGCCCCCCCTAAACCTGCAGCAAATGTTCTCAAACTAAACTGACCTAAAACTAATATAACTGCAATTTGGGAATAGGATGTTTGAAGTAGCTGGACCGGCAGAATGGAGCTCTCTTACCGGAGCTCTCTTACCTACTTACCTGAGTTGCTGGCAGACGTTGCCCACGTGACCAATGACTTTTGCCGTGACGTCATTCACAAAGTTCATGTACAGACAAAATTTACGTAAATAGAAATTGGTCAATTTAAAAATATGTCGAGTGGTCCGCCGTCAAAACGGCTTAAACAAGCAGTTTTATCATTCGCGAATAAGAGATCTTGCGAAACAAGCAATTCGTGGTCTAAGTCTCATTCCATCTAATGTTTCAAACATCGACGCACTCACTGCTGATGGTATACTTCATTACTATCATGATGACCTGCCTTCGCCGGATTCGTTTCATCAAGAGTTAAGGCTTTGGCAGCAGATGTGGAGAAACGCTGACAGCACACCAAGCACCCTGTCGGACACCCTCGCTGACAGCCGCTCCTGTCGTATTATGTATCCAAATATTATCACAATAATTCACATTTTGCTGCTCACTTCTGTCACGGCTTGCAGTGTTGAACGAGCAAATTCTAGTCTGCGATTTGTGAAGTCGTGTTTCCGAAGTACAATGAACGAGGACAGATTTAATGCACTCATTTTATTGTTTGTCCACAAGGACATCAAGTTAGACATTGATGACATTATCAATGCCTACGCCAGAAAGCATCCAAGGAGAATGACACTGCTTAATCCACTGGCATGTGACACTTAATTATTTTCTTTTTGGATCAAGGGTTGCATGATCAAAACCGATAACTGATTTATAATCGTTTCACTGTTAACCTTCAGTGGAGACCAGTTGTTTTATATGAGAAACTATATAGGCCTACTTTTTTAAAGTTCCATAACATTTTCTATAAAAAGGATCATTATAGTTTTGCGTGATCTAATTTCATATATATATATATATATATATATTTACGGGATTGGATTGGTAGTATTTACGCCCCCCCCCTAACCAGAAATCCTGGATCCGCCCCTGGAGTGTAACAGAGTCGTCGTTGACGGTAGCGTCAACTGAAACTGCGATTGCAACCACGATTACATCTGGAACGGTAAAATAATTCTAATTTCTATGAAATTCTAATGTCTAGATTCTAAATTCTAACTGAAGTTACTTCCATTATGAACTCGTTGGAATGATTTGTTCTTGAGCTGCACAAGGAGAGACATATCTGTTGGGACTGGAACTTTTCTTAGAAGGTCTCATTTGGGTTTGGAGTCTTGTAGACCAGTCTATTACAAAATCTTATCCAAGCAGAGATGTCTCTGTGATGAAATGGCATCGGTTGAGACCTTACTCTGTGCCTTGTCGTGTCTTGCCATATCATCATCATCATCATCATCATCATCATCATCATCATCATCATCATCATCATCATCTTCATCATCATCATCATCATCATCATCATCATCATAATCTTCATCATCATCGTCGTCGTCGTCGTCGTCATCATCATCATTATTATTTAAAGGTTTTGTTCATACTCGTTTTCCGAGCGTCAGGCCCGTTGCTGATCCCCGGTGTTAAGCTATCAGCCCTTAGGTGACATTGCCATACAACGGCGGTAGGTGGCCAGGTCTTTCCGCCGAACCCAAGGTTACCTGCACAGGTAACCTCCACGTTATGAAATTGCTACTCGTTTTACTGCTGCCCTCTAGGGAGTAGAAGGCTGAGTCCACCTTGGTGGGGCTAACGGGTTTCGAACGCGCTTCCTTCTGCTCTTCGTGCCAGTGTGTTACCATTCATGGCAGTACGAGCGTAAGGAATTATTATTTATGCGGCTGACTTGAGTCGCATTCTATCCGAGGAAGGGGTTACTTCTTATCACTATGCTGACGAAACCCATGGCGATGTTCACGGCCCAGCTGCTGCAGCGGCTACCCTAGTTGACCAGATTGTGGCTGCTTGAATGTCCTCAAACCGTCTTCGGTTGAATTCTGATGAAACCCAATTTACTCGGCTCGATGGTCGGATTCAAATCTCTAAGATTGATCTTTCTGTCCGTCGGTTTTTCCTAACATCAAAGAATCTACCTCCGTGGAGACTTTGGCATTATTATTGATCAAGAGCTAACGCTTCTTAACCAGGTAAACATTGTATGTCGTACCTGTTACTATATCACCTCCGTCAGAACCATTCTGTGCGACGAATGATTACTTGCTGCACAGGCTCTTTCTGTACTGATCCACACTTTTATTGCCTCCAAATTGGATTTTGGAAATGCTGTCTATTCCAGTCTTGTTGTCAAGACCATAAACCTCAAGACCAAGACCAAGACCAAGACCTTGAACCTCAAGACCAAGACCAAGACCAAGACCTTGAACCTCGAGACCAAGACCAAGACCTTGAACCTCAAGACCAAGACCAAGACCTTGAACCTCAAGACCAAGACCCAAAAAAATCAGTCGTATACAGACTTCTATTCCTTACTAAAAATTGTCCAGTCGGACTACTCCTTATTTTAATGAAAACACGAGTTTTTTTCTTTTATTCAAGCAAAACAACTCTAAATGGAGAATGCAGAGAATTCCGAATTCGTACTTACAAAAGTCCATGCGAAATGTTATTCCAAATGCCTGTTGAATTTTATAAAAACCAATTTGCTCAGAATTTTCTGACCAAGACGTGACCTGTGAGGCCTCATAAAAATTCTGCCATGTGAAAAATCACGGTCTACAAGTGCTGAAATCGCTAGCACACAAAGCAGCTTTTCAAGAACCGGATGTAAATGTACAAATTAATCATGAGTCTGTTTTGAAATCATTCCATGGTAAATAACCGGAAGTCAAAATAATTGTCCAAAACAACAATGAAGCCTCATTCACACCGTGTAAATACTAAAGCAATAACTGTATGAGTAATTATTGGATAAATTTTTAAAATTCTTGCCGTTTGTTAAAATTAATGACTGTTCATATTGACAAAAGTCTTGGTCTTGGTCTTGGAAAACCAAGACCAAGACCTTGAACCTCAAGACCAAGACCAAGACCTTTGGTCTCAAGACCAAGACCAAGACCAAGACTTTAAAAACGAACTCGAGTGCACTCGAGACCAAGATCTTGGTCTCGAGGACAACAAGACTGGTCTATTCTGGTCTGGGCTCCTCTCTTACCTTGAAATTAGTCTGTTCTTAATGCGTCTGCTCACCTGATTGGAGGCATCCTTAAATTTGTCCATTTATCAACGTACATGCACGACACCTTGCACTGGTTGCCTATCATTATCAGTCTTGTTGTCAAGACCTTAAACCTCAAGACCAAGACCAAGACCAAGACCTTGAACCTCAAGACCAAGACCAAGACCTTGAACCTCGAGACCAAGACCAAGACCAAGACTTTGAACCTCGAGACCAAGACCAAGACCAAGACCTTGAACATCAAGACCAAGACCAAGAGCCAAAAAATCGAAATCAGGTCAAGACTTCTAAAAATTGTAAAGTCGGAATATTCGCTATTTTAATGAAAACATGAGTATTTTATTTTATTCAAGCAAATTAACTTTAAATGCAAACTGCAGAGAAATCCGAATTTGTATTCAAAAGTCCTTCATGCAAACTCTTATACCAAATGCCTTTTGTATTTTATAAAAACCAATTCGCTCAGACCAAGACGTGCCTGGTGGGCCTCATAAAAATTCCGCCATGTGAAAAAATACGTTCTACAGGTGCTGAAGTCGCTGACACACACAGAGTAGCTTTTCAAGCACTGGATGTAAATGTACAGATAGTGAGTCCTTTTGAAATCTTCCCATGGTTTATCATACCGTCTCATACAGAATAACTGTTGCTGCTGCCAATGGGTTTTCCTGACCAACATGGCTTGTATCCATCCATAGATATTGGTCGTATGATGCAAGCAGGCTAAATACAGAATTCTTGTGTTCTGTTAAATGACTGTTCATATTAACAGCCGGTCTTGGTCTTGGTCTTGCGAGACCAAGACCAAGACTTTGAACCTCAAGACCAAGACCAAGACCAAGACCTTGAACCTCAAGACCAAGACCAAGACCTTGAACCTCAAGACCAAGACCAAGACCAAGACTTTTAAAAACGAACTCGAGTGCACTCGAGACCAAGACCTTGGTCTCGAGGACAACAAGACTGATCATTATATGCATAATACATCGAAATATATTTAAGATTTTAACTTTTATGCGAAACTGCTTGGTGGGAATTGCCCCATCTTATCTTGCCTCGCTGTATATATCTGCCTTGAGCTGTCACGGTTCAGATGCAACGGTCAGTTTTCACTGTGTAGTTGCCACGGTTGAGCTGTCACGGTTCAGATGCCACGGTCAGTTTTCACTGTGTAGTTGCCAGGGTTGAGCTGTCACGGTTCGGATGCCACGGTCAGTTTTCACTGTGTAGTTGCCACGGTTGAGTTTTCACGGTTCAGATGCCACGGTCAGTTTTCACTGTGTAGTTGCCACGGTTGAGCTGTCACGGTTAAGTTGCCGCGGTCAGTTTTCACTGTGTCGTTGCCACGGTTTAGCTGTCACGGTTCAGATGCCACGGTCAGTTTTCACTGTGTAGTTGCCACGGTTGAGCTGTCACGGTTCAGATGCCACGGTCAGTTTTCACTGTGTAGTTGCCACGGTTGAGCTGCCACGGTCAGTTGCCATGGTGCAATTGTCATGGTTCAGCTCAGCTGCCACGGTTAAGATGCCGCGGTCAGTTGCCATGGTGCAATTGTCATGGTTCAGCTCAGCTGCCACGGTTAAGATGCCGCGGTCAGTTGCCATGGTGCAATTGTCATGGTTCAGCTCAGCTGTCACAGTTCAGATGCCACGGTCAGTTGTCATGGTGCAGTTGTCATGGTACGTCTGGACTGCAATACAAGCAGCCCTTGCCGATGCAATATAAAGCGCTATAGAAGTCACGAATTTAGAATAGATTACTTACCAAAATAAATAATAAGTACTTGTCGTTTTATATTGTTCTGAATCCTAATCTAAGATAACAATTGTTGTTGTTCTTAGGAATCATTTATCGTCAGTACAACGACGACTTTCGTCGTTATCATCAGCAGGCGTTGACTATAATACTGAAGGAGTTTGGTCCCGCTCAGAATGAGATGGAGACAAGGATCAACAGAGAGATCGATGAACTGATCGACCACATCGACAACCGTTTGACCAGCCGACCTCGGGTTCTTATGTACGTTGAACGTCGTTACGAGTTTTCCATTCGCCAAAAGACTTAAACAAACGGACCCTGACCAACGTCGTTTGAACGATAACATCCACCAGTTCATCCATAGCATACGATTCTACATGGCTTTCTGTCCGTCTCTCCGCTTGCTTCAGCCTTTCAAGGAGGCCATAAGCAACGGCTCTCGGTTGCTTCATGAAACCTATTGGTTCATAGGAAATGGAATTCGATCCAGCACGGATATGGAGAAGACGGTGGATACCGTGGATGGCTACGTGGCGAGTTTCGTAGCAAAGGAGAAGGAGATGGGAACCTACGAGGAGGAAGATCTGTTCTATGTCTGTCGAGATCTGATGGAGGCAGGATCAGATACGACAGCGACGACGATCCTTTGGTCGATGGAGATGATGGCCAACAACCCAGACATCCAGAAACGACTTCAAGAAGACATCGATGCACAGTTGGGTCCGCATCAGAAGCCGACTTCAAGTGATGCGACCAGATTGCCCTACGTCGAGGCAACGATACTGAAGGTACTGCGTCTGAGGACTGTTCTACCTCTGGCGCTGCCTCACAAGGTCGTCGACGATACAACGATTGCTGGTTACCACGTTACCAAAGGAAGCGTGGTCAGTAGAATAGTTAAGTTAACTAAGAAACTATAATAAGCATAAGAATAAAGATATTTGGATAACAAAGGAATCAAATGAATATCACAAATTTGTAGGTTGCATCTGCCATGATCCGCATTTTTTAAATCTTAAGGCGCTACGTAATTATGTGGATGTATTTTCATTCATTAAGAGAAATCTCTGTGATAAACTGTAGAGGAAAATGAAGTTGGTGACGAAAACAACTGCCTTATTTTATGTGATCTTCAGCAATTATTCGGAATTTCAACATTTCAATTATGTTCTAGTTTCGAGCACCAGATGGAGGAATTGGCAGAATGAAATCTCTCTAAAATCCCTCTGTTAGTTAAGGTAAGAGAGCTTTTTTCTTTCCAGGTGCTGTTGAATCTCTACCCCGTCCACATGGATACAGTGACTTGGAGAGATCTGGAAATCTAACGCCCTGACAGATTCCTCGACGAATCTGGACAAAACGTCGTTGGAAAGCATCGAGTCATTCCTTTTTCCATAGGTTTTGAATTCGTATAAATCTGGACATCTGAATGGCGCTGTTTAAAACTCTGTCATACTTAGACATATCTGCTGACGGAGGTGTTCTCCTTCACCTGGTGCTCAAAACTAGAACAAAATTTGAATGTGGAAATCCAGAGTATTTGTTGAAGATCAAGTTTTGTAACGTCACCTATAATTTTTTTTATCCAACCCTCAATTCAGGCAGTGTGAGGTAACCTTACCTCACCTTTTCAATTTAACCCCAAAACGAAACTTTCCTTTCCATCCGGACTGACCTTCTGGATGTGGATTTCGTTGCAACTTACTTTAGTTGCGCCATTGGTGGATGCCTTGCGCATTGGAAGGCGGCTTTAAAGAAGTTACCGTACTACTAATAAGATCCAATTTCTCTGTTATCTTATATAAACTTCCATTTGATATGATCTTACTCTGATTTACACACTATAGTCTGAATCAATTTATTTAAACTAAGGGGTTTCTCAAAGATCGTGGCTTCGTTTTAACGATGATCCTTTTACCCACACATTATGCACTTTTCTAATAGTTATTAATGATGTAAGATAGGTATAATTGACACTTAATTAGATTAAATTGATGGTTTTAATTAACAATGTTATTGGCCAGCATATATGACCAGCTTAATAGGATAAAAAAAATAACTAGAATTCGGGGATATTAACGTTATTCGGGGCTATTCACTTCACGGTGTCGAACGGTGATAGGACAGGTCAAATCCAACGATCTGTCGGCTGCTGCGCATGCGAAATGAAAACTCGTGAAGCGGAGAAGAGTTGAGTTGTAATGCCGAGCTTGGACACGCCGGTCATGCTGTCGAAATTTCGTTCGGTTGACTCCTGGTCGGACGCTGCTTTAAGGAGAAAACTATCGTGAGAAACTATGATGTTTAGCGTCCAGATTAGGATGGAGTCATTCGGCCATGTTAAAGAAAACTGTTAGCGAGCAAGTCGAATTAGAAACGAATCAACACGAATCGACACACTGATCTTGCCAAAGAGACCACCAAGTACTTGTACTGTCGCTGGAAGTTAGTAGGCCCCTATAAGTTCCTAGTTAGCGAAGAAGCGAATCGAACTTTGGAATCTTATTCCAAATTGTTATATGAACGAACGTTGTTCGGAGTTTTGTCGATCAATCAACTGTGCGCCGAGAAAGAAGCAGATCTATTGCCAAAATCGCATGCCAATCCATCCTGTGAAAAAATGAACGTATTCGACAGTAACTCGTGAACAAAGGACGAGTGAGAGGAACATTGGAACAATCTATACATCGAGAAGAATCTTTCTCAACGTGGAGGTTAGTATAGGTCTCATATAATAGAGAAATCAATTAGTGCTTGTCTAAGTAAGTAGAATAGATTATTAGGCCTTTAGAAAATACTGCTAGACATTGTTGAATTGCTTATATTGAAAACAAACTTACATTGACTTAATTAAATATTCAAAATGTTTATCAAGGAGGCTTACTGTTAATTTGACACTATAAATTACTAGACCTGAATGAGTACAAATGGAGGCTAAGGATTGATCACAAGTAGCCAGACATACGACCAGTGTTGAATCCCTCAGTTATAATTATTAATCAACTAAGGTATACAGGTGTGTCAGTACTCAGATGTCAGTACTATATGTAACATAACCTGAAATGCACGGATGTTTCTCAGGCGTTCTTGTCTCGGAGAGGGAATCGCTCGACAGCAGTTGTTCCTCGTGTTCACGAGTCTCCTGCAGTGATTCGAAATTCGTCCACACGAAGGGTCAGAAGAGGATCGTCTGTCGACTAATGCCCGCAACAATCCTCGCTCCATCGCCATTCCGAGTGCGATTGATCCCCAGATAACACAACAGTGGTCGAGGTACCTTGGGAGACGACGCTCACAATAAGTCTACCGTCTACGATAAGCCAACGATGACCCACAATGATCAACTGAACATAACTCTAAAACGCGTTCTGTAATATCTCATATGCATACATAAGTATACAACTATACATGGAAACATAAAAATAACATCTAAAGTCATCTAATGACTTCTATAGCGCCGTTACTATAATGCACAATCGATGGTCGCTTCAAGACAAAGTCATAGTCCATTATGGAAGCCAAGTTAATATCGGATAAGTCAGAGAAACCAGAAGTCAAGCAACCAATAGACTTTCGCTGAACCTTGATAAAACTAATTTTTCCTATTTCACCCCATAAAAAAGCCCTCCCATAGGCCTACTCTGACACTGCAGATTAATGGTATGCCCATAACTCAAGTCTATTCATCTAAGTTCCTTGGGGTCATAATCGATAAACATCTCATCTGGAGGGACCACATAACAGCTATATCAAATAAGATCGCAAAAATATCAGGGTAATCCTAAGAATTAAGCATTGCTTGACCAAACCGATACTTATTAACCTATATCACGCTCTTTTATCCCGTATCTTTCCTATTGTAACATAGCAACTACCAACTACCTATCGCGATTAAAACCACTGCTTATCATACAAAAATGTGCTGTTCGTATCGTCTGTCATATGCACTGGAGTACGCCTATACGGGTCCCTCTGTTTACATTACACAAACTGCTGCCTGTTTTATGACCTACCAGAGAACTGAACGAGTAAACAAAACCGGTTATTGTATTCCAAAGCTTTTAGATGTAGGGATTTTCGATTTATCTGTCTATCCGTCTGTCTGTCCGTCTGTCTGTTTATCCGTCTGTCCATCTATCTATCTATCTATCTATCTATCTATCTATCTATCTATCTATCTATCTATCTATCTATCTATCTATCTATCTATCTATCTATCTATCTATCTATCTATCGATCTAACATCATCATCATCTTCATCATCATCATCATCTTAATAATCATTTTCATGATCATCTTCATGATCATCGTCATCATCATCAGGATCATCATCATCATCATCATCATCATCATCATCATCGTCATCATCATCATCTTCACCATCTTCACCTTTTTAATCATCTTCATCTACTTCATCATCATCATCAATTTCATATTCTTCGTCTTCATCTTCATCATGCTCATCATGTTCATCATCTTCCTTTTCTTCAACACCATCATCTACATCTTCTTCATCATCTTCATCTTCATCATCTTTATTTTCATCATCTTCATCATCTTCATCGTCTTCATCAACTTCGTCATCTTCATTTCATCTTCATCTTCGTCTTTATCTTCATCTTCTTCATCATACTTGAGAAACACAAGTCACATTCATTTGCTTCCAACAAGTATTGTCTGGATATCCACGATAGGCATTGATGGAAACGAGCAGACATTAAATTTTGTGCCTTGCAAATAAGCGCTGGAAGATGATCACATCGACATTGTATAAAGGTTAGAAATTGTATTGTATTGTATTGTATTGTATTGTATTCGGATATTTATAAAGCGCTTCTAGCGGGAGGGCCATTCAGAAGCGCTCCCAGTGCGATAGACCCCGAGAGAAAAAGCAAGTTTTAAGAAAGGTAAAAGAGGAAGAGACGCTACCTGAGAGAATAGAAGAACGAACAAACGGAGGAAGCCCATTCCAAAGAGCAGGGCCAATGGAAGCAAACGACCTAGATTGAGCCAGTGAAGTCCTGACACGGGGAACGAGGAGGTCCAAACGGTCAGATGAACGAAGAGGACGAAGAGAAGCCGCAGAGTGAGGGCGATGAAATAAGTCACATAAATATTTTGGAGCGAAACCAAGCTGAGCCTTAGAGACAAGGATGAGGACCTTAAATTGGATGCGGGCAGAAAGCGGGAGCCAGTGGAGTTCTTCTGCCATAAAGGTGGTGATATGAGAGAATCGAGGAAGACGGGCAATTAATCTAGCAGCAGCATTGAGAACGGACTGAAGAGGAGCAAGACGGACTTTGGGAAGACCAATGAGGAGGGAATTGCAGTAGTCAAGTCTAGAGCAGACAAATGCATGGACAATTGAAGTGAAAATTGGAGATGACAGAGAGCGACGGATAGCTCTAAGGCGCCTTAGGTGAAAATAGGAAGTGCGAGTGAGTTTGGAAATGTGTTCAGTAAAGGTGAGAGAATTGTCAAGGGTCACTCCTAGATCACGAACGCTAGACGAGAAAGTGAAAAGCGGAAACCTTTGAGACAGCACAGCAAAGTCGAGTTTTTTAAGTTGCTGAGGAGTGCCAAACCAGATAAACTGGGTTTTTGACGAATTGAGGGAGAGGCGATTGCAAGACATCCAGGTATGAAGATCACGAGAAAGAGCTTCGATGCGCTGAACAAGAAGAAGTTGAGAGGAAATGTGCACGACTCTGTTCAAAACCATCTGTTCCTAAACTCGTACAAACATTGACCGCGTCAGTCGCTGCAGAGTGCGTATACACTGCGGAGAGATAGATCAAACATCAGTGATTGTATCCTCAGGCAAATACAAACAACTTCAGCTAATTAATAACTGACCGACTCCAATTTCGTCAAATTTCCATTTTCCGCTGAACTCAGAACGTAATCGATCGCCGTGGCACAAACCGGAAAACTGTTACAACTGCGAAGTCCCAGAAAACCGCTCCCTTTTGGGACACCTGCTAATGACTCTTGTCAGGAACGCAAGAACTGGATCAACTGGATGGACCACCGAACCATGTATGACTTAGCCAATCCAGTTCCATTGCTTGGTTTGGTTTGATGAAAAAGAAAGTGATATCGATGAAGATTACACCCGCCCAGTAGCATACTTTACGCTACACTGGTCAGAGCGCACGTCCCTTGCACCTCTAAGTGTGTGCTCCGTTGGTTTGTATGATGATGGCGGCTTATTTCGGAGATTTGAATCTCGGGTTATAGCAAGGTCCGTACACGGAGACTTTAAATTATGTGGCAACCATTCAAACGGGCGGCGGTGGTGAAGGATCTCATCCGATCAATTAAAAAAATAAGCAGGATCGAGAGGTCATACGGTCGCTGTAGAGAAGCCGTGTGCATTTTACATTGACCAAAATAATATGTAAGTAAACAGCTTAGACCCATTCACACCCATTTTCGTAGAGACAAAACATCAACGAAAATGTATACACGGTTATTCAGTAGCCTACCTTTACAGCCCGGCAAACATACATACAGTATTATATGCATTATACGCAAAACTCCCCTTTCGCGAAATTCTCAACTCCACTGCTGCGGACCAGTTTATCGCAAAACCCTCTCCTTTTAGTCCAAGAGCATTAGATCAAATGTGATAAAGGTGGAAATTTCTCATAACAAGCTGAATTTTTCATGATAGGTCTAGGAATATGAGTGGAATAACATACTAAAAGTCCCCGACAATCCCTCTGGAGCTCTTTCCAAAATCTAAGATGGCGTCCAAAATGGCCGCCATTAGATCATAATGTGCTAAAAGCTGAAAGTAGCTCCTCATAACAAGCTGAATATCTCAGGATAGGTCTAGGAATATGGGTAGAATAACACACTAAAAGTGCCCGACAATCCCCTGGAGCTCTTTATAAAAACCAAGATGGCGTCCAAAATGGCCGTCATTAGATCAAAATGTGGAAAAAGCTGCAAATAGCTCATTACTATCTGAATTTTTCAGGATAACTCTAGGAGCATGAGTAGAATAACACACTGAAAATCTCTGACAATCATCCTGGAGCTCTTTCTGAAATCCAAGCTGGCGTCCAAAATGGCCGTCATTAGATCATAGAATGCCAAAAGCTGAAAATAGCTCGTAACAAGCTGAATTTTCCAGGATAGGTCTAGGAGCATGAGTAGAATAACATACTAAAAGTCCCTGACAATGCCTCTGGAGCTCTTTCCAAAATCAAAGATGGCGTCCAAAATGGCCGTCATTAGATCATAATGTGCCAAAAGGTGAAAATAGCTCATAACAAGCTGAATTATCCAGGATAGGTTTAGGAGCATGAGTGGAATAACATACTAAAGGTCCCTGACAATTCCCTGGAGCTCTTTCCCGATATCCAAGATGGCGTCAAAAATGGCCGTCATTAGATCATAATGTGCCAAAAGCATGGTTTGCTCTAAGGCTTCCATCTGTTGCAATTACAACCTGGTAGATTTGGCATTCTGAAGATGTCCTGCAGCATGAAAAAGTGGAATCATTTGCCTCACACACCAGAGGTGGAGCTTCCAGTCTCTGTTCGTTCATTCATATGAACAATTTATATAGCGCCTCTTCAAGATATCTACTCAGAAGCGCGTTCGATTAAGCGCTGTATAAGAGCCACTAAGTCTTGTCGAAACTTTGGGAGATGGTATTTGCCATCGGATCCATTAAGCACATACTATCTGGCCATGCCTTTTCTCGTGCTCTTCTTGCTCACATTCTTACTTTATCTGCCCTTATTAGGGCATTGTTGAGCACACGTGGCACCTTGGATAGCATAGACAAAGATCACTTAGCGAATCTTTATATAGCTCTTCCTAACAAGGACGAGAACGCCGCTGATGTGGCCGAGAATGAGTGTGTCAAACAGTAAAGCAACCTGATTTCATAACTCCTCTCCATGAAAAGATCTGACCACACCCTCATTCTCCGCCTTATGAGGCTTATGATTGTCCTCTTAGTCAAATCGGGATGTGGAGATGTATGTCACATAGCAATTCAGTGCAAAACTGGGAAGCTTTGGGTGCAGTATATCCTCAATGTGCAGTCAGTGCAGTGGTCAAACTTGTAACAACACGCCACCGATATAATTAGATGTCAACGATGACCAGATTAACACCTATGTAACACAGAACTACTAAAGTGAACAAAGTTTTCAGCTATATAAATATAAGCCATCTTTGCTCTGGCTACTTTGAGTTTTGAACACTATGAATCCTTGTGACTTAAAACATATGTTTAGACACTTCAATTGCAATTCTAACTTCTCAGGTTTCAAAATCATGATAATAATGGAAAATGCCGGCCATTTTGTACGCCATCTTGGATTTAGGAAAGAGCTCCAGAGGCATTGTCAGGGACTTTTAGTATGTTATTCTACTCATGCTCCTAGACCTAACCCGACAAATTCAGCTTGTTATGAGCTATTTTCAGCTTTTGGCATTCTATGATCTAATGACGGCCATTTTGGACGCCATCTTGGATTTCGGAAAGAGCTCCAGGATGATTGTCAGAGATTTTTAGTATGTTATTCTACTCATGCTCCTAGAGCTATCCTGAAAAATTCAGCTAGTTATGAGCTATTTTCAGCTTTTTGCACATTGTGATCTAATGACGGCCATTTTGGACGCCATCTTGGATTTTGGAAAGCGCTCCAGAGGGATTATATATATATATATATTTATATATATATATATATATATATATATATACACTTTATTGTACCATTACACAAAATCATCACGGCATAATCAAACATCAATGTACAAATGGAGCCCAATAAAAGCTAGAGCTTATACAGGTTAGGCTCCTTATTCCAAACTGACTTCGTTTCTTAAATCAACATACTGAGATTGACCAGTTTCTACAACAGTCATTAACACCGTAAAACATTCCACGTGGTCTAGAGTCGTGTAATCTCAATAGTGTAAAACAACTATGTTGTTGCAATCAAGAACTTAACTACATCTTAGTCCTAGTTAATTGTCAGGGACTTTTAGTATGCTATTCCACTCATCTTCCTAGACCTTTCCTGAAAAATTCAGCTTGTTATGAGAAATTTTCTCCTTAAACCTAATGCTCTTGGCCTATTCCAGTTTTTGATCGTCATTTACCAGGATGAATGCCAAGCACAAGAACTGGGCACCACGTCTTGTCCCTGGTCTGGCCACCGTGGTCTGCAGAGGACTTACGGTCGACCGACAGACACTTCGATAGAAAGCAGTGTGATTCTCCTTACAGATTTTATTTTAGTTATAGTTACAGTTATAGTTAATGGTTTTTCATTTTAGTTATAGTTACAGTTATAGTTAGTATTATTTTTTAGTTATAGTTATAGTTATAGTTACTGGACTTTTATTTTAGTTAATTTTAGTTAGTACATATAGTTACAAATGGCCTCAATGGCACTCCGAATGGTCCCTATGGGGTCATCGATTAATTATGTCAACAAATTTTAGGCAGTTTTGATCTCCCCTTGTCAACAACTGTCGCACATAAGCTTATAATGCCTTCCTAACAAAATTATGTCAAAGAAAATTACCCCACCCAGAAAATTTCTATGACTCTAGCAAACGGAAAAAACTGAAATTGCCGAAAAACAAATGTTGTTACTCAGATTTGAATTTGATAGTTAATGGCAACAGTGCATTTGTCACAGATATTTAATGGATTTTGTTCCATTCAAAACACAATCTCGTTTTCATTTAAATGTGTATTCAATTCGATTTTTTTATGAACATTTCTAATTTGAACATGAACATGGTAACTTTTTTCATAAGATTCCTTTTAACATAGAAAATTAAAACCAAACAAGTTTCTCACTGTTTAATATTAAGAATCGAAAGAAAATTATCTTTTCATCAAAAAGAAACTCGAAATATTAGATTTTCGAAAAGAACCATGCAGGATGTTTGCAAAGAGAATATGCAGCATATATTTTCTCATTTTATCTGGGAACAATAAACAGGAAAAATTTTAAACGATATTATTGAAATATCGATATTGCACTTTTTATTTCATTAACGAAAATAGCGATGAATTTTCGTTAGTGTTATTTTCGTTATAGTTATAGTTATAGTTAATGATATTTTTAGTTACAGTTATAGTTATCGTTAACGAAATCATTTTTTGTTCGTTAACGAACATTTTCGTTATCGTTAACGTTAACGAGAATCACACTGATAGAAAGACAGAGGCAGGAAATAGCTCAACAAACGAACAACACAATGAGAAATATTCACGATTTTTTTGTCAATTCGATATATCAAAAGAAAGGCAATGATCGCAAAATCAGTAGTATCATCGATTGGTTTCACGAATCAGCCACTCAGGAGGTACTCGTATAGCCTATCGAGATTCAAATAGGCTAAGCGTTAGTTCACTGCGATTAACTTGATAAAAAAATCTCAGGAAACATCAGCACAGTCACTTTCACGATAGTTTGTTCAACTCGCCAAAGTTCTTTTTGACAATGTTCTTTTCACGAATTCGTTAAATTAACTGCATGCTTAACAAGAATTCTGTTATCTAGACTTTTCCCTAGATAGCATCTTCTGATAGCTTTGCTACCGTATACGAAATTTATGCAGCGCTCATTAAACCCTATTCTTCTCCTGCCTATTGAGTCTACTATTACTGTTTGCATCTACTGCTTTTTTCTTTCTCCTTCTATCTTCTGCTCACAAAACGGCGCTTTTATAAATAACTGGGTCCTTCCTAGGGCACCGGTCCCGTGGGTGGGGGGGGGGGGGAGGTCAGTCAGTACAACCCATCGACCTTTATTAGTGGACGCAGCGTAGGCCAGTACATTGCCTTTTAGATTCTGAGGTCTGTACATAATATGCTAATGAGCTATATGCCTGACGTCATGCTAGGGGGAACGTCGATATCTATATTTAGACCATTGACTCTGTGAACGGTGACCCATGACCTTTCCCGTCATGCATTCCGCCCTAGCATTACGTCACAGGTAAGCATACCTATTCTTAGCAACAGGCCATGCTTCAACTTGAATCGCTCATAGTGGGTCCACTTAATATATGTCGATGGTACAACCCATCAAACAGTAGCCGCTTATATAAATCTCCATGGCAACCGTAACGTCAACAATTGCTATTACGTCACCACAGGGCAAATTCGCTACAGCACCAATGCATGTTTATAGGTATTTATATTGCTCCTTTTCGACGTAGGCGTTTAGGATCTTTTAAATGCGCTGTAGTCATAATTTATATATTATTTATTCGTTCAAAATGTAATGGTGAACGAATTGTAACAAATATTACAAGGTTTGGTTTCATTGAATAGATATATAGGCCGCATAGAATTTATTTAGGAGTTGTCATTGACAGCACCAACAGATCTCGAGATGTTTGACACAGGATAAAGCTCGATGTGCTGCATATCTAAACACAACACTCTTACACATAGGATGGTATACACATAGGATGATAGGCCTATCCAGCGCAGTCACATTTCTGCTGCCCTGTTTCACTTCAACAGCGTCAGTTTCAATTCCATACAACCATGAACTGCTCCTCGCTGCCTCAGATTATGTAATGACCACATCGGGTTCACACACCCACATGAGTTATAAAGAGACCCTTCCTCCAGGGACACCAGCTACAGCTGACATCTATACCTTTACTTGGTTATTTATACGACTTACTGTACGCTCGAAGTAAAAATTTTAAACAACCAGTCCATTGTCGTGACGCTGAGCACACGATCAAAAGGTTAGACCTGAAAGGCTCGAAGCCGCTATCGTTGGATAACATATCAAGCGCGCTACCTCACAGATTATGCGACATAATTCAAATTTTTGTTTTAAGTGTGCGCTTAATTCGTGTATAGCCTACGTAACATATGCGTCCTTTCAAGGTACGTGTTAAGGTAACGGTAAGTAATTTTATCAATAATTTTCTTTGTAAGTTTTTCTTCTAAGAAAAACAAATTAATTGTTGCCAAATGATAATTTATACAAAATCAGAAATCAAATTCAATGTGTCCTCCTCGGTTCTCAACAGTTTTTTCTAAACGTCTGCGCCACTGCTCAATGCTTCTGTTTATAAACCGCTGAGAGAGTTTTTGCCACTCTTCAACAATGACCAGTTTCAATTGAACCATTGTTTCAAATTTACGACGAAGGTAGACTTTTTGTTGAAGATCACCCTAAATAGCATAATCTACAGGGTTTAGGTCCGGGCTATTTGGGGGCCATATGTCTGGTTCGATGAAGGTGACATTCTCCCGAAGAAGGAAATTGATCGTGTTTCTTGCCGTGTGCGAAGGAGCTCCGTAAAAATGGCATAGACTACGAAGATGGCGACAGGAAGTTCACGAAACAGTGACGTCACACGTTGAGTTAGTGAGTAAGGATATATTTTCAGTTTATAAACCGCCCAAAACATAAGTTGATATATATTGCACAAGATTTCATGAGGCGGTCCCACTTTTTCTGCGCCACCCTGCATACTTCGAAAATAATATTGTAACTTGTCTTCCAAATCTGATAAATGCTCAATAACAATGTCATCTAACACAACTGCACCTGCCTGAATCAACTTCAAATACGTGAGGAAACATAGAATTTGAATTTGAAAATACGATGACGCAAAGATGAGTAATCATGAAGCTTACTAACGATGATTTCATAGACATAAAGTAAATAAGTAAGTTAGTTCATCAGGTAGTAGACGAAGCACACGGTGGTCTATGCAGATTCACATACAGCTAAATCAGCCTGGTAAGAAATTATACTTGATTTCACCAATTTATCAGTATGGGAGAGCGCATATTATGATTTAGTCATATTCGGACTATATGTAATTTACCCTTTAGAGCTACAACTCTGCCGTTATTTCTTAGTTTGAGAATATTGCCTTTTGAATGCATAAATAAGTTGCAAGTTGGATTATTTATGTTCAGATTTCAATCGAATCTACTGCCTGTGAATTTTAAAAATAGTTTTTGTAAAAATTCTGACGTACACAATCATTACACGCGATCGCTCAACAAGTACCATCAACGTAGTGTCCACACCACTGTTAAGCAGCATAGCATCAAAGTCTGTGGCCCGATATTCTGGAATTCATTGCCTATTGAAGTTACTGGTTTACCTACTATGCATCAATTTAAACAAAAACTGCAACTCTATCTCTTGGATGCACTCACATGACTGCATTAGGCATAGGCCTATGTGTTTATTTACACAGGCACTGTTGTTTGTTTGTTTTTGTTGTTGTTTTTTTTCATCTCTTTTTAACTAATGAAAATTGATCTGTATACCTTAGTTGGAATCCATGTGTACTGATAGTTAAGTTCTTTAGTTAAGAGTTCCATCATTGCTTCTTTTACCTGCTGATCATATAACTTGATCGATGTTACCGTTAAAAGTATTGATTGTGCTGCCATTTACTTGTATTACGATAAATGTTAACTAGGTGGCCCTGCTAAGCGGGATCAAGATCCCTTTTGGGTCTTCTCTTGTTGCCAAAGTTCAAACTTTTATGTTGTATTTTCCTTGTACTTCAAATGGCTTCAATAAAAGGATTGATTGATTGATTGATTGATTGATTATTGTCATTTCAACTTCTGATTTCCGATATTCGGCCACGGCACACTTCTACCGCGCTCTCGGCACCTGTGTGCCGCGGCACACAGGTTGGGATGCACTGGTAGTTATATAAACCATATAGATTCAACATGGAATGAAGATTGGTAAACTATCTAGTATCTATATGGCATGCATAGTTCAGATAAGTCGGTTACATATAGACCATCTGTATCTATTTGGTATACATAAGGTATAGGTAACGTGGTGCCATATAGATTATAGATGCCATATTAATACCATTTGAAGCTCAGATGGCTTGCACATATACATTCTATACAGGCTGCCAGGTGCAAACCAGATGAATTTTGGGATCCATGCCATATGGGGTCCCATAAGATGCCCATATTGTTATCATATTACTTTGCTGTTGGGCTATTGTGACGTCATAATATTGTGGAATGCGATCGCAGTATAACTAAATTTTACGTCACTTGTTACCATGAAAACTGGAATAATATATTATATGATAAGCCTAATAATGAAGTAATTGCTAATATGATTTTAACACTTGTGTGGTCACGCTACAATGTGAATTCTTGATACAGAAAGGTTTTAACCACGAGCGTAATTTCGGTGGTAGGGCCTATACCCGTACTACCGTTGTTTGACCTGGAGGTTGCCCTATCATCCATTTTTTGACTAGAAGTTACCGTACGGGTACCGCAACTTAACGTGTGCAAAATTCCTCTGAAGTTAAGTATGAGCTCAGCATTGTCTATTGACACTTTATTCTATTTATGAGGCAAGAGTAAATATTATTAGCATGGGAGAAGGAAATTGGTTAAGTTATTGGTACAGCCTGCTCTCTAGACCCCGGGGTCTGACCGCTGAAAAAAGGTGCTGGAACGCCGTGCCGGTGCGTTCCGGCTGAAAAAAGCACTGGTGTCTGCTAATGGCAGAGATAAAATTCAATGGTCAAGTTGTTTAACCAATGAGAATTGACAACCGTGTGGATGCGGTGCAGAAAATGCATAAAAGCAGTGCGACAATACAGCCAAAGCATACAATTGACTTACAAGTAACTTTCGCTGAATGCGGACGTTTTGATCCGATCCGTAAAGCAACTAGTGTTTGATGATCAAGGTGTGAATCACATATTGTTTGTGAGGGCATACTGCTTCAAATCTCAATTTTTCTGATAGCTACGGACTTTGATCCAGTGACGGTCCCGCCAAGGGCATAACAGGACACAACGTGGATCAAACCAAATTTGCTGCCAGGATATAAATTGACGCATTCAGCTATCTTTCCTTCAGTTTTCCAATGCAATACGGTACCTAAACATTTACGGTCTTATAAATTCTGACAGTTGCAAAAACGGTTTGAAGCAAATGGGCACTTTTAGCAATTTCCCACTGGCATAATTAATTTATACTCTAATGCCTGCAAGTCCTCTGGTAAATTAAGCGTACTGAGAAAGTTCTCCGCACGGGGGCTAGCCCATCTTAGATAATCTTTCCGATAATCTATAGAAGCATCTATAGAAGCATCTGTTTTTTAGAATGAGGACCTCCAGCAATATCTTCGTCAATACCTAAGGCGAACCTAACAATATTCTCGTCACTATAATTATAGTTGTTCAAGTTTTAAAACGTCATTCCAAAGGGTTTCCTGACTACTCTAATTCTCACCCGATTTCTTGATAACTGTCTCATATCAAATAGGCCCTACAACTTTTCGATATAATTGGTTTTGACGCTCTATCGTTTGATGCCTTGTGCATTGGACATAGGCGCGATAGAAGTTACTAATCAATGACTATTAATAAACTAGCTGTAACCCGTGAAAAATCACGGTATATAAAAAACAATTATTATTGCAGTGATAACAATAACGTCATATTATAGGCCTATAGCCGTCGTCAAGACAACCGTCGCCAAGGTGGCAGTATAGTGACGTCACAATAGTGTTTGTTACGGGACGGACAGACAGACAGACGTACAACGGTTATTATGTTGTTTAATAACAAACATACATAAGCATACGTGTGACCATGCACAAACATGCAGCTCAACATAGTATATTACATAAAAGCAAGACATGCTAAACTACTAGGCCACGTAGGCCTATATTCAGTAGGCCTAATTTGCTAGACTTACGGTCATCTATACTATAGGCCTACGTTTATGTACTTATATGCCACCGCGAAATAGCGCAAAACTGAAGCCCATCGAGGATAGCAAGAAAATCCTCTGATGGGTGTTAAGAAAAACTACAATAGTAACATTTTATGTAGGATACGGAACCCGTATGAAAAAATTTCCAAGGCTTCATAATTAGGTTCTGCGATATCGCATCACATGTAGGACATCTCGATCATTCTTGGAAATAATTTTGTCTTAAATGCAGAATTTGCTAGATAAATGATAAATCTTGTGATTTTGGAGAACTACTGTTGCCGACTCTGCTTCGCTCGGAATTATTTCTAGTTTCACCAAGGATTTACTGCGTTTCGAATGGTTTTCGTTATCCGTTTTCGTAGTCTCTCCATGACTGGAATGGTTCAGCTACAGCCGGAGGACATGTTTCCAGCTAACAGACAAGCCTGCTTCAGACCCAGTGGCGTAGCTAGGGGGGGGGGCAGGGGGTACATGTGTCCCCGGGCGCCAAGGGAAGGGGGCGCCAAAATGAGGGTTAAAATAAATAATTTTACTCTTAATTTTGATGCAGTTTTAACTAATTTATCACAAATGAATGCATAAGAATCAATTTTAGCGCCCCATATATATATATCCTCATTACTTACAAATAAGTTCTTAGGTATGATTTTGGCACCCCATTGAGCACTAAAGGGAAACATGCATGTACTATCTGTATTTTTCATATTTTATTTCATTAAAAAAATTAAAATTGCCATTCGATTATGTGGAAAATGTGAAATAGTAAAATGGGGGGGAGGGGGCGCCAAATTCATAGTTCGTCCCCGGGCGCAAAATATCCTAGCTACGCCACTGTTCAGACCTATACTGACTTCCTTACGCCATCTACGTCGGGTGACTTTGGACCCGGTGGAGCAAGGGCTGAGCGAGTCTTTGGAGCGGCACCAGTCGTCAACCACTAGTTGGGATGCTGTTGATTGTGTCTGCGTGTAAGTAAGTAAGTGTATTCTTTAATGAACGCTAGCAAACGCACAGCGCTTTACATACAATGTTACACAAAGTAATAATAACGTTAGATACAAATATGAAATAATATTTCACCAGATGCCTAACTGTTACAGTACAGCATCCTACCCAGGAAAACTCGCCGGGTAAGAGAGTCAAATCTTGGTAGAACCAGCTTATGTGAACGCGGGCGCAAATCATACCCAGTCTCTAGAACGGGTGGTAGAAGGTGACTGGGGTAAGAATGCTACTAAAGAGATCGCGATCAGTTGTATTGCAGAGTTCCTCAACAGTTGTAAATGAAGGAGGGATTTAGCCAAGATGAACCAACTTGCGTAGAATTGAGCCCAAATGATCAAATTCTATTTTTATCGACGAGACCCTTGAGATGACACATATAGGTGGTGGACAGGATTTAAGGTTCGCCTTGGGCCTGGTGAAGATAATGTCGCTGGATTTTGAATGGTTAAGATGAAGGTTGCATCTTTGGGCCCAGGTATTTTATGTGATCAAGTTCTGCAACAGTGGTGGAGATATTAGAAGCCAGTATGAGAAGATAGCAGTCACCTGCATATTTGAAGATGCGATTAAAATGGTAGAGAGGTTAAAACCAGAAATGGCTACTACAAAATTGGTAGGACCCATGTCGAAGCCTGTATATATGATACTTGCATCAATGCTGGCCAGGAACGATATAACACCATGGAACTAAGTGCAATGGCTGCGATTACTCAGGAGGTAGTGGATCCAATTATGCATATTGATGGAGATGGGTAGGAGGGTCAGTTGGTCGACCAGGTAAGAGTGTATGACAGTCAAGGGCCTTAGAAAACTCTAAAGGAACTAGGCGGACAAATGGTTCAGAATTGAGCGAGTTAAGTATGAAGTCGGTAATGGCTATTAAAGCAGCAGAAGTGGATTCGGTTGATAAACTAAAATTGTGTTTAAGCGAGGAGTCTCAGAGAGACGACAAAATCTCGCCTGGTCAACTAACGGGAGCTGAAGGGGACCACGGCCGTCGCAGGCGAGTGACTCCTCGACCTGCGCGTTATGTATAATGTACAGTGAACTAACGCATCATAAGCTGTGTCGATCGTATGTCTACGGTCGGCGTTCGGTTGAACTCTGGGGACGATCGGAGTTGAATTGATTAAGGGTGATTGAAGACGTTGATTTGAGTGAATTGGCCCGATCCTAATAGCCTCTGTTTTTCTTTTTAGAGGGAACTTGAATTTGCTGCATTGTGTGTCGCACGGGTTAAGGGAGATCGCAACACCAGCCAGAGTCGGACACACGGTGAGTTTATCGTCGCCATGGACTCTGTATCGCCTAATGCGTATGCAGAGATCGCAGCCTTCCTCTGTGGCGGTCATGCAGGTTTTGGCATCTACTAGTCCGTAGACTCCGGGACCGTAGCGCAAATTGACCTCGGACGACAAGTACGAATAGGATCCCCAGTTCTTCCGAATTCTTCGGCTGGTGGAGTTGGTGGTCGTGCCGTGTTGGGCCGTTGTTCACCGCCTACCGATTCAACCTCCCCTGCTGATGTTCAGAACGATATGATCGCTCAACTGAAATTGCTCAGACTCGCTCGGAGGCTTCCTAAGAAACCGCCAAGCACATGCCTTTCCACCTGTGCTTCAACAAGAGACACTATACAAAACTGTGCCATGGCTCGGGCCAAAGACGAAGGACTTACGCCGTACCAGGACCAAGAGCGGTGTTTTGGCGAGTTCAGATATCCTAGACGCAAAACGGTGCTGGATGTCTGGTAACAGTTGGACCAACATGGCCCAAGAGTACATCGAGTGTAGAATTAACGTATAATATTATATCCTCGTGAACAGCGCCCCTTGAAAACAGCATGCATGCCGAAGGTGAAAGGAGCCAAGTTCACCCACAAAATTTGTGTTAGAAATTCAAACAAGTTGGCTCTTAATGTCGCCTTATCAATTAAGGCTTGGAGCAGGGTTTCTCCATGTGAACGTTGATCATTTGTCTTGCAAATGCTGGAAAGGCCTTTCCTTTGGTTATCACGTAGATAAGTTTTGGTTGATTTAATTGTATGTTGTACCATTTGAGTGGTTATTTTGTTATTATGATGTTAAGTATTGCAATGGGTGAATCGCATTATTGGAAAAGTATATTGCTGAACTGCATTTAGTTGAAGTAATTCGATGTGTTAGGCGCTACATAAACTGAAAGTTTAGGTATGGCACAAATTTGGAGTTCCTCGATGATAAGGAGCGCGACGCTTTTTAAAGTTGTGTTGCTGAGGTATGAACTAATTTCAGTAAATCCAATTCGTTAGTTGCTAAAGTATACTGTACACCAAAGTGCGGTTAGAAGTTAGTTTTGAATAAAGGATATACATACTTCCTTAGTTGTCTAGAAGCGTACATGTAGCTTGTGTATTGGAAGACTGCACTTCTTAAGGAGGTGTTTTGATACAGACCATTTGTTGTGGTGATAGTGTGAATTGCAATATCAGTTCGGACATTAAGGACTATGGTCTCCCTTGAGATTGAGTTTAATCTGGTGCATTAGTCGATAAATGTTTAGTCAGGTCTGATATAGGATCTAGGGGTTCTTATCATCTATACATATAATATCCATATGATATAGTGTCCGTCTGTCGGGGGACGCTACGTCACAAACGGGTTCTGTTCTATTGTGAAACATAAACCGTTTGTCTTGACGACGGCGATAACCAACGATACATATAGGCCTATAATATGACGTCATAATATGACGGGCAAATACACTAGTTCGTATATAGTACTGACTGTCAGGACCACGGCCTGTAATTCTTTTATTTGATGGCATTCAGGCATTAGATGATAAATAATGAGTCATAATCAATAAGAACTCTTGAATTTGATGTGTTCTGATCTCACTCTGAGGCAAGGTATACATATGCTTCATAGGTTCCAAGAAATATTGACTATGTTAGCTGAAGAGGTGAGGTCAAAAGGTAATGAGTTAGACGGGTCTGGGGGTTCGAACCTCGGAGGAGGAAGAAGAAGAAACGAGCCCTGGTGTAGTTAAGCTCTTGAATGACTCGGAACAAGCCATAATATATTATGCTGGTGGTCAAAAACGTATCCTGGTGCGTCATCAAGGACGGCAACCGTTCTCCATTCGGGAGCCGCAGGACCCATTCAGGACATCGTGACCGATCCATTTCCTAAAATGGAACCCGGGCAGATGGAGGAAAGAGCATTGGTTAGCCTGTGGTAAGGCGTAATGAGCGCCTGCAGGCCAAACCGCCTGTGTATTATGGAGAAAGGCTAGGCCACATGGTGACTTGGTTCCCTCCTCCTACTTAGACCCCCGGCAGCGCACGTCCGCTAGAGGGCGCCCCGCTATAATTTTATTATAGATATGTTTTTAACCTTGGAGTTTTAAGCAGGTTACAGAGTAGACAGGGTGTAAGTATGTGTTGGTCCGCATTCAGAGATTTTAGTTATATTAACGAGACCAAGAGTCTGAGGCCAGAACTGATTAGGAAAAATCCAGGACCTATGAGACCAAGAGCCTGAGGCTAGAATTTGATGAGGTCAAAGCCTCTATGAAACCAAGAGGCTGAGACCAAGACTGATGAGGCCAAAGTCAGGACCTATGAGACCAGGAGGCTGATGCCAGAAGTGATGAGGCCGAAGTCAGGACCTATGAGGCCACCTAAGAACTACTGCTGCTACTGCTACTACCACCACCATCAAAATGATAATTTTCAACGTTAGCAACACACTGCCTCCTCTCTTCTGAACACTTAGGCCTGGCACCGAAACCGATCCAAAAATCTGGCTCTTGCAGACTTGATTTGATATAGCACCAGTGTTCTCTCTGACACAGCTTTTATGTGGCACAGAGAAATTGCAGAGGTTTACATTACATTCTAGTGTTGTTGTTACTACTACAGTACTACCAATGACAAGCACGGAGTAGGCATGACCCATTTTCGGTTGACCAGTGTTTAATCTAGTCCCCCTTTTCTGAGGGGGGAAACAAGGATCCCGGGGGGATTTCGTCCCCAAAACAGTCTATACATTATAATATTGCCGGCCTCTGGGGGAAACATAAATCCTGGGGGGGGTAATTTCCCCCAAATGACGTCTAGATTAAACACTGTCGGTTGGCATCTAGGGATTTACCAGAATTATGAATGAAAAGCGATTGTTCCGCCTGCAATTTGCATACAGTACTTCCGTCTTGCCTCTGCATTGCTGTTTACAACAGGTCCATTTCATCCTCTGGTTACACGAACGAACTGCGTGTGAAATATGAAGTGATTTCACATAAAATAATAAACTGAAAAAATGAAAAACCGGATGGCAATGTCAATTTTACTTGAAGTTGATATTCGCATGATGTCGTGGACTTTTATGTATATGAGTTAATATCATGATAAAAGGCGGATATATATATATAT
Organism: Allolobophora icterica; assembly: GCA_963556255.1. Classification (NCBI taxonomy): domain Eukaryota; kingdom Metazoa; phylum Annelida; class Clitellata; order Crassiclitellata; family Lumbricidae; genus Allolobophora; species Allolobophora icterica. The sequence goes on along the minus strand of OY744615.1, from coordinate 28,742,328 downwards.
AGTTGGTCAGGGGCGGATCCAGAAGGTCTGTCAGGGGGGCCAAATTTTTTTTAGTCATCTCCCAAAAAAGTTGATGACCTTTTTTTAGTCATTAACCTTTTTAATGTCTTCAGTCTACATCTACGGGACCCGCGTTCTGTGTACATTTGACTCATCCACGCCTACAGGGGGGGGGACGCCTGTGTAAACATCGTAAAACGCCCATAAAATACATGTTAAAAATAAATAAAAATTTCAAATGGGGGGCCATGGCCGGATTCCCCCCTGGATCCGCCCCTGTAGTTGGTACTTTTCAGTGTTTGGTACGGTGATAGACCATTACCTTATCAGTATCTCGAAGACAATGGATAGACTAGGTCGTTGCCCAATGTAAGTGTTTCAAAAGCGCTTGCAGAAGGATTTTTTAACAGTGAAACTCTAAGGTCTGTTTTCAAAATCTGCAATTTTTGTAAATGATTAAACGTTCTATTATATCACTCTTGTGTCCGTTCAGTGGTTGAATCTGTACCGTATTTAAATTCCAGTTGTTATTTTACTTTATTTCGATAGTGTAAATCATTGGAGTAGATCGTTTGAAGATATACTTAAGGGAAATTGACAGAACGGCTGGATCAAAGAAGAGAAGAAACTATACAGACAACTGTACGCTGACTAACTGAGTTACTGCCTGCCGACCGGGCGAACTGATTGACTGACTTCGGACGGAGTACTGACTGACTGGCTGGGGAAAGAGGGATTTATTTCTTGGCCGGGCGGGAAGTTCAGAAGGATGGAGGAACACAGCGAGTGATCGAGGCAAGGTTTGAGAGAGATTGACAGGGTGTTGGCTAGCGGAAAGAGGGGAGAGAACAGGCAGGCCGATGCGTGGGAAATGTTAAACCTTTTAACACGCGCAGATAGCTAGTTCAGCCTCCCGTGGTCATGGCAACCGATGGGCTGTTGCTGTTTACTTGTTTCTGATTGTGAGATATTTATAGACGCCATCTGACGCGGGAGTTGAAGCAACAATAGATTAGATTAACGCTGCTCTTGGATTAGATTAGTCATGCTGCGGAAGTTGTCTGAATGGACAGTGTGCACGCAGTTTCCATTAGGCTGTGCATACTGGATTTAAGCAAGCACTCGTACCGACGAAGATAATCTTCGAGGTAAGGCTGCACTAAGGCACAGCTGACATGCGATCATAGTATGTTGGCCTTAGACGGGCGTGGGATTCGAACTCGTGGCCGTCGAGGTGAACAACCGACGTAGGCCTACGTGTTAGTCGCTCGACCACAAAGCCAACTTAGCCCGGGCTCACGCACTGTTGCCTTTTATTTCCACTTCCAGTCTTATAATTTGTTTCCTGCGTCTGTTAAACTGCAGACGTAGTGTACTCTGCACCGTAGTTCTTGCGCAGACGAACGCCCTCAATAAATCTGCAACTTATCAAGCGCTGTTGTAGTTTGGCGATCTACAGCCGCAGACAAACACAGTTCTTCACGCTCTGCCGTATCTGCACCGATCAACGTATAAGCGAACCATTGCGAAGCAGTAACCATTATCGTATTGGGCTTCTGGGCTTCTCATATAAACAAACTGTGTGCAGGGCTCGCAAGCCTAACACGTACGTACGTAACGCCCACCTCAACTCCATAGTGCCTATCATCGACGTATGAACGTATACACGTCGATGGTGTCTATATACTTCAGCAACAGCTACTGCAGCTGCGCTTTAACGGAGTTGGGTTTCATCCGCCTGTAAAGTGACGTAGCCTAGTGCGTCATGGATAACGCAACACGAGCTGGCAGTCTGAGAAGCAGTGTGTTTGGGCCAACGAACCGAGAAACAGTCGAGTGATAAGCAGAGTTTGGACAAAGCACCGCAGCTGCAAGCTCAGACGAATCTCTGCTCACATCTTGAAGTGGTAGTTTACGTGACGACCGTCAGAAATCTAAGCAAATTCTTTAGGTTAAAGACTTATAATCTTGAGGCGAATTCATGCCCATTCGAATTCTTGAGGCGTTTCGTATCGTCCCACCAAACTATCTTTGTAGCCATAGGCGTAGAATAGACTCCGGGGGGGAGGGGGCACGTGCCCAATAATTGATATGGTCAGTGTACACCCAATGCAACAAGTGTAGAATGAATAACAGAATAACCAATTAAATGCCCCCAATATTTTGGACAAGTTTTCGCCAGTGCTTGTAGTCCATGGAACAAAATACGTGTGACCAAAACGTAATAGCCTATTTAACGAATTATGCGACAATTTAAAGTTTTAACTTCATAAATAGTAAGGAAAACTGCTTCTAGCATGCATCTTTCCAAGGTGCTTTGTTCAGTAGGCCTATTTGTTAAGCATAATATGGTACCGAGCAATGGCATGCAACCATTTCCCGGAAGAAGTTGGCCAATCTCTTCTTATTGAATGGCGAAATAGCGAGTAGGCGTTCCTTGGATGGTGGCACGTGACCAGGCTAGAAACTTTATGGTAAACCGATCCCAACTGATAGGGCGAGCCAAGCCACCGAGAGCCGGGAACGCCCTTCTGCAAAGCGGTGCCGAATGCCTCCTTCCCTTCCCTTCTGCACTGCCTGCCTCGCTTCCACAGCGGACTGGGGCTCGTGGCGCCCGAGGAAAAGAGTGGGGAAGGAAGAGCGGAAGCTAGAATCGTCTGCAGTTGGCATAGGAAGGATTAGTTGGAAGGAGAGATCTTAGCAAAAGTTTCTACGCAGAATGGCGACCAAGGTAGGAAGTGCAATGAAAGGAATCGTTTTTGTTGTGGATAGAATTATGACCGGAAGCTCGTGGAGTAACGGAAGAAGGAAATTCTTGGGGTGCAATTAAATCTAGATTTTAATGTAGGAGTAATGGAACGTAGGCGAACATTGGAAAAATGTAGGCGTGTTGGCGCAGTTGGATCTAGAGCATTACAACTTAACCATAATTAGGCGCCCTACGTTATACAAAGAGTAGGCCTATATATGCGCTAATTTTTATATCGGGAAGAGTTGCAATGGAGTGGTGGATTGAAGCAGTGAAAAGAACAGAAATACTTATGTAGACGTGGGTTACATGATGAATGGATGGAGTGTTTGAATGATCGATGGAGGGTATAATGGTATATGTCTGGAAGATCAATTGATACCTGGGGCACGGGCGGATCCAGGAGGTTGGGATCTATAAGCGCAAAGTTCCGGCAGAGAGTTCGAAGTCAAAGATCCTCTGAAGCTGCTTAAAACGTTAGCTTTAACGTTAAAGTTTAAGACTCTTTGTGTTTGCCCAGTTAGCTACATTGGCTAGAAGCCTAGAACGCAAAATTAAGCTGCGTCCCATGCACTAAGTCTTGGTGTCACAGAGCGTGCGGATCGCTTTCCGAAGATGGCTTATTTAAGATATTTAAATCTCGGGCTAGCACTCCAAATTTACACGGGGACCATAAATGGCGTGGTGCCTATTCAAAAGGGGAGGAGTGGTGAAGGATCTCATGTGTACCCGATGACACAGATCAATTCATTGAAAATGAGCCAGGTCGAGGCCATCGGCCTATATAGGTCGCTATAGAAAAACATGTATAGGCCATATATTTACATTTACACTAGTGAAGGTCAGTGGTAGTAGGCCCTATTTAGGAAATTTCAAGTCCAAAAGCTTAAACCGCTTTAGCACTTTACTGGGGTGGTTAAAAATTTGGAATGTGAAATAACATGTTCAGAAAGTTGAGGCGATTTCGAGTAAAGGAAGTGGAGAATGCAACATTTTCTGACTAAGGGTGTGAGAGAGAGAGTGGGAGTATTCGATCTAGCAGGGTCGTCAACAATTGGATAGTGACCTGATTAAGCTTAAGGCTTAGTTTTGGTGCGCCATCGGTTGTGCATTGTGCATTGACATCGGCGTGATAGAAGTTTTGAATTACAATTACAATTTCAGAGCACATTTTAAAATAAATTCTATTGAAATTTGTAACATTCAAAGTTTAATTGTGTATAAGCAAAATTAACGTACATAGGGGTGCCATATGGTATAAAATCAACAACTGGGCGCAATGTCTTTTAATGCATATCTTATAGGCCTACAAATTTATGATGAAAAGTCAACTGTTAAACGTTGTGGTGTATTGATAAACAAGGCGGGAGGTTAAAACGAGCACCCGATTCTGATATTTTCTATGAAAGCTGGAGAGCTTGAACTTTCATTTGGATGGGAGCAAGTGTACATGGACCATTTCCTCGTTGGGGGACAAGCACATGCATGGCTTGGCCCCCAAATTTGGATGCAGACGCTATGGCCTCTGGTTCCACCTTTATAAAAGAACGTAAAACAAGTTGGGAAGAGTACGAGATGTAACAGGTAGGCCTATAGGCCATATATATACGCCACACGTGAAGTTGATCACGGAAAGTATCCTCACTCTCGAGGTCAATGTAGAGCGTTGCAGCCTGCATGCGTATTAGAATCTCACGAAACTACTGTATACAGTGCATTAATGTCGAGTAAATGATTAGCCTAGTTACACGACGGCGGGGTCCTTGTTGACAATGAATTGATGTTGGACACCTGTTGTATAGGATGCAGAGGCAGAACAGAAGGAGCAGATTCTCGACTGGATCAGTGCGGTGATCGGTGAGAAGATCGAACGGAAGGAACCGTTTGAAAAGGTCTTAAAAGATGGCGTCTACCTCTGCAAGTCAGTAATTATTATTATACGAACAAACAATAAATTATATGTTTCGATTACTCGATTAGATTTACCATCACAGGCCGAGGATTGACACACGTACACTCACATTGTGTGTGTGTGTGCGTGCGTGCGTGCGTGTGTGTGCGCGCGCGTGTGTGTGTGTGTGTGTGCGTGTGTGTGTGTGTGTGTGTGTGTTCGTGCTCACTGACAAACCGCAGTAAATAACATTGAAATATATCACGTACAATTATAATTATTCTTATAGAACATGTCTTGGCAGCCTGTTAGGCGACCGTTCATGTTACATATGCCCCCTAGGGAGTGGAAGGCTAAGTCGACCTATAGGGAGCGCACGGGTATCGAAATGCGTCTTTCAAGATCTTATGTTCTTCGAGCAAGAGTGTTGCTATTAATCTTACCCCCCCCCTCCAAACACAATGGAATGAACTACAAGCTGATCCACAAAGTTGTAGGGCCCATCAAACTTCGACACTGGAAATGTAGTCGCGTTCATCTGGACTTTGGTTTAGTGACTCTAGTCTCATCTGTGCCAGACTTCCCAATCGCGAACCAAACAGCTAGGCTATAGTTCATTGTGGGCCTGCATTGTGCCAATAGCGGCAACTGGTCCGACGACAGCAGGCCCACTGTGGGTCCAAAGAACGTGGTTGTTAGTTTAATGTTTTCCCTTTCCCCGTTGATTGCATTCAGGTACTCTAAGCAGAATGACCACGGACTCCAACAGGCCTTTTTCTGGGTTGGTTATAGGGGCCTACCAAGGTTACCATTGCCATTCGTGGTGTGACCTGAAGAGGCGCTATATCAAATTCTCAGAATGAATGAATGAGTGACTTAAATACTGAGCGAATAAGCTCAGCGCTTGTGAATATAAGCTGGTGTCCTGCTCTTAGCTTTCAAATGGTGCTCTAGAAATTTAGAGTTTACGATTACGATTACGAATAATAGTCCTAAAGTTCCGTACATAGGCCTATAAGCACTGGCGTAAACTTGTCCAAAATGTTGGGGGATTTGGTTATTAAGTCTACACTTGTTGCATTGAATGTACAGCAGTCCATCTCAATTATTGGGGGAATGTGCCCTGGCTCCCCCCCCCGAGTCTACGCCTATGCATGTATAACGCAGTTTAGGCCTACCAGCGATTCCGACGAACGGTGTATGCATAATTACCTAAATCTAAAGGTAGAAAGATGTACGATATGGTATGATATATAGCATGACATTGATATGATTGAGGACTATCACTTATTGTCCAGCGATCAATTTTCGAATGCCTGCTTTGGCTTTTTAGGCTGATAAACAAAATGGTTCCGGGCCACGTGAAGAAGATCAACACGAAAGGCGGAAACTTCGCTCTGATGGAGAACCTGGCAGCAATCCAGAAGGGCATGCGTGCTTACGGAGTACCAGAGGATGAACTCTTTCAACCCGTAGACCTATTCGAAGCACGCAACGTCAAGGCTGTCGTCAGAAGCCTGGGAGCCCTCGCACGTATCGTAAGTTGATGGATACTCTGTGTTGCGCATGTAGGCCTATATAGTTAGGGGAGAGTTTCTCCGATTGGACCGTTGCCTCAATTGGACCACGGCCTATTTGCCCCCTAGATACATATATGGCAACTCTCCCCTACAATGCGGAATTTGGCAGCGATTTGTAGAGGATCAAAATGGCCAGGACCCAGTCTTGTTGTCAAGACCTTAAACCTCAAGACCAAGACCAAGACTTTGAACCTCAAGACCGAGACCGAGACCCAAAAATCACATTCAGCCCAAGACTTCTTGTCCTTTAAAAAATTGTCAAGTCGGACTACTCGCTATTTTAATGAAAACGTGGTCTTTTATTTTTATTCAAGCAAATTAACTTTAAATGCAGACTGCAGAGAATTCCGAATTCGTATTTACAAGAGTGCTTCATGCAGTTATTCCAAATGCCTTTTGTATTTTATAAAAACCAATTCGCTCACAATTTCTGACCAAGGTGTGCCTTGCGGGGCCTCATAAAAAATCCCGCCATGTGAAAAATTACGTTCTACAGGTGCTGAAGTCGCTGGCTCACACTCAGTCAATCAACCAATCAATCAATCAATCAATCAATCAATCAATCAATCAATCAATCAATCGATCAATCAATCAACTAGACATTTATATAGCGCGCTCTTCAAGGCAACAACTCCCAGCCCAACCTCGACGAAAGAGAACCGTCTTAAGAGCAGAGAAGAAAGAGGTGGACGAGTCTCGAGGAAGAGACCGCAGTTCGACAGGAAGGCCATTCCAGATAGTGGGACCGGCAACGGAGAATGCTCGCTGTTGCATGGTTGCAGTGCGAGCGAAAGGAACGTGTAAGTCACCGCGAGCTGTGGAACGGAGTAAACGGCAACCAAGAAGTGCGGACGCTGGAAAGCAGAGCTCACGTAGATAGAAAGGAGCACGGCCAAGATGCCATTACACATGGCCATTACACAGTAGCTTTTCAAGCACTGTATGTAAATGTACAAATCGTGAGTCTTTTTGAACTCCTCCCATGGTTTATTAGACCGTCTGGCTTCTGAAACAAGTCTCGACAGGGTTTCCAGATGCAGCATAGGCCTAACTGTTGCTGCTCTTGGCCCAAAAACTACGCATACGACGTTGTATAAGGGCTATCAAGGAGTTTCCAGTCCGGTGTATAATAGATCCTTGGTTTCTACGGTGTCTGCTAAGTAGTGCAATGCTAAATATAAATCAATAATAAGAAACAAGACATAGATACTTGTGCTCATTTTTCTATTTGTAACGATTATTTGGTAAAAACGTCAACTGTAAAATAATTTGCATCGGCGCCGATACTTTTCGCCGATACCGATTATGCCGATTCCTATAATAATCGGCCCGATTACGAATGCTGCCGATGCATCGGTACAGCTCTAGGACGTACCACAGGAAATGACTTACTTTCAACCCATCCCTTGATTCTCCCCATTTGATATTACCTCCTCATCCCTTATGCTAAAGTGCCCACTCCGGCGGAATACCGTACCAAAGGTTAGGTTACCCTGTTGATCGTGCAGGGGAGAATTGTGCTCAGGGATTGAATGCTTTAATACTACCCCACACAGTAAATGGGCTCCACTTTCCTTCTTTGAGCATAGTAGTCCTACTAAATAAGCCATCCATATAAGCGCTCCCCATGCCATCATACCCATATTGAGCCAACATTTCCTAGAGGCCATACGGGTCAAATCTAATGCCCACGGAAATGCTGGCAGTGGCAGTGATCTTGTCTGAGAAGTGGGGGGGGGGGGACAAAGTCGGCCGTGGTCTGTTTGATGACTTTTTTTAAGGAATTTCATCTAAAAAAAAGTTTCAAACATTTTGGGAATTTTTCTCCACAATAAGTTGACGACTCTTTCATGAATTCATCTCCCAAAAAAGTTGACCTTTTTTTAGTCATTCACCTCTTTTACAACTTTTTCAAGGGTCTCGCAACAATGTCATTACCATTTTCTACAACGTCATCCCCTAAAAAATTTTTAAACCTTTTTAGAAATTCTTCTCCAAAAATTGAACGATTTTTTAAGGAATTTCTTCTTACTTTCTGAGAATTTTCGGGAGGGGGACACTTCTGCTGAAAATTTGAATTTTTACCTCATCTGGTCGAAAAAGGCTGTGAAAACATTCACACGCAATTACATTTCATGGCCTTTTTTAGTGTTTCTTCAAAATTTGGGGGGACAAATGTATGGCGTGTCCGCCCCACTCTTAAAGGTGGGAGGTCATGTCCCCCTCGACCCCCCGTGATCGCCGCCCATGGGCAGTGGCAGGGCATTGCCAAGAAATGAAAGTAAAGGCTATGTACCAATAAATGGGCCACCTATGGGCTGAAGCGATTGTTCAGGTAACGCACTTAAATTACCACAAAAGCAAACACAGTCAGACTTCCTTCAAACATTTGCCATAATAAATAATAGAAATCCACTTAGTCATACTGACTGTTGTCTTATTTTCAGGCTCAGAACAAAGGGTTCGACGGTCCGGCCTTTGGTCCTAAAATGTCAGAAGAGAACAAAAGGGAGCACTCGGAGGAGCAGTTGAGGCAGGGTCGTCAAGGAATCATTGGTCTACAGGCTGGCTCCAACAAGGGAGCGACCCAGGCTGGAATCAATATGGGAAAGCCTCGCTCCATAAACGACTAAAGGCCAAAGAGAAACAGATTGTAGAGTATGGAAGGAACATTCAGCAACAGTGCTTCTTGACATTGCAACAGGCACATATTAGGGGTCGTCCATAAAGGGCGTCTGCAAAATATGACTTACTTTAGACCTCTCCCTCTCCCTTGTCTTCAATTGCCCTTACCCTCCCCCCGTACGGACATTCGCATGCTTAAGCCAATTTTTAATGTCATCATTTTTACAATTATTCCACAGCTCAGTTTGGGTTTCATATCTGGATTTGAAGTAATAAAAGCCTCTTTAAAGTCACAGTGAAGTTTATACCATGTATGAGGTTTTAGGCAATCACCTCACTGACCTTTTTGTCTTTTGGGGAAGGTTGAAACAAGGTGGTGTTTTAAAAACTGTCAAATTTAAAAGGTTAGATGCGGACGTCCACACCGGCCATAACCCCTCCCTCCCTTGTCCGCATTTCGATCACCCCTCCCCCTCATTGCGGACGTCCTTTATGGATGACCCCTTATGATGTTATCTGATATGAATAGTTGCTATATATTGGTTGGATCGGAAATGTAGAAAATATAGAGAATAGTTACAATTCACTCTCGACTAATAACATTTCACGAGTTGCTTCTGTATAGTAGGCCCTCCAGTGGTTTCCACAAGACTGCAAATTAGTCGTTCACCTTGCAACGAGAGTGTGTGTTTCAGCATCCCCAAGATAGTCACCGTGCGAGAACCCAGAGCAAGTCCTTCATGTACAGGTGCTCAGCATCATCAGATGTCGTTAGGCATGGGTTTTGGTGCTGCATAAAGGCTAAAATACTAATTGTTGATGTTTACACTTTTTGTAGAATCAGTATCATCTCAAAAGATAGAAACTTTCTGATACATGTAGTTGTATTTGCCTCATGTCCTAAATTTGAAACATCGCACTGTAATACTCCACTGTAATACAATAAGTGAGAAACAAGATTATAGGAATTGCATAGTGTCCAAGTACCCATCTTTATGGAGCAGTCAGACAATTATAATCCTTTTCCTACTCTTGTACCAGCAACGGGCAAATGACAAAGTCTCAAACAATCTGGGAACTAAGCATCATAGGATCTGCTCTTCAGTTCTAAGTTTGTACTGTGATATGACTTCGTGCTATAGTACCCATCATGTCACTTTGTAACATTGTATGGAAGTCCAATAATGCACAATTAATACAGACAAGACGAAACAAATTGTGTTGACGATGGATTGCTTATTCCTAAGTTCCATTCGGTTAATACCACATCATTAGCAACAGACACACATTGCTCAGCCTTCATCAATGCGAGGAACAGCTTCTACATTGTCTGAACAGACATAGCGAACACACTTCTACAGAACTTTTTAAGTTAACGCAAAACAAAATGTCCTAGACAATTAACAAAATCCATTACACGACTCGCCCGACACAAAACCATGACCTACCGAAAAATCTGCGCAATTGCAGGAATTTACAAGCAAACAGACTGAAGATGTAAGAATTTACAATATACCAAAGTCTAGAGATAGCTCCTATGCTCAAAAAATGAACTGGCAAATCCAAAAATACCAAAATTTCCATTTCCTTTATATCAATGTTCGCAAAGCATAATTGTAAACATAAAATAACAAATAATGCACAACAGCCTTCTGATATTAGATATCAAAGATAAATAAATTTAGATATAGTTTATTTCAGTGGCGACGATCTTGTTTGACAGGTGAGGGGGGCATTTTCTAACTGATCTGGTCAAAAGAGTTTTGAACTGATCTGGTCAAAAAAAGGTAAAAATGACCTTTTTTGGTATTTCTTCGAAATATGGGGGATCCGATGCATGGCCTGTCCCCCCCACTCTCAAAGATTGGGTCTTGTCCCCCTCAACCCCCTCCATGATCGCCGCCCATGGTTTATTTTTATTCTCAAATGACTCCTACAAATTATATGATGTCAAAGCAAACTGTTAATAGTGACAACTGTTTTCATTGATTTTCGCCTTTATTAATTTTTACTCAATTTATATAATGAAGAAAAACCTTCCGACTACATAACATGACCTGTGCATGCAGTGACAATCAGATGACCTGCTGACCTGACATCATTTCACTTTCAAGTTCAAACAACAATTAACCAACCAAGTGGAATGCAGGTCAGCCGCTGAACAAATTCCTAAATAGGTTGCCATCCGAGAGTTCCCGGCCGTAGCACGGTGGGTCAGAGTCGGGCAGCAACGGATGCTCCACCTCTCCCGGGCACCAGGGCAGGCCAGCGGTCATTTGATAGTCAGTGAGGCAGAGGCATAGCTGACGGACGAGTCCTTCATCGTACGGCATCGGCTGGACTGGGCGTACTTGACAAACTGCATCGAAAACTGGTGGCCGTTTCCATGCCGAAGAGCAGTGATTGCCTGACACAAAAATTTCACCTTGTAGTCTTAATTTGCAGTAATTAATACTGAAACTTAAATAAGTAATTTTTATTAACGCAAGACAAAAAACACCCATACTATATAACAACAATGATGCATACAATAGTGAAACAATATACAGAGTCAGTTGAAAAAAATGCTACAATATTAGAACAGTTTTAAGAGTCTTAGTAGACAGCTATATAGCTCAGAACTGGCCATTAACAGTATTACAGTTTATATTGTACTCATAAGAAGTTAGTTTCACTACTATTCTTATGTTCTAGCTTTGCTATTCTGTTTCCTGGCTGTGCCACCTGGATTCTACACGAGTGAAAGCCTGCCACTTTTGACTTTTCCACATAGTTCAACATATCTCCATTCTCCATACAGAGTTATCATTCTAGATATATTCAGTCTTGTTGTCCTCGAGACCAAGGTCTTGGTCTCGAGTGCACTCGAGTTCGTTTTTAAAAGTCTTGGTCTTGGTCTTGAGACCAAAAGTCTTGGTCTTGGTCTTGAGGTTCAAGGTCTTGGTCTTGGTCTTGAGGTTTAAGGTCTTGACAACAAGACTGGATATATTCCAACTTCTTTATGCTAACGTGTATATTATTTCAGAGGTAATAAGAACTCAGTATAGCAATGATCATGTAAATGCACCCAGAGATTACCTTCGGATTTGTGTCATCTTAAAGTTCTGTTTAGCCACACTTAAATTTTGCGGCATATTAAAAACTCCAGATGTCACCAAGATCAAAAGTAAAAGTTGAACGAATCTCTAGACTCACCCCAAGCAGAACGCCAATGGGATGACGACCACATATGGTATTGTGGTACTTTTTAAGGTACTCATTGAACGCACCGTGATCCATGCTCTCAATAATATCCATTCCCTTTTAGAAAAATCATATGAAAACAATATAAATATCAAGTTAAAATCAAACACATCATTGCACTAACTAGAACAGTGTCTCGTAAACTTTTTAAACTCCCGGCACACTCAGCAGAGCAGATTTTTATCGCGGCACACCAATTAAAATTTATAAAAAATTACATAACCAACAGCAATAATTTCAGTTTGTCATATTTTATGCTTGTCATTTTAGTCCAGTAATAGCGAAACTAAAGCAGATATTTAATGGTTAAAATAACATTTTCGGCATCCACATGGGGTTTCTTCTCCTTTGCTAAAAGTTGTGCAATCTTGTAACTTTCGATGTGTGCCTTCTCTGGGATCGAACAAAAAATGCCTTTGCTTGTTGATTGCTTTTGTATGTTAAATCTGAGTTTCTCAAAATAATCTTTCGTCTTGTCTTGAAGTTCTGGATGGTTTTTTGTCAGATGTCGTTCAAGCTTACTCGGCACCATGCATTGCCTCATTTGAAAGCGCTGTTGAGCAAATTAAACAATAGCCTACGGAAGCGAGCTGTCTTTTTCTGATGAAATGAAACCAAATCCAATATAATCTTCATTATATTTACGTTTCGACAAACTGGATGGTTTGATTATCTGTAATGTTTTTCCTCTACTGAGTCTACTGAGTCTACTGTCGTCCTTTCCATCATTTTTTCCGGTTCTTTCAAAGAATTTATCAATTTTTCGGCTAATGAAAACAAATTCAAAATAATATATCCACTTGATTTTATACTTAATTATTAGTCCTATATTCGAGTAATAATAAATGAAAAAGTAGAAGAACGTATACCTTGTTCAGTTACAGTTATGCTGATATCTCCGTAATAATGACGTCGAGAGGAGGGGTGAACAATAGGCATATATACGTCGATGGGATGAACACATAAATTACATGGAATGTTACTAGTTTTTAATTTTGTTCACATGACATCGAATAACTGAACGATAAACTATTCTTAAAAATGAAAACATTAAAAAGCCGAAAATTGTATTTATGAAATAATTTCGTCATAAAGTCAATTAAAGAGACTAGCGAATACTAGGTTTCTGTCGCGGCACACCTGAAATCTCACACGGCACACTAGTGTGCCGCGGCACACAGTTTGCGATACACTGAACTAGAACTATGATCACAATAAACATCTTGTTGGTCATTGTAACATCGAACTATAATAATCAGAAAGAGTAACAATCACGTAACTACATAACTAGTAGTACTACATTAATAAACAGTAAGTTTCTCACCATTAAACATATCAGTAAATAAATTACCCCATATATCTACAGTAAAGACTATTATGAACATAATCCACACAGGAAAAAGGACTGTCACAGCAATCATGATTGTCATTATAATAACTGCATCTTAATCGGAATCTTCAATAGCATAATCAACTGAGGTTTTCTGAAACCATTTGGATCTGCAGATTAACGACCTTCCAAATAATATGCACCATAGTGTTAGACACTTTCTAAGAGACCTGCAAAGGGTGGAAAAAGGAGGTAGTTAACTTGGCTGACTCGGTCTTGTACCCATTACCAATCTAGTCAAATCTGTCAGCTTTAAGAGATAAATCCACTTTTATTAAAAAAAACATTTAATCGGAATAAAGCATAAAAAACAGTGGAAGACTGACTGTTTTGTCAAGTCGTTCAATGGACTGCCAGATTTCCCCATCACTCTTGTTGTAGTAAGTGAACTTGAATCGCTGTCCTAGACACAGATACCAATACAAAAGGCATAAGACTCTACCACATATGCATTGCACACACACTTTAGCAGCCTATTAAGGTCAGCCGTACATTGAAAAAACACTGCTTCAAAGAATCTATGTGAAAGCCTACAATGTTATAAAACTGTAGGGTCACCGGTGACTGTCCAAAATAAAGTAAAGGTACTAATGCACGTCAATTCAAAGATACCACCACGAAAATACCATGAAAAATAACATGCATAATACAACTCAAAGTCAACAGTAAAAAGCTGACATGGAGTTGTGTCATTCATGTAATTGTTCACAGTATTTTCATGTTGGCATTGAAGTGCATCTTTTAAAACTATATAACAAATAAGTTTGCACCATAGATTACCATATCAAACAGGGCTGTAGTGGTAAAATTAGAGGCGAGTACACGCTACTGGTTAGTTTTCCGAACACATCAGAAGTTTGTACAAATATTTTGTGACGTGAGTATACGATCCATAGAGGTGAGTACACGCTGCATACCTGCATATACCCTCGACTACACCCCCGATATCAAACATTTTATAAAAAAATTCCACAAAAAATCCTCTGGCTGAAGAGAAAATAATAATGTACAGAAGCTGATGATGCTTTTGACTAACCCCAGTGACAGAAGTCCGAGGAGATCACAAACAGGTTGTCTGCACTGGCCAAGTATGGTGCCAGCAACTGTCCATACGCCTGCTCTTTCTCAAATGTTAAAGAACCGACCAGAATTGGAACAAGAGTAAACTGACCTCGCCGACTGAAAAAACAGAAATTCATCCGATTACTCTCATACTGACAGGATACTATTACTGAAGACACACAAGATCTAATCTAGGAGCTTTTCTATTCTCAATATATTTATGGCAGTTTGTTGTCGGACATAAATATATTGAGAACATGTAGTTAAGAGTTCATCAATAAAAGTAGTTGTAATGTAGAGAGTGCATATAACAACTGCCATTGCATTAATCGTTAGTAGTAAATATCAAACCAGAAAGTATAAGTTTGCAGATAGATGGTCAGTCATTACCGAGACCAAGGAAAACTGAATGCACTTCACAGCAAAAAATTTTTAATATTTAAAAATCAGACTGTAAAATGTAAAAACCTGGTTGAGAAGAAACTGGAATTCAGTGACAATACAAATGGACACACAGTCAAGCGGAAAAATGGAGGGAGTTAAATTCATTAATTTTATCCCAAGAAAACTAGACAATCTTACCTGAAGCATTACAAAGCCCTGCAGAGAACTAAACACTGTATGACATCCCAGGAATCGAACCCAGTACGGCTACAACCTTACACTACACAGTTAAACAGTACTGTCATGGTTCACCTCTCCATAACCTTGGCAATGTATGGCAGATGCATTTCCAGGCTGTGTTCATCTTCATCCGTCGAGACGCTCATCTCATCAAACAAACCCGTTTGATGTAAGTCACGGTAGACTAAAACAAAATATTTTAAACAACTATAGGCAAATTATAGACAGCCATATAACAATAAAAAATAAATGCCTTCTGACTAAGGCATCGGAAAACTAGACTAAGAAAGCTGCAAGGCACTAATTATAAACAGACTTGCAGAACAGGTAGATCAATCAACATAAAACCTGGCCAAAGTTGGTTCTGCATAGAATTTTCAGATAATTAACCACCAGTATAAAAATAATTCATAATTTAATTACTACTCTCTTCGTGGCTCAAATTCACTTTGTACCTTCAAAAAGCGGCTCAAAACTCCTATTTCTCCTTGGGTTTCAAGCACTGAGATATCAAACTGCATCTTCTCCTGGCGACTGACTATCTGCACCTCAGATTCACATTTCGGAGTTATAAATTTAATTAACAATAACAATCCTACAGCCAGTAGCAGGCTGGGAATGAAATGAAACGATAGCTATTTTAGGTAGAATTAGCAAGGTAATCTCTAATAATTTCTTTGAACAGTTCAAACCTTGCAGATCCAGGTTTAGATCATACAGAGGTGTCTTGTAAACTTGCACAGATGAAAGCGCACAGCTAGTCAAATGAACATGATGCGCTGGACCCAAGAGAAACACGCGTCGCCTATGAAAAACAATAACACAATACCTAATTGATAACACATTGTGCTTCTGGTTACCGATGAACTCTTCACAATCTACGAGACTTCAATGCGCAACCTGACTGACCATCTCATGCCCCTCAGGACTAAAGCTTATGGATTGAAGAAGCTTGTTGCAATTTTCATCAAGAAGTCACATGATCTGAGCAACATTTTAGTTGAGAGCACAAAGCTGGGGGTCATGGTGCCTGGATCCAGTGTGAACAACAAATGCATGGTGTGTTCAGGGAAGGAGATGCTTTACAGGGAAAAGGTCAACGAATGGAACGAAGACAACCCTCAACAACTGTGGTCATTGTTTTTCAGCATACTGAAGCACAACTCCATACAACAGTCATTCATGGCCACAGAAGAATTGGGTTCAATGCTCAACTGAAGGCTCTCCACTGCAGTCCTGTCACCCCCCTGGATCTGTCCCTGGCGCTAAATGCTATCTTAGGGAGGTTTAAATCTTATATCTAGCTGCAGATCCATTCACTCCGCTTCTCAAGGTTACCTGGCCCAAACTTTCAGTCCTGCATTGCAGCATCACTGTGGTAGATCACCTTCCTTCAATAGTTTGTCTAGTAAGCTATGACAAGAACTCCTTAGGATTTTTTAGCCTCTGCTATAAACACTTGTAAACCATTCTGTGGGTGGTTTAGTACTGGGTCATCTCTGAGACGTTTCTCTTGAAGAGATGCCATACAAATTCACGATAATGATTATGACTGTGAACAAGTGAATAGTTTAATTAAGTATTTAACACTTTAACGATGAGAATGCACTAAAAGCGACTGGGAAACCATGCAGCTTGTCGTTAAAATGTTAAGCAATTCATTACTAATAGTAGATGAATTATTTTACTGACCGACTCCACTAAACGGCTCAGTGATACAGAAGACTGTCCATAATATCTTTCTCTCAACTTGTACCAGAGAAGCATGAAGGGAAAAAATTATATACACGACTGAACCTACCTGTAGGCTTTCAGCCCACAAACTTGTAAATAACAGTGATGATTACACTTAGTGGTACAGGTGTGCATCAGGCACACAACTGCACAGGTCACAGCCCCAACCATGCCCAGCCTGTCCATAAGATTCGAGTATTAAATTAACTCAGGCTTGTCAGCAGTTAAATAAGGGATGGCTTCTACTCATATAACTCAGTCCACTGAAAGCTGTGCTAACCCAAAACAGTGAACCTGGCATTGGGTCACTCGAGCGCATCTTTCTCAATCAATGAAAACACATTAAAAATTACAAAGCACACAAAATGAATGATGGAACTTACACTTTAGATGGATCAATCTGCTTATAAGCACATCCTCCACAGGAACCACAGTAGTAATATCCTGCATGTCTAAAAACAAGATGATTCATTTTAACAGAGCTAACAAAACATCCAAGGCAGCACTATGCTTATGCCAAAGTTTACAGTTCAAATCTTCAATAGAAAGCAGACTTTACTGATCTGCATTAAACTGCATCAACAAGGCACAATCAAACTGACTTGATGGCAGAAGTGAAAATGTGACACTGAAAAGCCTGTTGGTGCCAGTTGTAATTTCAGACCTATGCACTTAAACTGTCAGTTTTGCAAGCCACTAAACTATGGCTAGTGGAGTGGTAATGTGTAAGGTAAGCTATGATCTACTAGTCTACAGTTGCATGTCTCAAGAACACGCACACAAGCATACATGCAATTACCATGCCTGCCCGTGGTTTTCAACCTTTTTGTAGTAATGGAACCTTACACAAATCACTTGTTTGCTCACGGAACCCAGCGCATTTCTCCCGTTCAATTTTTCAAGAAATAAATATTATTGTGACTTGTAATGTTAACTTGTAACTTGTAAAATTTGCAAATCGCTCTACCACTGATGCATGCTACGATCAAAGAATTTACAACAAAAAAGACAAACCTGAAAACCAGACAATGACTCCCAACAGTTACATAAATTCAACTTCAAATCGCCTAGAAAGTATTTGAAAAAAAATTCGTAATTTTCATCATCTTCTTCTTTATGTTCTCTGCCCATCGGCAGGTTCGTATGACCAATGACGCCATCGTTCTCTGTCTTGTGCTCTTCTCTTCAGTCCACTGTATCCTTCTTCTTTTGTCATCATCCAGTCTAGCAGCATTGCCCTCGGTCTTCCTCGCGTCTTTCTCCCCTCCATCCTTCCCTCCATGATGTCTCTTAGCAGTGTCTCACTCCTTAGGATGTGCCCGATCCATTTCCTTTGTCGTCCACGTATATTACTTATGAGTGATCTTTGTTCTTCTACCATTTGCAGGATTTCCTCGTTCGTCCTCCGTTCCACCCAGCTAACTCTCTCCATTCTGCGCCACACCCACATCTCAAAGGCCTCCAATCTTTTTATGTCGTCCTTCCTCATTGTCCATGTCTCGGAGCCGTACAGAACAACACTCCACACCAGTGTCTTCACCATTCTCTTCTTTAGATTCTTGCTTAAGGTTCCTCTCATCAGCTCTCCTCTTTTGTAAAATGCATCTTTTCCCATGAATATTCTTCTTTTTATTTCCTCGTGGCATCTTGCATCGTCTGTGATCACACTTCCTAGATAGCAAAACTTCTCCACCTGTTCTATTTCTTGTCCGTTTAGTGTGATCTTTATTGTTTGTGGTATTATACCGCTTAAACAATCATAAACAATGTTAAAATTATAATTAGAAGAAAGCTTACGGAGCGATTATGGCACGTGCTGGGCCATGGCTGGCAACCGCTTCAGAAAGCCAGTTACCCAGTTCCCCATTCAGTTCAGTTCCTAGGAAAAAATGCAAACACAGATTAGCACAAATTTCAATGTGAATTTCATTAATTCAGAATGAGATAGTATATTCACATGTGTAAGAATGTGGCATTTGTCACAAATCCTAGAGACATGCTGCCATGAAACAAATGTGTATAAAATCAATCATACTACAAGGACTAAAATGCCGTACAATACAAGTGAAATGTGATAAAGTCGTGGCGTGTCAAAAGCAGTTGTTTCATGTTGCTTTCGTCATTTATTGTATTATATATCCAGGGCCGCAAAGGTTCATCAGTCACTCTGTTTCAGAGTAAAGCAGGTAGGCGACCTGACCGACGTCTCTTAGGAGCGTAGACTCGGACCCGACCTGGGCTGGTGAACCGAAGTCCTCCGTGCCCACCTTCACGTGGTGCGGACCGTTAATACCCTTCCATTGGAAGGGGAACGAACGGGCACAGCAGGCAAAACCAGCGGAAGGCAATGGCAAACCACCCCTGTTAACATGCCAAGAAAATCGTCATGAGACACCTTGTCACCTTGTGCTGTCAACTCCTGGAGCTCTAGCGATCGCCATGACACACATTCTCCATTGCATGAGACACACCAAACCAAAAACGCCGATACCTGACTTCGAATAGGAAGCAATGGAGAATGTTTGTCATGACGATCGCTAGAGCTCCAGGAGTTGACAGCACAAGGTGACAAGGTGATATCCAGGGCAGGTAAAACTGTAGTTTACGTTGCTAAATTATGCACTTGCACTGAAACTTTATTATACAAAAAATAATTATCATCATCCATCCAACTTCTAGTTTCAGCTATATGTTCATCGATCATCCAACTTTCGTTTCTGTTTAAGTATGAAATGTTTTCATCGGTCATCGACGGCGATAATTTCGGCACTAAAACGATATATTTTCATCACAATTCCAACTTCTAGTTTAAGTTTTATTATGTAGCATGTTCATCAATCATCTAGCTTCTAGTTTCAGTAATATTTTCATCAATAATCCAACTTCTAGTTCGAGTTTCGCTACGAAACAATTTTCATACGCGGTAATTTAGCAACGTAAACTACGGTTTTACCACCAGGGCATACCCCGTGCGAACTTGGAACACACCCATTGTTTCTCGTACTTGTGAAAAAGTTTTAGTTGACCTATGCTTTTGTAAAGTAAGTTAAATCCTTCATTTAAAAATTGGTTCTCACTTGTTCAGTCAACAAATGCTTATTCGAGAAAATTAAACGATTGAAAGACATTCTCTTTGTCTAAGTAATATGGGGTTATGGACCTTAACCGTAAACACTAAAACACCGGCATATATTAATCACAGCTATTTACAACATTTATAATGACACACCGTGTCCAGTGTACCAGCTTCCTGCGTGGGTTGCGCGTCTGACTTTGGACATTTTGGCCCCAATTGCGGCAAATTTAAGATAAAATTCGCCACTAAACGACAACAACCCAACGACGGTTCGTAATACCAAGCCAATAACCGGAAGTAGGGCATTTTCAGGTCATATTAATAAAATAAACAATAAATTGCTGTAATGAAAAATGTGTGGCCCTTCGTGGGCAAAAATAATTTATCCGAATACGCGACATCTGTAATATTTTTACAATAAATTAAGGTTATTCAAGAAATGGGGTGTTAATAAATGCGCACTTATACGGAAATGACGCATGGTAACCATGGCTCCCAAGGGCGTTCTGCGAGTGCGTTAATGAAATAGGGTGAGGTGCAATGGTTGGCACATTTTGGGATTAGAAAAAAAAAACAAAAGCAAGGAAGTGAACTGAGACATTATGTAGAAAGTTTGTAGTCGTAGCCACCTAGCTTCATTTAACTTTTATGGGAATTATTGGGATTCGAAACGTGATAGGGAAAACAATTGAGCGACAACCCGAAATTACGTGCAACTTCTATAGAAGCACCTATTCCATTGAATAACGACCTGTATTTACCACTAAATGAGGCATTACATTGGTTGTTTTCAATAACCGAGGAAACATAGGGCCTACCTGTGTTGGATATGCTTCCCTCCAAGCTCTTCGACCCTCAACGAAACCCGTCTTATAGGCCTAGCAGCTCTCTGTCTCTGTCTCTGTCTGTCTGTGTCTCTGTCTGTCTGTCTCTGTCTCTGTCTCTCTAGGATTTTCCTTTGGCCATCTTTGATACGACGCAGCGCTCGTGAATAAGCTGGTGCCCTGCGCTTAGTATAGCTTTAGAGTGGCGCTTTAGAAATGTGGAGTTTACTTTTGAACTGATAATGTTTACAGTCTTGGCAGGCTGCGGGTATGGGTTACCGTGACAGACGTCATGAAACCTGAATATCACACGAAGGCTGAACGTTAGAGATGCAATCTTAATTAAAGTTAATTGAGACTGAAACTGTTATGACCTGTTTTGCGTAATTTTGCCTACATTCAAGGTGGCATATGGGATGCCCATGCATGCCTCGCATTATAAGCTGATCGAATACATGTTGGAAACCCTCTTACATGCACACATTTCGCAATTAACCTACGTAGGCTTACTTTACATTAATTTTAAGTACGTTTTAGGCATGGCAACACGTCCAAATAGGCTCAGTGTCAGAATCCCCATGCATAGGCCTAATACCTCCATTCGGGCAACCGACCACTGGCGGCGATCTTGTTTGACAGGTGGCGGGGGGGAGGACACGGGACACTTGAACTGATCTGGTCAAAATTTATCAATAATTTTTTGGGGCAACTCTACAGTGTGCCCCCACTGTCACATTGTTCCCCTCTTTTCATGGGCGGCGATCCCGGGGGGGGGTCGAGGGGGACAAGACCCCCACCTTTAGGAGTGGGGGGACACGCCATGCATCGGACCCCCAAATTTAGAAGATACACCAAAAAAGGTCAACAAATGCAACTGTGTGTGAGGGCGAAGAGTTTTCAGTGCTATTTTGAGCAGAAAAGTAGTCTTTTAGCAGAAGTGTCCCCCCCAAAATTAAAGAATAAGAGAGAAAAAATTGTGTAAGAGAAGAAAAGAAGGAAAAAAAGAAGAGGAAAAAATTTAGTTGGAGATGAATTCGGAAAAAATAAGGTTGTTGACATAAGGAAGGGTGATTTAGGAAAGTCATGAAAGTAAGGTTGAGGACTAAAAAAAAAGGTCATCAACTTTTTTCGAAGATGAGATGTGATTTTTTTCGGTTTCTGGAAGATGAGATCGCAGAAAATTTGTGAACGTTTACGGACAAATTTTTGAAAGTAGGAGAACTGAGGTCAATGACTAAAAAAAAATGGTCATCAACTTTTTCGTAGATGAAAGGGAAATTGGGAGATGAAGTGGGAAAAAACAATTTTTTGGGGACAAGATTTAAAAAAAAAGGTCGTCGACGAGATCGTGGCCGACTTTGTCCCCCCCCCCCCACCTCTCAGACAAGATCGCCGCCACTGCCTCTTTTCCCCCTCCGGGATCGCCGTCGTCAAATAGGGCAGAGCAGAGTCAACAAGACGCATGAAGGTAACAATCTTAAACTGGATGGACAGGCAGCCATTGCCTCATCATTCCTGAACATGTTAATCAATGAGATTAAAACGACCAATAGTTGACTAATTTATTTGCTATGTGTTATTATGTTAATTAAATTAACAATATTGGTAGATAACGACTGTTCAAAGGTTTTCTAACATGAAAAATATCACAGAAAACACATAAAATTACCACCGAATGAAAAATATAGATGTAAATACTCTAAGTAAAATATAATTGCCAACTTCAAATTAGACATAGAAAAGCATTTAATATCAATTATCTTATAGCAAGCGTTGTCATGTAATGTTAGTGTAATCAACATGATCTCACAGTTTTACTATCAAGTATAATAACCAGTAAATTAATTGTCTCTAATTACAAAACATGATTTGCATTCAAGAATATTGGACTGGATTGCACAGCATCTTACAAGTACACCAACAACACAAAATTCTAATACTGATAATAGTAATAATAATAATAGTAAATATAATTTAGTAATAATAATAGTAGTAATAATAATAATAGTATTAATAATAATAGTAATTACACATATACATTTTCTGTTCTCTCGAATGATTTAACACCTTCTGCTCTCCAGCTTGATTTGACCTTGGGCATCCGACACCTTGTAGTAACAATATTTGTATGATATTATCATTATTATTAATTAACAGAAACCTAGAAACAAAACTAAGAGTTAAGTTCTGAATGTCCTAAAGTAAAGTTGAATCTATTTACCTAACGTCATAATGTTAGGAAAACTGAAAGATATCCAGATTTTACAATGCACATGCAAATCCGTGAGTCACTCAAGTCCAAGGACATAGTTTATGGTAATTACTGCATAGAGTCATAATTACATGCACACGTATGCCATGTACACTTTGACTGTAGTTAATCAATATTGAATTTGGGCTTAAGTAACACAGTGACATTTCCAACAGAGCAAAACATGGGAGGGAGGTCCCTATGATCTGCTTCTGTCCTTGCTTGATTGGACTACAGGTAGGCTTACACTAGTAATCAGCCTACAAATGTAACACCTTGTAATAGATCAAGTCCAATCAGATAAAAGTAAGTTAGATAAAAGTAGGTTTTACAAAATATACATTCGATACAACTTCATTACACAATATATTTAAATATATAATTTTGTTAATAAATATACGTACCTAGGTATGCACATTTAAACATTGCTCTGTGTTTAGTGTTTATGGTTAGGAAGTAAAGTGGACGCAATTTGTTAAAGACAAATATTAATGACATCGTTAGTGAACTACTTGTAGTGAATCATTGAAATAAAAAAATATATTTTGCTACATGTGAATTCATTTCAAAAGCCAAGTTGCTGGAAACTCTTTCTAATCCTCTTCCTCCTCTGAAGTACTTTCAGCAGATGATGCTTTGCTGTCTGCATCAGTGGAATCTCGTTCTCTTGTCTTCAGGAATGTTACCAGGTTATGATAGAAGTCCTCTGTTAGCAAGAAACTAACTTCAGGATCGAGCGATGTAGACCTGTTTGAAATCAAATTTGTCATAGAGTTTCAACATAAATTTATTTAAGACATATGAGTAAAACTTTAACGATGAGCTGTATTGGTTTCCCAGTCGCTTTTAGTACACTCTTGTCATTAAAATGTTAAATAAAATTCCACTGGGTAGTATCTGCAAGGTGCATATACAAACCTATTACCCATTTGATTGATTTGGGACAGTTCTAACTCATCTTTTAGATGATACCCCTAAGAAGTAAAGCCTATTTTGATGATGTCTATGTGGTCAGTGGTAGGAAAAATCTCCAGTGGTCTCTTTTTTATGACATTGAATACAGTGGTACATATATGATGCTGACAGTAACTTGAAGAAATTTAAAATTACCTCAATACATACTTTACTTTGCACTAGGCAGACAGAAAATGTAATAAAAAATACAAAAGCAAAGCAAATTTAGACAAAATCCAAACAAAAACTCATACCATATCCACAATCGAGACATAAGTTCTGTACGCAATCAAGCAGTGTACACAATACCCTGATGGACAAACTCTAATGAAGGAAGGTTTGAGATTATTCCTTACTTTGGTAAATTTGAAGATAAACCCTAAGATTTTCACTGATTTATTGACTATTTGATTCATTAATTTTTGACAGTTTCTGCTCACCTTGATGAGTCAAAAAAATCTACAGAGCCTTTTTTGACGATGCCAGGCTTGTAAACAATTTGGTCAGCATTGTCGTCATCAGCTAGAACAAAATCCCCACTGGTCAGTTTTTGTCGCTTTGAGAATGGTCCAAACATGTAAGTGGCGCTCTGAACACCCTTGCTGCCATCCGTCCATTTGATCATGTACTGGCGACCGTCTCCAAATCTTTCAGTTACCCGACCTAAAGCATTAACAGGGTTTCACTTTAGTCATCATCAAGATGGAACCAAAACTCCCACAAGGCAATTAAACTTTCATGTACACCAAAGTGCGGTTAGTAGTTGGTTCAATAAAGGATATACTTACTTAACATAGTAATTAAGGATACTGCAGGTAGAATATATTATATCTTCTTACTTGGCATATAAATAAAGCAGGAAAATATTTACTTCATATTATATATCATATTTCAAGTGCATTTCATCATCTATTAATTGCTTGATGTTGGGAGCTAGGAATAATTTCTGTCGGAGATTTCTCTGACATGAGAAATTAAATTCAACATAAAAAGAAACCAAGTACCACTCATTTATTCCATTTATCATGCATTGTATCTGTGTATGCATGCATCGGTATGTATGTTCATGTATAGGTATACATAAAGGTAACACAATTGTTTACCTGGCTCTCTATAAAGTTCCCAGGAGCATGGTACTGAGATTATTGAAGGGTCATTCGGCTTAGGTGCAAACAAGACCACAGCAAATCAATTACTGAACACCATTTGCAGCTCTCAACTAGAAGTGGTATTCATTTACTGACTAAAAAAGTAAGAAGGGCTGAGTGTGTGCCAAATGGAATGGTAGCAAAATAATTTTTAAGGCACCTTACACAGGCCTTTCAATTTAAGGAATTTCTTAAAAATCGTCCTTAAGCACAGCTACAAGCACAAATCTCGGCCTCTTACTTAAGAACTCATTTTTCAACATAAGCTTCAAGTGCTAAAAGGTAACTGAACAGCTTTATACACGACAAAACTCTGAAATGCACTTACCAAGGTAGAACAATCCAGTGTCGTCATTTCTTGCCACTACAACCTGACCAACCCATCGTTCCTCACAAGCAACAATGTTCCCCACATCATAGTCATACTTCTCAGCTGGAATCAGATAGACCTCATCCTTGGCAACTTCCGATTCTCGCTTGTCATAGAAAACAACGGTCACGAAATCTCTTGTGACACCTCTCACTTTCCCTGGACAGTAGCTGAATGTAAAGTCGGGATGTAGGGCAACAACATAATCGCCTTTCTGTAAATAATGTTACAGGATATACCGGTAATGTAACATGAAACATTCTTGTATCTCAGTGAATAATGCTGTTATTTACTACCATATAACACGGCAAGTTAATAGCAAAATATCTAGTGTCAGTATGGTCAGTCAATCCAAACAATTAATGTTCCTATAATGTCAATCAAATTATTACAAAGTGATGAGCATGTACTAAAATGTATGAAAAAACTAATCCCTCTCATTGTTAAAGGGTTAAAGTAATTCTGGAGTCACAAAAGTTATCAAACATTAAGGAATAAACTTGTACACTTACAAAAATTCCACAAACTCAATTTCCTACAGCCTTGTTGACTAAATCTAATGATAATTATAGTCATAACTAATAATAATAATCACGGCCAATTTGGAGCCGATGTCAAATATGCCACATCAGACAATTTCCAGGTAAATTTCCAAAAAGGTCAGTTCGATGAAGCCGACAGACACTCTACGTTTGTTGACGAAGTAATTATGTCTCAAGTCAGATTCAAACAGCATCAGGGACTGAGCTGAATGAGCAGTTGCGGGCAAGGATCGGTTGGGACCGGAACGCACCGGAACGGCGTTCAGGTTCTTTTCTTGAGATCCGTATTTTTTAGACAGGATTCACAAGAACATTTCAAGATTAACATGGCGTCTGACGCCAGCGTTCCGGTTCTTTTTTACTTAGGACGGGTTCCCTGGTTGCGGGCATAGAGTTCTGAACAGTGGGACCAGCAAGGAAGCTCATTAATTCAGAGAAGCTCTTTTGCCAAGAATAGTAGCTCAGTAACACAACAGAAGAAATGGTTGACTACCTACACCGGTGAGTCTGAGCGGTGTGAACCTGGTGAAAAATTACTCTGACTGCATGTATTCTTTTTTGCCACAGATCACTGTTTTATATGATGAAATAACTAAGAGATGTCACTCACACGAATGGTTTGGTCTGAGCTGTCGTCATTGGCAATGATATCTTCTCTCCAGATTTTCTCCAAATCCCCTAGGCTGTCCTGAATTATGTAACAGTCATCTCCACAACGAGCCTTGACAGTTCCTACAAAGTATGGCACTTTTAACTCTAGCATTAGTAGTGACTTGTAGTTGAAGCCTCATCTACCAACAACTTTGGGTGCATCTTTTAAAAATTTCTATTGAAGTCTAACTTTTAAAAGTGAAATCGTGTATAGTGGACTGGGGATTGTAGGGCTTAAAATTAAACTCCAGTATCGTGACTTGTGACTGAAGTGTTGATGTTGAACATACTGCAACTAATGAAACTGAATGTTGCCAGGATGATACTAGGAAAACTAAAGCAATTATTTATCATGGTTGTGAGGTTTAGATCGCTAGCCCTTCAGCTAATCCAACCCCATAAGTAGCCTTTGCTACTGAGTGAAAATTCAGTATATATTCATCTGCAGCGAGTTTTGATGCAGTGCGAGTGGAGCTAACAAAACTTGGTCTTATCTCATATTGAACAGCCCAGCATGACAATCCAGTAGACAGTTGCGTTGATCAATTCCTGGTTATAAAGTAATTGAAAATAACGCTGATGATACCTGTGTAGTACCATCCATCGTCAGACCAGCGTGCAAGAACTTCCTCTCCCACTTTGAGGTTGCTCAGTGACCTTCGCATTTCCAAGATCGGAGAGAAATCACCCACAGCTGAAAAATATCATTGGACATTTCTTGTAAAACTGGATTCATCAGACAATCCCTCTCCTCAACAGATGATACATAGCATATTAACAATGGACAAGGACAAGATACGGATGACATTCCCAGACAGCTGTTACAAACGTTTTGTCTGCAATCTTATTCCTCAAAATGGATCAAGTTATGACAGATCCCGTCTCTATCAACTATGCGAGTCCAGGGTCATATGGTGAAATGTGCTCCTTGACATTGCTGCGACCTTAGTCCACGCTCGCATTGCGATGTGTTGGGACTACTACTTTACACTCAAGTACGCCAGCTACACTACAGTCCATTAGACTGTCCATGAGAACCACTGCACTGGCTCCCAGTCAAGTAGAGTATTGGATTCAAATCCTCCTCTTTGTACAAGCATACACACATGCATACATACATACATAAATACATGCATAGACCTCAAATAGACACATACACAAACAGACACATATCTACGTATATATACACACACAAACATAGATACATAAACTCTGCATTTTTCATTGCCTACATAAGTCTCATAAAGCCACATATTGCCAGATGCTCAATCACAAAACTGATTCAATTGTTGATTAGCAAACTGGCACAATAACAAGTAATTGGTAAATTGATAAATACAGGCAAATCACTTTTTTACTTTTCAACCAGTTAATAATTAAATCATTTGGTTGAATTTTACTTTTGTTTAACTCACATTTCTTCTTAACTTTTCGTGAAACTTCTTTTCTGTCAGTCAACAGCACATCCTAACAGAGTAACAAAACACAGGTGCAATATAATAATTACTGATAATAGAATTAATAATTAAAATGCACATAATGGATCATAAAGAAAAACTTGATCTAAGAACATAATTTTAAACTAAAGGTACCACTGACAAATACAGAATAAAAAGTATATAAATACAGTTCATGCCAAACAACATGCACACACTAGAAAGTCAGCATAAATGCTGAACACAATTTTAAAACACATGAATTCTAGCTCATATTTTTAAGTAATGGCAAAAACGTGGTATATAATTCATAGAGACAAAAATATGATAAGTTACAAATTGCGAAATAATTTGATAAAATGTTTAACTGCAGTTAGCAAAAGACAGGTGCAGGCACAAAAGCGAACCTTCAGTCGATCAATTTCTTCCAACTGTTTCTTTAGCTGATCCTTTGTCTGTCCTTTGCGTTTTGCGGCGCAGTACTTCTGGATGCTTGATTGCAGTTTCTAGAAGTAAACACCAACAAGAATCATAGGAGCCTTTTTTAAATCCCTCTGTATATTAACAAACGGAATCTAATTTATTATTTGAATTTTCTGGTGCTCACACCCACGGATGATAAAGTAAAGCACCATTTAAATCTGTCAAAATTGCACAAGATAGTGACGCTTCATGTAAATTGGACATGTGGCCTGGCGCCACAAGTCCAATCGCAGCTTATACATTTACCTCTCATTCAATGGATTTTTTAAATCTTCTTTAATTCATTCTTTTCCCAGTTCTGATCCGATCTCTATACTGTCTAATGTTAATCAATAAATAAATCAATCAATCAACTAAGCATTTATATAGCACCCCTTCAAGGAAACTATTCAGAGGCACTCTCAGCCCAACCCCGGCAAAACAGACCAATCTTTCGAGCAGAGAAGGAAGCGATGGATGAATGAATATAATGATTATGGTGCGCCGACAAAACGGCGCAGGACAAAACGGCGCAGACATAACGGCGCAGACAAAACGGCGCGGCAACAAAACGGCGCAGTACAAAACGGCGCAGACAGAACGGCGCAAAACTGAACAAAAGAACAATAGTTTATAGTAGTTTAATATATACTAAAATATATATTAGAAATAACTGTAACTTCATCAAGTCTTTTAGTTCATAGTTCATACGTTGTCATAAAATTTGTGCGTCTACCCCTTCTTTGCCTGCCGATATAAGTATCTTCCCAATAGTTCGCTAAAGGTGCCAGAACAGGTGTTAATTATTCAAGGAGCGGGAAGAACGATTAAAATGTAAAATAAACTAGCAGCGGGATGAACGATTAAAATGTAAATTAAACTAGAAGCGGGATGAACGATTAAAATATAGCTAAAATATATCTAAAATTAGAAGCGGGAAGAACGATTAAAATGTAAATTAAACTAAAAGGGGAGAACGATTAAAATGTAAAATAAACTAGAAACGGGATGAACGATTAAAATGTAAATTAAACTAGAGGCGGGATGAACGATTAAAATATAGCTAAAATATATCTAAAATTGGAAGCGGGAAGAACGATTAAAATGTAAATTAAACTAAAAGCGGGATGAACGATTAAAATGTAAAATAAACTAGCAGCGGGATGAACGATTAAAATGTAAATTAAACTAGAGGCGGGATGAACGATTAAAATATAGCTAAAATATATCTAAAATGAGAAGCGGGAAGAACGATTAAAATGTAAATTAAACTAGTAGCGGGATGAACGGCACTTTTTGATCGCTAATAAGCAAACAATCACTAGACGGGTAGCATAATCTTTGTACTGCGCCGTATTGTCTGCGCCGTTTTGTCGGGGTACTTTGAATTGCGCCGTTCTGTCTGCGCAGTTTTGTCTGCGCCGTTATGTCTGCGCCGTTTTGTCCTGCGCCGTTTTGTTACGGCGCCAATGATTATATGACGGCCTGGTTAAGAATAACCAATAACTGAACGAATAACGACAGACTGATTAAATTTTATGATTGCGTGTTAGGGAATGATTGACGGTTTCTATTTTTTCTCATTTCAAACCTTTTTTGTTTTAATCTGTCTTCGGATGTATCTTCTTAAGATCTCGTGCAGGTCTTTTGTCTTACGTGAACTGCTCCTCCCACCAGACTTCTGCGCCTCATCTTCCTCGTCAGCATCACTTGCTTCTTCTGCTTTGTCAACCACCTCGTCAGCATCCTTATCCACATCATCATCATCATCATCACTGCTGCCTAATATTGCAAATATATAAATGCAGCTACCGTACATGAACAAATGGTAACAGATGACCAATAGCAGTAGAACAATATCTATAAGCATGGAAGGGATATATGGAAGATAACATAAAAATAATTAGCAAAGACTAACAGGCAACCAATTGCACAGCAGAATCAATATTCTGAAAAATTCTGATACACAAATAAGATTTTCTAAAATGTTTCTCATTATTTACAATATATTTACACAATATATTCATCAAAAGTTCAGTCCAGTTGTTCTAAGATCTCAGGCAGTACAAGATGAAAGTGACAACTTCGACGATTTATGTTAACAGGGGGGTGCCCGCAGGCAGACGCACTAGACGCATGTGCGTCCACCCATCAAATCAAATCCACTCCAGAAATAGGCATCGCATCGATAATTTCGTTAAACGGCATACCACATGACAATTTCACTGTGTAATTTTGGTTTACCATACAGTATGGATAATATCATATATCATACGCATATGTTATACTGTACTTTTATGAGTCTCTCTGAGTCATTTTGAGTGTATGACTACGAGTGGCGGAATGGGAATGGATGGGAATGGGAAGGGACGGGTGTGCGTCCAATTTTTTTAGCCTACGGGTGCCCGTGTCTTAAAGTGTAGAACCGAGACAACAGCCACTACTAAGCCTAAGTTTGGAGATTCAAAGACTCTTACTGTCACGTGATTCATCCCGTTGACTTTCCTCATCTGACGATCTACACCACACAAAAAAGTTATTTCATATTTTCCGAATTTTTCCCTTTCACAATGAATGTACAAAACTATTTAAAATACTTTGATAGGTCCACTTCAAAATTTCCACTCAGAAGATTCCCAGCGCAGGCCTAGTGAAAAGAATAGTTTTGAAGTGTAGTCATTAGATTAATTGCTGCTTTACCTTAATTTGCTGTAATAATTTTAATTAAGAAATCCTGCAACATGCATCTTTTAGACGAGTGGTTCTAGCTTTACTTCACTCTAAAATAAGTCACTCAACCTTATGACTGAAGTTTTTAGGAATTTTAGCTAACAAAGGTGCTAGCTGTGGCATTACAAGAAACAACTGAAACATTCACCAATGCCCTCTTACCCCCAAGGTTTACTCACTATTACAATATTGGTGCTGACTATCACTTTCACAATACCAGAGCAGCAAAATCCTATCGCACTATTTTTGCTAAATCAAATATTCGCCGTTTCTCAACTAAATACAATGGTCCCCTGATCTGGAGCTGTGTTCCCACAAATATTCAACTGGTCCAAAATCTTCATCTTTTTAAAAAACTATTGCGTTCTCAATTAACGGATGGATTAATTAATGACAATTCATGGAACTGATTTAAACTGGATTACATGCTGTCTTGCAACTGTTAATCTAAGACTATAATGTTCATAATCAAAACAATGCACTGTTTTTGTGTGCTTATGAATACTTCTGTTTAATCGCTTAGTTAAGCTTATCACTGTGTCTCTCAATCGAACCTCTATCTTCAACGTAATTAACTGACAAAATTGGGTGTTCCTATTAGCGGGATTTCCATCCCTTCTGGGCCTTCCCTTTGTCAACGTTTTCTTGTAACATACCAATGTTGAACTGATGTATGTTATATCGTTGCAATAAAAAATTGATTGATTGATTGATTGATAAGACTTCTTGAAGAAATAAGGCGAATATAACATACTGGTCATTGTCATGGGCAGCCTTCTTCTTCTTCTGTTCTTTTGCAACCTCTTTCACATAGCGTTCAGTGAACTGGTAACGAGAGTGACTGATTTTGATCAGATAAATTCTCAAAAACTGGGCCTGTGAGCAGAAAAACAAGTTTTCATTCAAGATAACTATCGGTTTTATTCACACATAATCTGTTGATGTTCAGCACAGTTCAACATAAATCACATGTTGTTGCACGGCATCAAAAGCTTGCTATAACATTATCAATAATTCATATATTGTTATTTAAAAACATTTACGGATATGTTTACATTCATTGATTGATTCACTCAAAGCATAATTAATTAGAATGTAAATTTTCTACAATGGCCAAACTCTCCATCTGGTACCTTAACGAAGACAAACCATAATTTAAACCACTCTGTACAAGTTTCTCAACAAAACAAAATAGCCATTGTTCAAAACAACCAGAACCTTGGCTACGCTCAAAATAATTAAAAGACTACTGTAAAACATAACTTCTGGCTAACATTCTCGGCACCAGAGGCACTTCCTCAGAAACATATACATGTCTGTGTATGTATCCACCTGATCTCCAAATGAACAATAAAATATTGGCTCTAGCAGCCCCCCCCCACCAGCACTGATGATATTACCTGTTGTCCAGTATATAAGGAGACTGCATAAAACTTTCCATGATCCTCTGCTTGGATTGGTTTAGCCATGACTCTACCCGGCACATAGCATTCCTGGCCAATGTCGTCATGCAAGACTCGACACAAAACATAATCTCCAACCTAAAATAAACCATAAACTGTCTACAGTTAAAAATGTCAAAAACCATGATGTTCAAAACATAACCTAAACACTTTATCCAATTTTTACAAACAGCAAACCAGCTAATATCCGCAGATTTGTTAAATTAGCAGGGTCAAGGCCATACAGACGCTATATAACAGCGTGTACATTCCATTTTCATTTACAGGTATTTTACATTTAATTCAATTCAATTCATTTTACTGATTCGAATTCACATCAGTACAGTATATACAACAGAACTTGTGAAACTTTTCGGGATACTTTAGCAAAACCCAGAAGGGACATAAGTTCCGCTTAACTAGGGTTGCCCACTTTGTTTTGAAACAGTTTGATGGCACCAAAACTTCAATTCAAAAGGAGAGGAAAACAAAACCTGGCACTGAAGATAATATCCTTAGACTATAAATGAAGACTGAAATATAAATATAAATGACATTTAGCTACCTAATAAGCTAAAAAGTTTAGTTAAAGTTATTAATTTAAAATTATCTAATGTCATCTGTTTAGGACTTGTGACTTGAAGTGTTCATGTTGAACATACTATTAGTTAACCTTCTTCTTTATGTTCTCTGCCCACCGGCAGGTTCGTATGACCAATGACGCCATCGTTCTCTGTCTTGTGCTCTTCTCTTCAGTCCACTGTATCCTTCTTCTTTTGTCATCATCCAGTCTAGCAGCATTGCCCTCGGTCTTCCTCGCGTCTTTTTCCCCTCCATCCTTCCTTCCATGATGTCTCTTAGCAGTGTCTCACTCCTTAGGATGTGCCCGATCCATTTCCTTTGTCGTCCGCGTATAGTACTTATGAGTGATCTTTGTTCTTCTACCATTTGCAGGATTTCCTCGTTCGTCCTCCATTCCGCCCAGCTAACTCTCTCCATTCTGCGCCACACCCACATCTCGAAGGCCTCCAATCTTTTTATGTCGTCCTTCCTCATTGTCCATGTCTCGGATCCGTACAGAACAACACTCCACACCAGTGTCTTCACCATTCTCTTCTTTAGATTCTTGCTTAAGCTTCCTCTCATCAGCTCTCCTCTTTTGTAAAATGCATCTTTTCCCATGGATATTCTTCTTTTTATTTCCTCGTGGCATCTTGCATCGTCTGTGATCACACTTCCTAGATAGCAAAACTTCTCCACCTGTTAACCATACCTTACAAACAAACAGCGAGCAATCACATTTGACATAAACTGAGGTTTAGCAAAACATAAAAAGATTTACCGCTAGTGTTGGTCTGGTCACAGCACCGACCAAAGGAATTATGAATCGAGTTGGCACAACCTCTGTTGAACCCTTTCCAACAAACTGTATTTCCGATCTTCGTATATCCACATTCTCCTTGACTACTCCTATTTTCATTGAAAATACATACATATTATTAGCAATCCCGGTTTCATCCATGATTTCAAGACCAGCAATTATTAAACAGGTGTTCTACTTCAAGCTTACTATTATTAAACATTCTAATTTTACAATGCACATGCACATAGATTTTGACCATAATCAAACCAGCAACTCTTCACCCTGACCTGAACTAATGCATAATAAACACTCGTATTGGCATGTGAGGCACAGGCAAGAATTCATGTCACTACAGTAGTTGCTCAGACAGTAAACGTTACACAACCAATTTCTTCCAAAACTGGTAATTCTGGCATAATGCACGAGAATTCAATGATTAGAATTAGAATGCACTTGTTCTGATCTGCTAACAATGCGTGTAGCTTGCTTGACAGGTACATTGTACTTAAAAGGCACTGTATTAAGTGTATACATAGGCCTACATGTCTAGCCACAGTTGAAGCAAGCAAGGTTACTGTAAAACTGGGTGCTGAACCTGGATAGTAGAAGCCATCTTCGGCGTTGCGTGCAACCACTTTAAGATTTCTCTCAACAACCGGTTTCTTTGAAACTTTGATATCCGACTTAGTTGACTTGATCTCTGACTTTGTTTTCTTCTTTGATTTCTGTGCAAATTACACAACACATTTTAAGCTGTTTCATGTAAAAACTACACAAACACTTGCTAATTAGACCATTTTTTATGTTATTATTGAAATAATGTTTCAAAGAAGTAATGTTACTGCATCTGGGTTTCAAATCTTATTGAACTTTTTGTTGTCTGCAATTAGAATGATAACAAAGGCAAATAAACAACAGTAACGACAGTAATATAATAACCTATACATGTGTTTGTTTCTTTGTCAGTAAGTAATACTAACTAATCATTTACAATATTTGCTAAATGATGCAGAAACATATTTCACTGTATACACCTATCTTCACAGGTATCATAACTTAGAAGAAGAAGAAGAGAAGAGCAGTCCCTTAAGCTAGATCTGAGGCAGCCATGGGTATGAAGTGTTAGCAACTTCATTTTCTTACCCTTGGCATATAAGGACGGGTGGCCTCACCGTCTCATCTTCCCACCAACAGTGCACGTTCAGAGTATTCATTATAGCTGAGCTGGCTAGGGTGTGGAGCAGAAATCTCGAACTAAATTTCTGCCCTGGTGGGGATTTGAACCCCGACCTCTCTTTTGACAGTCTAACCACTACACTATCGAGCGTCCCCTTACTTAGCTACTACAGATACATGCATAACTGATGGAATGCAGCAGTAGTACAGTAAAGGTGAGAAGGTAACAGTCTACAGCTCATTAACTTTTTGTGTGCTGACGTCCTATTTAAACAAAATAATACCATTCAGGTGATAAGTTCTAGATGAAGGTAGAAATGGAGCAATTCAACTCACTTCTGCCTTCTCTGAATCACTTTCACTTTCTTTGAGGTTGTTTTCCTTATATTCTGGGAGTCCTTCTCCACATTTCAGAGCTGCTTCCTTCAATGCCATTGCCTGCTCAATGTAACTCTCTCCCTGGCGAATCTCTTTCATCAAAAGCTGAACGTCTTGCTCATGCACTGGCCAACCGCTCTCGGTCAGTGCTTTGTTCAGTGCAACCTCATTATCGAGAAAACTTATTGGAAAATCGCTGTCAAACCTGAGACAAAAAAATCTATTAGTAATATCACCAGCAATCTCATAGACGAGATATGATATATATATATATATATATATATATATATGATATATACATTATACAGGGGCATAACTTTGGTCTAGAAAATGGGGGTAGCAAATTTTGCATTGTTTCAGCTATGTGGCTGTTAAATAATTATAACACTATTGTTTGTATTACAGGCATAATAATAATTATAGGTTTAATGATGATGATGATGATGATGATGATGATGATGATGATGATGATGATGATGATGATGATGATGATGATGATGATGATGATGATGATGGTGATGATGGCAACTACCCAACCTACGATCGTTTAAGCAAAAGCTACAGTCTTCCATGTTCAAGGGACACTATTTAACACCCCCCACAGTTTAATTGGGGGGTAAACATTTTTTTATGGGGACAAAATGACGTTTTTGCATAGAAAAAATTTGCATAGAAAAAATTAGAAAAAAATAATGATCAAGGACTTTACTTAAATAATTAAGTGTTTTTTGCATTGAAAATCTAGTTGGGACTGTTGTAATAATCATAACGAAAAAATTTATTTTTGTAAAATATTTGCAAAATCCGGGTGGGGGGGGGGCAAATGCATCAGATAAAATGCATCAAATAAAAGTGGAGCTAACCCAGTAGCAACGAAACTGACAGCTAGTCATGATAATAATGCCCCCTCTGGACGCCCATGCACCCAGGGGATGTGCATGATACTGCTAAGTATAATATTGCATTGTGATTTCATACAGGATGTGTTGCATTGTAATTTCGCACAGCAACCTCTTGTAATAATTGCATTGTGATTTCATAGAGAACTTGTTGCCTTAGCAACGATTGTCTAACCTCTGGGAACAATTGCATTGTGATTTCACAGTATTATGTTTCCATAGCAACCTCTTGCAATAATTGCATTGTGATTTCATAGAGAACTTGTTGCCGTAGCAACGATTGTCTAACCTCTGGGAATAATTGCATTGTGATTTCATATATTGCCTAAGCAACCTCTTTTAATAGGCCTAATTGCATTGTGATTTCATACAAGCTTATCTCTGTTGCAACGTCTTGTAATAACTGCATTGTGATTTCATAGAGGGGACATTGCCGTAGCAACCTCTTTTAACTTCTAGTAATAACTGAATTATGATTAGGTCTACATTTTCACAGAGGATGTATTGCAGTAATAATTGCATTGTGATTTCATACAGGATATAATTATTGTCATAGCAATTTCTTGTAATAATCGCATTGTGATTTCATACAGGGTATATTTCCGTAGCAACATCATGTAACAATTTGTAATAATGCATTATGATTTCACAGATAATATATTGCCATATCGTTTAATAAAAAATAATAATAACAATGAGAGTGATGATGATGGTGATCACAATGATGATAATGCCTGGTAATTGTTTTGAATCTTGAGGGCTTCCTCAGAAAAAATAATAATGGGCAAAAACAATGGGTATGAAAGTGGGGTATGGTACCCTCCAGTCCAAAAACTGGGGGGTATGGGTACCCCTCGTACCCCCG
Source organism: Allolobophora icterica (assembly GCA_963556255.1). Lineage (NCBI taxonomy): Eukaryota > Metazoa > Annelida > Clitellata > Crassiclitellata > Lumbricidae > Allolobophora > Allolobophora icterica. The sequence continues at coordinate 28,704,863 of OY744615.1, read as the reverse complement.
TAAATTACGCCTATGTCTATATATCATATACATGTTGATTTGAGATATTTCCACATATACAGTAAAAGGTGTCAAACAAAGGCTTCTCAATGCCCTGTGGAAGGCCCTTGTCAAACAATTTGTAACTGTGAACTGATTATAAGTGATTATTTAATCTATTCCACTCACTTCCAGCTTTGCACCTGTATTTAGATCTGAAATAAAATCTGTTTTCTCCTCATCTAAACTAACTTTGGTTAGCCGTGAGACTTCAATTAGAAATAACAGTAGATCAACGCCTTGTACCTTAACACAGTCATGCTTTAAAAGTTTTCTCACTAGATGCAATAATTTAACACCATTCCAATTATAAGAAGAGTTGAATAGCCATGACTTAGCAGTTTAATTTTTCGTCTACAGCAATCTTGTATCGAGTATAACTGCTCTCTGACTAAAACAACAGCTGACTCTCAAGCTCTGTTAATTCAATTTAAACTCGTCTGCATTTTGTAAGTCCCTCAAATCTCATTTCTTTAGCTGTGGCTGAGCTGGGAGTGCCTCTGAGTAGGTATCATGTATCTTGAAGAGACGCCATATCAAATCCTCAGATTGAATGAATGAATGAAGCAAATATTAATCAAATTTACCCTTGTTTCTGTTCTTCTGAAAGAGCATTCCAGACAATTCGATCAAGGCGCCTAAAATTAATAGCACAGATGCATGTAGTACTCTGCTGGAGTAACTGATTTCTTTTTGTATCACCTGAATGACTGGTCAAATGATGAAAACAAGAAACAAACAAACAAACAAACATACAGATGAGCAACTAAGCATTCATAACAACCAAACAAAACAATTAATTAATCATTCAAATAATGCAATAACTGAATAACTTCAGATAAATTCATTAACTGAGTCATTGACAGAATGAAAAATGAATATGGTATAAAGAGATAATATGCAAATGACTGTTTACATCAGAATAAATTACGTGAAAATAGGTTGCTTACTTCTTGTAAAGTTCAGTTGCTTCTTTCACTTTATTTGCATAAGAGTTGAAGTCAACGGCAAGTGGATTGACAAGATGAAGTCTCCTCTTTGCTTCTGACAAATAAGCTATTGGCAGTACCTGCCAACAGTTTAATCAAATTTAATCTGTAGGCAATGTCAAATAATTTAACCATATTTAACCAAACCCAAACTAAACCAAACCAAACAATAAAAGGCTACAATAGAAGGTTATAATATTTAAGGTTTGGCAACAAAAGTTAAAAAACCAATGAGTACCTCATTCAAATTCAACTAAAAACTATTAGAATTTACTTAAAGTGATAAAAACAATTTCAAGTGATTAAAGTATGTGACATAAAATTACAGATTATTCCGGATATTTCTATAGCGCCTCTCGAAGTCTACTACTACTCAGAGGTGCTCCCGACTACAGCATTTGATACTGTGCCGGAATTTTCATGCTGAAGCGCCACGAGCAATTGCGAGTGAAGGACTTGCCCAAGGTCCGTACGCAGCGGCTAGGGTGGGATTCGAACCTGCAACCCTCCGGTCACAAGGCGCCGAACTTACCACTGAGCCACCACGCCCCATATTCTGACACCAGACTAAAAATTAAAGAGCCAGTGAAAGCAAATGCCTGTGTCTGAATATTTCGTGAAATTAGAATTTACTTCAAGCGATACATAAAATTTCAAGTCATAAAATTATGTAACATAAGATAACTGATTTATATTCTGATACCAGACTACAAATTGAAGAGCCAGTGAAAACAAATGTCTGAATCTGAATATTTATTCAACACCTTATAAGAACCAAACAAGCACCAACTTTTCAAAACTAACACAGGCAGTTCATATTACCGGTAATAAGTTTAACTAAGATTTTGATAAGACAACTTTAGACACAGATAAGACTCACTTTGTCGAAAACTTTTGAAAGAACTTGTTTGTTCAAGATTGGAACATATTTTGGTTCGTGTGAAATAAACGTCGGTGCAAGAGCATCAACAATCGTCAGCTTCTTAGCAATCAAACCATTCTTGGCCAACCACTTTTTTGATGATAGGATTCGTGAGCTAAATAAATTAAATAACATTAATACATGATTTATAACAATTATTAAAATTTTAATTCAAAATAGGAATTATCCTTAACAAACATGTATCAGGTTTCCATGTACCAATCTGAATGCATTGCACAGAAGTTTCTTATAAACAGTATAGCATATTTTTAAAACAAAACTAATATAAAATGTAATTTCTTGTCAACGTACTTGGTCAGTTTCTTATTTTTCTTCTCACGCTGTTTACTCTTTTTCTCTTCAGCTGCAATTCAAATAATAATGATGACAGTCATTTCATGTACTATAAACTTTCAAAATTTAATTTAAATTGCCAAAAGATTTCACAGCACCACACCAAACCTGCATGAGAGAGACCAGCCCATGCATCGATGCTCAGTCAAATCAAATATGCAAGAACCAAGTTGAGTCATTTTTTAGTGTCAGGTTAAAATCCAAAGAGGTCAAGTCCAGTGTAATACCATAAATTATTTCTGGCTAAGACATGACATTCAGCATACGGTAGCACTGTACTGAACGCCAATAGGTCACTCTGCTCTGTTCCTTTCTGGCCTTAAGACTTTCCGGTTTGACCGGGGTTGGGCTCGGAGTGCTCCTGAGCAGATAAATAGGGGCGCTATATAAAACTACTGTAATAATAATAATAATAATAATAATAATAATAATAATAATATAATAATAATAATAATAATAATAATAATAATAATAATAATAATAATAATAATAATAATAATAATAATAATAATAATATGGCATTAAAGATAGCAGCAGGTTGGTTAAAGAAGAGAATCAGGATAAAAGTTTGGCACTAAGTTTTGAATGAAATGTAGCCTTACCTAGTGAAACAAAGACAGGTGAAGGCATGTGAAACCCAGTTGTACATACCAGGTATATCTCTTAAGTGAAAATGAATTGAATGAAAATTGAATTCAACATGCTCAGAAAGGACATACTGATGCAATAATGGCCAAATTGTGTGTTAAGATGGGGGAACCAGCCTATTAGGCAAAGATGATGATAGATAACCTTCAAGGACATTTTTCTTCCTCTTCTCCTGCCTTTCCAGCATCTCCCTTGTCTCTGGAAGAAGCCACTCAGTTGACGCAAAATGGCCACCAGAACTCATGGTCCGAAGAAGGCTTGTCCTTGTATGAGCTAAAAACAAATGAAAGTTATCAGAAAAGATTCACATAGGTGTCTAACTTGTCAAACCATCCATAAACTTGACTCCCATGAGCATATACAAGCATTAATTTTTCTGAGTTAGATCAACAATTTAAAAAAATTATTTACATCAATACCATATGTTAGTGTTTTTGCAAGGCTTCTAAAAGGCACTAGACTAAGCGTCCTAATGCATATATATATATATATATATATATATATATATATATATATATATATATATATATATATATATATATATATATATATATATATATATATACCAGTACAAGTCTCTTTTAATGATGATAAGGAATTCTTATTCTGCTGTTAAGAGTTCTTTGCTGTGCTGTACAATTATATGTACTAGGCAAATCTGTTCTGCTGTTAGAATGTAGTTGATTGAGTAGAGTACTACATCGCTGCTCTAATCTGTACTTTTGTCTACAGTTTTGCCAAAAATCTATCAATCATAATCATAATGTGAAACTCTACATTTCTTCAGTTCCCTGAACAGCTAAGTCATGGGAACCAGAGTACTAGTGTGGTCTACAGTTGTCTCAATTCATAGACGTTTGATTCTCTACCAAATAGTTTATGAAGATCAATCATTTAAAGCTGATGTAATGGCAATGACACTACTGATAAACAGTATCAATGGGGAAGTACCAGACAGTACCACAAGGTGAACTTAGAAATTCTAGCAACAAGTGCAGCTCAGCTGCCACACGAAAACAAAACAGTGCCAGTTTAATCAAATATCTGTCTTCATGAAATTAAAATACTGTGAGTAACATAAACAGATGCTGCTCATGGAAATGTAAAAGAATAGGAAGGTTAAGATTGTGGGTAATCATCTATGAAAGCCTTTGACAAGCACAACTGCAGCAGATGTTCAACTTTCGGTTGATGTGGAAACATAACAACAACAAATTAAATGAACAATGCTTTTAACAGGTTGCAAAGACTGCATGGATCAATAGTAACAGAGACTCAAAATCAGGAACCTTGACACAGAGGCAAGCACATTTCTTTACACCCAAAAAACAATGAAAAATTAATAACCAAAGAATAAACAGAAAATAAATAAAATATATAACAAAAACAGCAAATGTTTTGCCTTATATTATCTAATCTTATCTAATCTAATGACTTCAACAGCACCAGATTCAGCCAACAGCATATGACATCAGAACAGAGAAAGGATTTGATCTATAATAGCTGGGTTTGGGGCTTTAAAACACATCGGTCTCTAAAAATATGCAATTCTGGAAGAGGCCAAAAAATTTATGAAGTAAAAACATTCAGCCACTTTTATTTTCTGTTCAGTATATTTTATGGAATTGAAACAGGCCATATGTTTCTTCTTTTCTCTTCTCGAACCAGCAGGGTAAAAAATGCATCCAAATGGAAATATTAAATCTGACAAAGAAATATCTAAAGTTCTGAGGAAAAATTAAAAAAAATATAACTGCCAGGAAAAGGTGAAATTTATGACTATCTGCAAACGAGGTATGGCTATATGTTTCATAAGAAAATGAATAGGCATCTGCTATTGAAATACATGAGCATAATTATGTGGCTATGGGAAGTGTCATCAGAACTAAAACAGTTGTAAAAAGTAAAAGAACGCGGAAGAAAAAGAACAAGGTAATTAGATAAATGAGAATATTTTAGGAATGTGTGAAAGAAAGCATAAAGATAGAACATAAAGAACTGGTAAGTGTCAGAACATAACATTTCTTAAGGCAAGAACAAAATTTGGTAAGACTTAGTTTACAATGTGGTCATGTCAATTCAATTTCCAACAATGCTAATACAGGGAAATACCCACATGAAAAATGAAAAGGGAAAGTTTACAATTCATATAAAGAATGGAAAGTTAGAGGTAAAATATAAAAAATAAAGGGGAAATGGTGGATTGTTTTAAAAAGTGTGATAAAATTAGGACCAAATAAGAAAGCTAGGCAGATTATAAGTAAGAACCTGCACCAGTCCGACGTCTAATGAGATCTGTAGAAAGTTTTCGAAAGAACAGGATGATTATATAAGTAAACAAATTTTAAAAATATTTCTATGATACAAATATTTTTCTTTAATATAATAAACAACTAAATCATAAATTGTTTTATAAATAACATTCAAAATCTCACAGGCCTTTGAGAATATTCCCAACAGTAATATAGTTTTACAATGATAATACTGAAAATAATAATTTAAAATTGAAATAAATTATTATATTACAACTAAACACAAGCAGTAAAAATACTATTACCGAAGTGCTAAAGGTAATGTTTTATTCTAACACTAGCAATAACAACAGTAACTAAAACGACAAGACTAATAACAAAGACACCAAATATTCAGGTCTTTCTCCAATGCAAAGCCTCATTCCGTTTCCATGAAATGAAAAAGGCCAAAGTCTTGTCTTCCGACGTTGGAAGCAACGAATTTCACTGCAACTGACTTTATTTCTAATATGGGTCACCATTCCAGGGTATTTTCTGGTGAGTCACATTAGAAAACCAACAGTTTTCAGCAACTTTACATTTGCATAAATTCCAACGAATCCATAGGCAAATTGTTGGCCTCAGCTAAGGTGACAACAGCTAGTCGTAGTTCAAGAGTCTAATCTTGCTCCCCCTAAATTTTTGCTCCTCAGGAATTCTGCGTACACTGGATAAAAATAATCAGAACAGTATTCCTCACACTGTAATCATTGGCTTCATCTACATCGCCTCTAGCTGTAGTATTAACTTTTCACTGCTGCATTTAGGAGCAGAATCAGATCTGTACATTTCTCATTCACTATCCCAACTGGCCATTATCCAACAATAAGTTAATTAAAGATTGTGACTGCAGTAGAACTAGATTATATAAATAAATTTGATTAACAGATGGTAATTACTTACAGCTTACATAACAACATTGTTTGACAATGAAAATGCTCCCAGATTCAAGCCTGAACAAGTCACCAGACAGACAGGCAGGCAGGCAGGCAGACAGAGAGACAGACAGACATAGACAGACAGACAGACAGACAGGGAGACAGACAGACAGACAGGCAGGCAGACAGACAAGCAGGCAGGCAGGCAGGCAAACAGACAAGCAGGCAGACAGACAGGCAGGCAGACAGACAGACAGACAGACAGGCAGGCAGGTAGGCAGACAGACAGACAGACAGACAGGCAGGCAGGCAGACAGACAGACAGGCAGACAGACAGAAAGACAGACAGGCAGGCAGACAGACAGACAGGCAGACAGACAGACTGATAAACTTAAGCAGTTTACTTATTTAGTGCAACCAACTACTGACCTGCAATGGGAGGACTGTCATTTGAAATTCTCGCAGACCTTGCGACCGCTGACTTAGGCCGTGAGGGTAGAAGCCTTGAGGAAGTGGACCTCTCCTTGAAAGAGACACTGACTGGACGAAGGTCCTTCGAGGACTTATATGACTGTCCAAACTTCGACGAGTCTGAACAACAGTGGTCTCCAGGTAAGGATTTCCTGTTTCACAAACCATAACAGGTTACAATGTCAGCATACATAATCTGACAAAAGAGCAACTAATTTATTCAATACTATATCACTTAGTCTTGCTGGAATGGTAACACTCTTGCATGAAGAACATAAAATCTGGAAAAACGGTTCAATACCCGCAAGCCCCCACTAGGTCGACTCAGCCTTTCACTCCCTATGGGGCAACAGTAAAATGAGCAAGCGCTAACAGGCTGCCAAGACATGTGTTCAATAGGACCTTGATAATTGTACCATCATGTTTCAATATTTCAATGTAACTTACTGCAGCTTGTCAGCGAGCTTGTGAATAAACACAAATATATTATTATTATTCTTTGAAAGCTGTCCTCTGCTGCTCAGAATATAGTTTCCACATAATTCTTTGATTACGTTACATTACAACAATCTACATCAGTTTTTGACACAGTTAAAATCAAAGTGAAGTCTTCTGATGCTGCTTGTGAGTTTCAAATGATCAAATTAATTTATCTTCATCAATCCTATCTGGTTCCATTGTTTCAGAGACTACCTGGTTCCCTTGTTGCTCATGTTGTCATCTTTAGTCATCTTCAACAGTTCACAGTCGTGCTTCAGCTGCTCAATTTTTTCCAGAGTGTTCCAGCCAATCTCAATTTCCTTTCTCAGAAGTGCTATGTCCTCACTCTGTCACGGAAGACACAAAAAGTCATAAGTTAAGATTAAGAAAAAGCCAAATGCTCATTTAGAATCACATTTGTGTCAATTACCGCAAAGACGTTTTCAGAAATCTCAGGATTATTCAATAGAAGTATCAAGCCCCAGCAATTTTATATAAATATATAAAAATAATATATATAAAGTTGATTAACAGACAGTAATTTCTTACAGGTTACATAACATTGATTGACAATGAAAATGCTCCCAAATTCAAACCTGAACAAGACAGACAGACAGACAGACAGACAGACAGACAGACAGACAGACAGACAGACAGACAGACAGACAGACAGACAGACAGACAGACAGACAGACAGACAGACAGACAGACAGACACACAGACAGACAGACAGACAGACAGACAGACAAAAAGACAGACAGACAAAAAGACAGACAGACAGACAAAAAGACAGACAGACAGACAGACTGATATGCAGGCAGGCAGACAGACAGACAGACAGACAGACAGACAGACACACAGACAGACACACAGACAGACAGACAGACAGACTTAGAACCATGCAACTAAATCAGACACTAAATCAGACACACATAACATCTCTTTATTCATTCATTCATTCACTCATTCAATCAGAAATCATAAACTAAACTAGAATATTTGCCCGTCATATATGATGGGTTTTCTCTGTTTCGTTAACGCGACAATCGGAATGTGATTATCGCATAATGATCTCATAGAATAAAACTGTTGGCATAGCAACCTCTTTCATTATTCAAATAATAATTACATTGTGATTTCATAGAATAAAACTGTTGGCATGGCAACCTCTTTTATTAGTAGAATAACAATTGCATTATGATCTCATAGAATAAAACTGTTGGCATAGCAACCTCTTTCATTATTAAAATAATAATTACATTGTGATTTCATAGAATAAAGCTGTTTGCATGGCAACCTCTCTTATTAGTAAAATAACAATTGCATTATGATCTCATAAAATAAAACTGTTGGCACAGCAACCTCTTTCATAATTCAAATAATAATTACATTGTGATTTCATAGAATAAAACTTTGGCATGGCAACCGCTTTTATTAGTAAAATAACAATTGCATTATGATCTCATAGAATAAAACTGCTGGCATAGTAATCTCTTTCTTTAACACATTCCACTAGTGTTTATCTTACGATGGACACACACAGCTGGGAAATTATACATAGGATGTTTTATTCATTCGTTCGTTCGTTCATTCTTTTGTTTGGAGCATTTAAATAACATTTCCTCTTATATTGAGTTGCAAAGTATAAGAACATGGCTACTAAGATTGAAAAATTGAAGCTTTCAATTTTTCCTCTTAAAAAGTTAAGCAGAAAATAGTGTAAATAAAATTTTTTAAGTATATGGAAAGGGACATTTATGGTCAGCATAAGGCAATGTTACTATTTACTGGTAGTTAAACAAAAAAGAATATACAAATATATTAGAATATTATTTGGCATCAGAATGCATTCTGGGCATTTGTTCTAATTGTGGATAAAGGGTGCTTTCCCACAGTACTAATAATAACATATAAGGAAAATAAGCGACAAGTGCACTCACAGGTTAATTTGAAAAACTGTACAGTAAACAGTGCAAAATAAGTGAATTTGTGGCATATTTCATAAAATTAAGATTTAACGACTATAAAAACTAAAAAATGTGCACAAGTAGTGTATTTTTGGAAACTGAGAGCAGACAGTGTACAAAAACTGAGAAGACCAAGTGAGTATCGTATCACGTCTGGGAATTTGTAAAGTGCTGCTCACATCGTAAACTATTCAGAGGTGCTCTCAGCGTGACAGCCCCGAGGGAAAAGAAAGTCTTCAAGCAGCAGAGAGAAAGGGTGAGGTTCTAACCAAAATCTTAATATGGAGTGAGGGGAAGGTCATAGAGTAGGGCCCAGGATGGCAAAAGCACAGCCAGTTCACAAGGTCTGAGCAATCAGAGATCAGAAAAATGCAGCCAGAGGGTATTTTGAATATTTTATTTTGGTCCAATCCACATTTAAAGTCATCCGGATATACTCTAATGATCTTATTGTGTAAAAATAGCAGTCGAAAAACAGAGCAGTCCACACGGGCTTTAATTATGCATGCACTAAACACAGAGGAGTCCACACGGGCTTTAATTATGCATGCACTAAACACAGTATAAGCAGAGTATGCTGTATTCTGAGAATGCTTTGATGTAGAAATGAAATTTAAATCTCCAAAATTTCTCAATACCACACAAAAACTGAATCCGAGAGACCAGCTTATATACTGTTGCTACATCAAAATAAGTCTGCAAAGGCCAGGTAGTTGGTCAGAGGGAGGGGGTCAAGACAGTGTAAGTAGTGCTAGACTTTAGTTAGACTCATTGTCCCTCAAGTGCATTTAATGCATATTCAAGGATTTGGTTAATGCACCAAAATGAATCAACATTAAATTGTCAATGGTCAACTCAAAGAGATATGGAAATTAAGGAGATGGCCAAAATGTAAAATGGAAATGTTAAGTAATTACTACAGGACAAGCCGAAATGTAATAACAACAGAGAAAGAGTGCATTCCACCCTGCCCTTTGAGTATGCACAAACACATAGTCTACCACACTTCATGAACATTTTCATGTGAAGAATGCAATCTTTTTAAAAGGGACCTTCCAACAACACTAAGAAACTTCTCTCATTTTGCCCAAATAGGAAGGGTGCTTAATAAATATTCTGACAGAATGAATGAGTGAATTGTGGATTGAATGTACGGATGACTTAAGATGATAAAGAAAACCAGTTAAATAGAGTGAGGTTGGAAAAGATGAGTGAGGTGATCAAATACATGCTCAATGTGTTAACAGTAAGTCGACTTTTCTGACTGTACCTCAAAATATTTTCTAACAACTCTCTATTTTAAGCCAATAAAAGAAACAAGGTTATTCACAAGAGATGATCAAAAGGCAGGATGAAATAAGAGCTATAAAAAGGCACTACTGGTCATTATTCCTAATTAGTAACCTACACAGCGCCAGCGTCTAATGCACAAGGCTTCAACGGATGGCACACCAAAGCCAAGCGATAATGCAACATCTGGAAGATCAGTCCATTGCAGCAGAGAGACAGCCTATACTATGGTAGATATTGGACAAGCAATCCGAAAAAGATAAACTTTATGTTGTGCACGAAATGACATAAGCGAGCAGATCAAGCAGATACATAGAGGGAATTCCAAAATTTAGGTCCATCAACCGAAAACAGGTCCAGCAAACGAAAAAATTTATCAATTAACACAGATCAGTAAATTATTTGTAAGATACTTCTTTTACATTTCAGTTAAACAATGGATGATTTTGTATTTAAAAAAATTTATTTCAACCACTAGTTTTTAAATAACTAAAATTTTGATAACAATTTTGGTAACGATGATGATGATTTTCTAATAAAGAACTATAATTAAACCAATTGTGACGATGACAAACAACTGAGTAAGTCAGATTCTAAAAGCCAACAAATTTCAGAGATAACAACTACGTTTACGCTAGTTACGATGGTGGTGATGATACAGATACAATGATGATGATGATAGCAATAATGATGATATTCTGAGAACATGTATCGACCTGCCAAGGTTCAGGGCCATCGAGGTCAATCTCGCAGCCATCCTGTGAGTAATAGTGGAATCGTCCACCAGTTTCTTTTGACAGTTCATAAAGAAATTCATTTGCCTCTCGATCGTTACAGTTGAACGAAATCGTGTGAATTGGAACAGCACGTGGCAACTTCGTCTGGGCAATTATAGATTTTGGAGGCTGGAAACAATTTACAATGTAAAGTAATGTAATCTGGCATTCATGCAATGCCACTTCAAAAGACTCCTAACATAGTGAAGTCTCGTTAATGCAGATTAAAAGCGAAAACTTTATAACTGGTTTTGAAAACAAAAACTGTTAAAGCCAGACTAATGACCTCTACCAAGTTTACTTGGAACCTTTTCATGACAATGGTGCTCAAGTTTTCTGACTCAGACCAAATGCATTATACTTCAGTGCAATCAAGTCAATTAGACTATTGTGCCACTATTGTAGTAAATGAAATAGCCATCAACATTCAACAGCCAGTCCCAAGCAAAATGACAAGGAAATTCTGAAATTCCATTTGTTCCACGTAGGTTATGTTGTCAGATGTTTCAGTTGCAAGTTGCTAACCTGGTCCGGTCTGCCATCCGTCAGGAGATAGACAGCCTGGGTTTCTCGGTCAGCAAGGGCATGCTGGAGTGCCCCCATCGTGTTGGTGGTGCTATTGCAGGTCAGCGCCCTGACCCAGTTCCAGCCATGCTGGAGAGTCTGCTCTGAAACTGCCACAAGTGACTTCTGCCACAGATAGACATGACTATTGAAGGCGATCATATTGATCATCTGCTTATGACGAAGTTGCTCCTAGAAAATAACACAGTTATTGTTATTATTAATACTCTGAAAGGTTCAAAGCCAGAAAATGCATAATTACACTTACCACTAACTTGGTGGTGTTCAAATCCTGAGATCATTTGTTGGAATCTTTTCCATGTTGGTAAAGCTGTCATGTTGGTAAAATAGCCATTATGGTAAAGTTGCCATATTGCTAAAATGGTCAAGTTGGTAAACCTTCCATGTAGGTAAAGGTGCAAAGTCTGCAAATTTGAGACCTACCAAGGGTCTTTGGGTCCATCAGAACTACACGAATTTCCAAAAATCATTCTCTACTACCATTCACACATTTATGCCAGATTTTTAAGTCCAAGTGCAGCATATTGTCTTTTATCTAACTGGAAACTGAAAGGCCAGTTGTTGAAGGCTACATCGTGTGCGGCCGACCTTCCGTGTCTCCTTTTCTTATAACTATGCCTTGCTCTCAAACTGAATAAACAAAATGACATATTAGAAAAGAGGTTAATCGAACCTGCATAAGTAGGAAGATCTTGTCTTTGACAAACTGAAAGTGGGCTTGCATTGAAACAGACGTATCAATCAGAAGATAAATTCGATTCTCAACGACAGTCCCAAAAATCTCTCGGCTTCCGCGATGTAACCAGTCAACCCTGACACAGTAAACCATCAACATTAACACAATAAAAACAGATAAACAGGCCTAGCATTGTGACACAGTTAGAGGAGATATAAACCAGTAGTGCTGTCCACAAACGGCACCACAGACACAGTATTATGTAAGCATGCATGCATGCATGTATGTAGGTATGTATGTATGCTCTGTGTGTGTGTGAGACTATGTATGTCAGTAAGTATGTAAGTACGTATGTCTGTATGTATACATGCATACAAGCATACGTGCATCCTTTAAGGAACTATCAAGAGCACTGTGAACATGGTTGTTAAAGCAGTCTAAACACATGTGCCTTAACATCAGAACAGAATGTACTAACTCGTGCTGAGTTTGAAGAAACAATACAAATGTTCACAGAAAGACAAATGACGTCATCTACAAACCGTCGCTGCATTGCATCCAATGCAATGCCCAGCCTGTCCTTGTACACGCGAAAGAATTCAGCCGTTACGTGGACGTGCATCATCTGACCGTCTTTCCAGAGGACGTGAGCAAATTTATCACAGTACTTGGCATTTATCAGTTTCTTCACAGTACTCTGAAATCAGACAACAAAATATATCAATTACTAAAGCATTGGGTAGTGGATAAAGTTTAATATCTAAAACTTGTGAAAATATCTTCACCAGAAACTTAGACCTCTATCAATACTACACTAAGAAAATTTTAATGCGATTGCATGCTGTGAGTATTATGTTAAAAGAGAATATCATGACAGAACCTGAAGCACCAAAGCAGATTTCCAGCTGGGATGATTTGATTAATGTTTCACTTTAATACATAAAAAATGATATGGCAGAATAACAAGAGCAGTAATCATAATGCACATGTATTGGTAAATAAGATAATGAAATTAGAGCACAGTTAAAACTTTATTGAAAGTCAGTGTAATATAAAACTTTGGAAACGATGAATTCTCACTAAGTCGGTGCTACACATCAAAGCAATTGTCTCACATCTTTGCATGTACTTAGTCAAGTGCAAAAGAAAAGTGCTTACTGCTTCTGATATCTGGCATCGATCACTGGGTGGAACCTTGAGGTCAATCACTCCATCTTGGTGACGAAAAGCAACACCAGAAAGGACCTCGTAGAATCCAAGTCTCTTGGCCTGGATTCCATGAAGTCTGAGCCACTGAGCAGAACTCATGTAGGTTTCATCACCAACATCCTCACTCGAGTTTTTCATCTTTGACAACTCTTCACCTAAAACAGAATGAAGTCTTTTCACTTAATAATAGATTCTTCCATTTCTAACCTAATGATGATCATGAAAGCCACAAGTTATTTTGTCCACAGTTTGTCCACTAGCCTAGCTGACCAACAGTGTACCAAATTTTTTATCCCAGTGCAGATGAAGTGAAGATGGATATTAATGATTGCCCAATATTTTTTATCCCAGTGCAGATGAAGTGAAGATGGATATTAATGATTGCCAATTTTTTTATCCCAGTGCAGATGAAGTGAAGATGGATATTAATAATTGCCCAATATTTTTATCCCAGTGCAGATGAAGTGAAGATGGATATTAATGATTGCCCAATATTTTTATCCCAGTGCAGATGAAGTGAAGATGGATATTAATGATTGCCCAATATTTTTATCCCAGTGCAGATGAAGTGAAGATGGATATTAATGATTGCCCAATATTTTTATCCCAGTGCAGATGAAGTGAAGATGGATATTAATGATTGCCCAATATTTTTATCCCAGTGCAGATGAAGTGAAGGTGGATATTAATGATTGCCCAATATTTTTATCCCAGTGCAGATGAAGTGAAGATGGATATTAATGATTGCCCAATATTTTTATCCCAGTGCAGATGAAGTGAAGATGGATATTAATGATTGCCCAATATTTTTTATCCCAGTGCAGATGAAGTGAAGATGGATATTAATGATTGCCCAATATTTTTATCCCAGTGCAGATGAAGTGAAGATGGATATTAATGATTGCCCAATATTTTTTATCCCAGTGCAGATGAAGTGAAGATGGATATTAATGATTGCCCAATATTTTTATCCCAGTGCAGATGAAGTGAAGATGGATATTAATGATTGCCCAATATTTTTATCCCAGTGCAGATGAAGTGAAGATGGATATTAATGATTGCCCAATATTTTTATCCCAGTGCAGATGAAGTGAAGATGGATATTAATGATTGCCCAATATTTTTATCCCAGTGCAGATGAAGTGAAGATGGATATTAATGATTGCCCAATATTTTTATCCCAGTGCAGATGAAGTGAAGATGGATATTAATGATTGCCCAATATTTTTTATCCCAGTGCAGATGAAGTGAAGATGGATATTAATGATTGCCCAATATTTTTATCCCAGTGCAGATGAAGTGAAGATGGATATTAATGATTGCCCAATATTTTTATCCCAGTGCAGATGAAGTGAAGATGGATATTAATGATTGCCAATTTTTTTTTATCCCAGTGCAGATGAAGTGGAGATCATATTAATTACTGAATCAAACTATGAAAAGAAAGCATTGTTCTGTTGTTGGATTGTTTGTTGCTTTCATCCAAATCAATCCAAAACTATAAAACTTGGTCAGTCAGGAACATAGCTTATAATAAATCGCTTAGTAAATGTGCCTGAGATTTATCTGGATTTAACTTACTTGTATCTATGGGGATGATACCAACTGCTTACCATCTACAACTTCATTCGCTATTCCTTGCTTTACCTAACCTTACTTATTGGACAAGTCAGGTCAGAGGTATATTACTCTTCCCATGTTCACAATACACATTGCGACAGGAAAAGCAGTTACCTAAATAATCTTTAAAACATATACAAATTAATTAGTCAATATTAATCAGACTTTGAATAAGTCTTGTTCAACAACTATGAATCACATAAATAGCCACAAATGTGTTCAAATATGGTGCATCTTAGGCTTCGAAAACAGTCAATAAAGGAACCTTTAATTTTTTTAATTTGGTCAAAAAAATTAGATCACAGTTCTGTCCCTTTGACGAACATAAAGTTTTGACCGTTAAGTTTTAAATGATGCCTAAATGAAGTCACCTTGTACAGGTTGACCACCGAGAATCTAAAAAGTCAGCAATAGCTACTATCAAAATTTACTTGTTTCAAATTTAAATTTATGAAGAGTTGGTAGTTTTTTAAATACTTTAATGCAAGGCTTATATTCCGGTTCAGTGACGTAAAATACTTGCCTGGTTTAACCTTTTCCAGGTTGTCCTTCATGACAGCTTGAATCTGTGTCAGGTTATTCTTTGCTTCTTCGAGCTCTTCAAAGAGCAAGATGACATCCTCCCGCATTCCAGCGCCCCGTGGCACTCCACCATAGGCCTTCTTCTTCAGAACCAGATTAGGCTGGACTGCAGGATCGTTACTCTCCACTTTCTCAAAGGTGTCCATCTCCATGACAACTGCATAGGCATGAAACCTAACAGAAGAAGTGAATTCTGAACAAATATTCCACGATCACTGGATAATTTTCAAAAACTAAAAGCAGAGGTGAAGTGGGAACCAGAAAGTTAGGAATTCTGTTCCCTAAAAGCATCCAAATCATCATGGTTATCCCAACACTAATGTCACATTTTAAATGTAGGGCGAGAATATGACAATAATCAACAGCTGGGCTCCTTAAGTCCAATATATTTGGGACACTCTCATATTCTCACCATATATTCTACATGTGACTTGCTGTTAGGGTATCCTTGTAGACTAAAATGCATTTTGATGACCTGACCAATTTGTGACATGAGACCACAATTTGGAAAATAATTGAAGGGCTTGCCTCAATAACCAGGTATGTCGACATACCTGGTTTATGTGAAAAAGTATGCCAGCGTGCTTGGAATATTGTATTCTATATACCCTGCAAATTTGGTGCAAATCTGATTATTTTTGAATTGGCTTTTGGATAAACAAGTTTGTCGACATATGGTATTTAGCAGCCGGCAGCGTTACTCCAGTGCAATAACCCGGTATGGTAACAAAAATTGTCGTTTTTTTCTAGTAATCTGTGTCTTAAAACCGGTGCAATAATCAGGTTATTTGACATACCCGGTTATTGACTGTTACTTACTCTACAATTCACTGATTTTGTGTTATTTTTTCCTTACTGTAATGTAGCTATGATGACTTACCTTTTTATTGCACGATTAATTTGTACTGTGTGCTAGTCACCATTTGGTGCAAGAATAAGGTATGTCGACTAACAGCAGGCGATGTTGGGTCATTGAGTGTCAATAACCAGGTATGAAGCAAAATGTCGTGAAAAAAACATTAAAGTTATCTTTTGCATTGCATTATGTAACAATTTCGTGAAAGACAATAACAACTCAGACGGTGTTTCAAACAGCTTGTCGATATCTCGTAAAATGGCTTAGATACAACAGTTTGAAGTGTCAAATCTTTGAAGCCATTTTCCCAAAACTCAAAAAATCCGACATACCTGGTTATTGCTGCAAGCCCTTCAATTGTTCAATAATTGTACAAAGCCAAGAGTCTTAAAGATCAACACTTCACTGGATTCATTCAGTACTTGTTGACAAGATAAACATGCCACAGACTCAGCGATCAAGTAACCGATTTATTCATACCTGGCATTTGAATCTTTCGCCAGACTCTTTAGAAAATCAATTGTCTCAGAACTGGTACAGTTGTACGAAACAACATGAACTGGTATTTTTGAATCAGTAACCTGTCACAAAAGTTAAAACACTAAAAGTTCAAAACAGTGCCAATACATTAATCTGGCAATGCATATTAAACACAGTGTGCACTTTCAGTTGCTGCTTCAGCTATTTCAAACTTGCTTGACCCTAATGACTTTTCCCAATCAAGACTCGTAGTCAACTGGTGTGTTTATAATCATTCGTTTATTAGCTGTAAGTAGCTTCCTGTCTGTCTAAAAATTCCTGCAAAGCATCTGTGTAATTAGCTTTCTGACCAATGATTGAAGACTATAGTTCTAGATATTGGCACAAAAGGTACATCTTGATTATATGGAATCTAACAGGTTCCAATCAACCCACATCAAGACTTGTATGTTAAACTAGACTGGACTAAACTAACTGATTTACAGTAGATCAGGAACAGTAGAGTTTTAATCGTTAGGCTAATGAGTTTGAAATTTCTATTGGTAAATCAATATTTAGCAGATACTGTTATCACAGAAGTTGATGAAGACACTGCCTCGAAACAGACCCTTTCTCGGAGCATTTCTCGACACCCGTCTGTGGCTGAACCTTCGGAGAAGAGGTATACAGACTCCACCTGGTCAACAGAACCGAAACTGTTCGTCACAAAAGCAAAACCTTCTGAAGTTTAAAATCAAGATATTTTGTGCTTTCAAAATTGATTGTGCAGTGAGATTCAAGGGAGAGATGGGTTAATGGTTTAAGACCTTGATCAAAGTACAACAGGGTTGTGTCTTATTACCATTGATTTTTGCCCTGGTTGTGGACTGGGTGATGGCAAATGTGGCAGCGAGTGGTGATACAGGACTGAGGTGGGTGAATGGAGGCAGTTTGAGAGACCTAGATTTTGCAGATGATATCATCCTACTGGACAGTATTTGGATGGGCTTGAAAGTTTCAACACTTAGAACTCAGGAAGATGGGCAAAGATGGGACTTGTTATATACCCAGAAAAAACAAAGATGATGATAGTAGGAAAATGGAATGAAGCTGACAGGATCATGATCGACGACAGAGAGGCTGGGTCTGTGGGTGATTTCTGTTACCTTGGTAGCTTGACAACAGCAGGCAACATTTGTGACAAGTAGGTAAAGATATGCATCGAGAAGGCAAATGCTGTGTTTGGGAAACTTGAAAGGATATGGAAGAACAACGGACGCAGTATGAAGACTAAGATTTCTCATTACGATGTCATTGTGTTGAGTAGGTTAATGCACGGATCTCAGACAAGGCCGATGACGGTGGCAAACAAGAAAAGACTGGAGGCAGCACATCACAGGAGAATTCTGCATGTTTAATGGCGCGATAAAATACCGAATAAGGAGAGAGAACGGGAAAAGAGGATATAGAGAACATTATCCGAAAGAGTAGATTAAAATGGATGGGACGTGTGGTTCGTATGGACAAGGACAAAAGAGGCAACCAAATGATGAGCTACATCCCTGAGGGGAAAAGGAAAAGGGGATGACTGTGGAAGAATTGGCCGGACAACTTGAGGTGCTTGGAGATGTCATGGGACGAGGCTGAAACACAGGCAATGGACAGAGATGAATGGAGAAGATGCGTTGCCTGATGGGAAGAACTAAGTACTAAGTACTAAGTAAGTTTGATTCAGACTCAGTTTAACAGGGGCTTCTTTGCTTTAAATCAATTTCATAATGTTTGAGCTTTTAGCTTCAGTGTTTCATTAAAATTTAAAAATACAAAAATTAAACCTTAACTTAAGGAAATTATATTACAAAAAGCTGTGAAAATAAATCTTTCAATTTAATTTAATATGTATTAGTTATCACGAATGAGAAATATACAAACAAGAGGAGCAGAAGAATGCCAGGAGATATGCATAAAGATATCATTGAAAGATATAGCACAGAAGAATTCTTAATCCATTTTTACTGCATATAACAAAAGCTTGCGTGTTTCTTACAAGAAATGTGACGACTGAATAAAGAAATGATAGTTTAAGATTATCTTACATAAGGCAAAGCCATTGCTTTAATCAGTGCCTCAACTGAAGCCGACTTTGGCACTGATGCCTTCGTATCCAGGTTCCACAGCCACTCCACTGCCTGATTTATGGTCTCTGATGTGACGTTGACTAGGTCAGGTCGGAAGAGAACTGGGTCGTGTGCTGACCTGTTTTAGCAAAAGAAGATATAGGTCAACATTACAGATGCAACTTATGCAACAACAGTTAGTAGCATCATTAATTGATGTAATGCAATGCAAGGAGCACACTGAATGTAAAACATGTAACTGACTTAATTAATTAAAACTACTACTAATAGTAATTTTTAAAATTAATCATGGGAAAAGTACTAGAAATAGCAATAACAACAGAATAAGCCGGCTGCGTACCGGACAAGATTAAAGCGTCCAAGCAATGAAACTTGTTCTAGAAGGGCGCGTTCAACTGCGCTCAGGTAGAGGTGCAGCTGTTGCTCCGTAAGGTCCTTGAAGTCGAGAACAATGCAGATTGACTTCTCTTCGATCACGCCAAAGATCCGTCTGCTCTCTGACGTCAGCCAATTAAGGCGGCGCTTGAATAGGGAGATCGCTTGGACGAGACGTGTCTCGAGCTGCTTCATTGCCTCAGGTGTAACAGTAATCTAAAAATAACATGATCTCGTGTTTTTGGAAGTCCTCGTCAGGCACGGTTTAATTACTGCAGCAGCTAAGATCAAGAAGCAGCCGAGACCGAGAAAGAAAGAAGACGTTGTTCCAATGAATATAATTTCGTCTATAAGACTTATCAGTGTAATAACACTTGAAATATCAACTGAGTCAGACAGCAGTAAAGCCTAAGATTAAATTTTGGAATAGTCCATGATGCTTAAACATTCCCTGGTAACTAAGAAACGGTCAGAGGAGGAAATGGGATTGATGAATGGTAGCATTCTTCCTTAAATAACATAAGATCTTGAACGATGCGGTTCAATACCCGTGAGCTCCCTATAGGTCGACTCAGCCTTCCACTCCCTAGGGGGCAGCTATAAAATGAGCAAGCACCTAACAGGCTGCCAAGACGTGTGTTCTATGAGATCTTGATAATTGTACTGTCATATTTTCAATGTTACTTACTGCAGTTTATCAGTGAACTTGTCAATAAACATGAATATCTTATATTACATGAATACAATCGAAAACACCAGCAGTCTATAAATAATAAATTTCTAATATTTGAAATCAAAATGATAATTAAAAAGATGATGATAAAGACGACGATGATGATATCACAGATGAAGATGAGAGCTCACGTTAAATGACTGTCCGTCTGGTCGAAAATATTTCTGAAACAAATTGGTTCCATATCGTGAACACACTGGCATCTTCAAAGCACGGTCGAAATCTGAAAACAATAAACTAAATTGAAAATAATTTTTAATTGTTAAAAACTCTATAAAATATCATTAAAACAAATGAGTTTAGAAACATTCGAATAAACAGCAAGTTTGAAATCTAATTAAAAACAAAATTAAATAGGAATCATGCCAGAAGCAGCCAAAGTTAATGAAAGTACGGGTCAAGAAGGTTCCCGAGGTGGGTCAATGATGTGCAGAGCCTGGGCTTTGGTCGCATAAAGCCAACAACTTTGGAGCATTGGATGTTTAAGTTTATATTGAAATTAACTACGGTACTTTTGCAGTATATGTGAATTTAAAATCTGATATTTTACAGCATTAGCTATGTCTTGTCTTGTCTTCAACCTTCCTCGATCCGAGGGTTGGTCGCATTAGCTATAACCATATTAATACTTACTAGTAACAGGTAAAATCATACAGATTTTCTGATTTACTGAACGTTTTGTTGCAATACTGATATTTGGTCATGCAATGTTTGCATATCACAATCACATGGTTAACTGACAGACCTTGTGTGGACGCTTAAAGTTCAGTACTGACCCTTTAGACAATCAAAGGATTCCATGAAGAAACATATATTCTGGTTATTCAATTGGTTCTGCCCAAATTTTGCTTCAGACAAAAGAATTTTTGAGCGTCTTACTTCCAGAGAATGAAATAGATAAATGAAAAAGGTAGCAGCACACAAAAATCACCGCTAACCGTCAGAGTGCCTAAATGCAATCTGCCTGATGAGAGTTTCCAAGTCGAGGCGACTGCGTTTTAGTCCATACATCTGGAGCCATTTCTTTGTGGAAACAAGAGTCGCAACGTCCGAGTCCCACCGTCGCGACGGATCGGTCTTGACGGAAACTTCTGGATTGAAAGGCGTTTCGTCTATGACCAGAAGAGGGCCACTGGCCGCAACGGACCCATTCAACGATGCTGGACTTTGCTGTTGTGGCTGTTGACTGCAACTTTCAGCTGGAGTGTCAGAGCCAGCACCCTTCCGTGGATGCAGGTCAAATGTTGCATCTGGAAAAGATAAGAAACGTATGTTATACCACTTATTCTATACTCAGAATTAGTTTCATTATGTTAAATGTAAATAAATGCAACTGTACAAGTGTTTATATAACCATCATATTTACCGTATGGCCTAAACCCTGCTCAATTTTAATGAATTGATCTGGTAAGATCCTTCACCACCGCTGCCCAGTGTAATTTAAATTGTAATAACAGTAAATAAATGTTACTTAATACGCCTATGTGTTACTTGTAAGCCTGCATGTAAAAATAAAAAAATGTCACTCCTCTGTACACTGAAAATGCTACTCTAAATATCATCTCTGTACCTCTGGCAACTATCACTGAAAATCAGCCATTCATAAATATATTAGAACACAGTCTTCCGTTTTCATGACAAACGGAAATGAGAATGATGAAAAGCAAATGCAGACGGATTAAAAGGAGGCTGAGGATGAGAATGAGGAAGATGAAGAGGAGGAAATGAAGGAGGAGTAGGAGATGAATGAGGAGAAGGGATAAGAAAAGAAGAGAAATCATAATTACAGATCTTGTTGCGTGCAAATAACGAATTACGAAGCAAGCATATGATACTCAAATGAATATATTTAAATATCTCAACCAGTCACAATTTTCCAAAAAAAGCGAACATATATCTGTGCACATGTCTCACACACATTGTGTAATTACACTCACACACAAATAGAATAGCACTGGAATTAACTGCAATTGAGTACACAGATGAGAGAACAAACAGAGGAAGATCTATTAAATTGCCCCTTTCACTGTTGGGGTCATTAAGACAACAAATCCAGGGCAAAGTTAAGTACAGAACCCAAATTCAGCCAATCACCAAAACTGACTAAACGCCAGCTTGAACCGGTTGAGTGTTATTGCTTCAGCCTCTAACCTCACCACCATCATGAGTGAAATGACCGACATCTGGCAATTCACATTCTCGCTTAGGCTTATCCAACTGATGCAATGTGATGTACATCATGTATTGTGATGCAACATCGCATAATGTTATGTAATAGCTCGATGTAATATCATGTAATGTTATGTAACATGATGTAGGGCCTAATGTGATGTAACATTACGAAGCAATGTGATGTAACGTCACAATGTAACATGATGTAATGTCAGGATGTAATGTGATATAATATCATTAATGCAGTGTAATATCATGATGCAATGTTATGTTACATTATGATTTAATGTGACATAATATCAAGATGCAATGTGATATAACATGATGGTGCAATGTAATGCAACATTATGATGCAATGTGCTGTAACATCATGATGTAACATGATGTAATAACATGATGTAATGTCATGTAATATCATGACATGTGATATATCTTGTAATGTGGTGTAATATCACATGATGTCATGACATCACATTTGCCTCAGCAGAAATATCTTTGAAACCAAACCTTTGTACCTCCTACAACATGGTGCACATAAACTGCATAGCTGTATCAAATTATCCATATACCATGTACCTGATATGGAACCATTGGGATTGGCATGCTTTAATCAATCTCATCGAGAAAATCTCTCTTAAAATAAGTCGAGTGCAAATGTTAAACGCGAGCAGTGCATACAATCAAGCAGTCCGCTGTGTGCCTTAGCCAGAGATGGTGGGTGAATGAAGAAGGCTCAGTCCTCTAGCTGTTCATCTGTAGTTGAGGAAAGGGAGGAGAAACTGAATCTGGATAAATTAATCAGGATAAATTAATTAAATGTGATAGATCATTTATCAAAGGTCACGTTACCAAAATAATCAGCCAAAATGCAACCTAATCTTGCCTACTGTACTCGAGGTCCATGGATAAAATGGCAAAACTAACAAGAAGTGCGATTTCAAAGTAGGAGCAATTGTAGCATAGCAGTTCTTTACTATTACAGTCTATAAGTACTATAGCATAGTATGGTAGTCATAACCGTAAATTTTAATAGTGCCATTGCAAGAGAAACCCATCCGAGCTAGGTGCTGCTGAACTGATAGCACAAAACTCCGATTGAGTAGAACAGACACGTTGGATGTGTGAAAAGAGTGATGAGATGACTGTGATCTGTTTTCATTAATGGTTGAATTGGTTAATGTAAGGCTCATGGAATCCAGCAGAGTCCTATGGATGTTAGGACTAGACAGAGACGGATGATTTCAATATGTATTAATGTGGGTGTCTAAGATGCATGGGAATAATAGTTCTCTGAGGCGTGGTCCCTGGACGGGTTGACAATCAATTGGCTGAAACACAGAGATGACAATGGGACAACAATGGGACAACAAAACATAAAATTAAGATTTACCGGTATGTATTCAGCAACACTTAGTCTGACACACCCAAAGTGGTTTAACAACTTATGAAGTGTCTATGTTACTCACATTCAACCTTTCACCTTTGTAGTGACTTGGAAAATTCTGCAGCACCTTAAGAATGCTGTGCATACACGGGGCACATCTCTAGTCTTCCCCTTATACACCTCAAGTACCACCAAGTACATTTATTCTCAGGGTTCACTTAGTACATTAAGGGTATACAAAGTGCACATACATGTGCAAGGCGTTCATAGTGCAAAGTCAAGTAACCTTGATGATGATGATGATAAATATGACGATTTTCTACAGCACCGTAACACGACACATGCCGTTACAAGGGTGCTTTGACAAGTTGAACACAGCTTATTACTAACCCATTAACTAGGCATGTCTCTCAACAGCAGTACTCAGAGGCATGACCTTGTGTTGAATGATATTTTGGGTGAAGTGCAGTAGCAAACCAAGAAGCTTGCAACCTATACATACAGGTTGTATGGACTAACAGCAAAGCATGAAATTCACTCCATGCTCTGGGATTCAAACAGTGGAGCTACAGAAGCAAGGCTAAGACGTACGAAATCTTCCTTGCTGTGGCAGCAAAACGTTTAAAACAGTCCAAAACATAGCAAAAGCTGTCAAACAATGAAGCCAACTGCAAGAACACACCAATCAAGTCAGTCTCTAAACAAACAGACTACCTGTTAAAAGCATCAACTTTAAGACAATGCTCTCTGATTGACTAAAGACTCACACATTATTGTTAGGACAGCAGATCATTCTGCATCTAAAACATAATCAGTAAACATCCAAGTCATTTGCCAGGGACTTCTTACAAGAATTCAAACAAAGACCCCACCCAGATCATGGCTACAGAACCTATGGCCCAACATTCCAGCATTTACCCAAACTTCAAGTCCCAACACTGTCACTGCTCTGTATCTAAAACTTGTTATGGGAATTGGTCAGCAGACCCACTGTCACTGCTCTGTTATGGGAATTGGTCAGCAGACCCACTGTCACTGCTCTGTTATGGGAATTGGTCAGCAGACCCACAGTCACTGCTCTGTTATGGGAATTGGTCAGCAGACCCACTGTCACTGCTCTGTTATGGGAATTGGTCAGCAGACCCACTGTCACTGCTCTGTTATGGGAATTGGCCAGCAGACCCACTGTCACTGCTCTGTTATGGGAATTGGTCAGCAGACCCACTGTCACTGCTCTGTTATGGGAATTGGTCAGCAGACCCACTGTCATTGCTCTGTTATGGGAATTGGTCAGCAGACCCACTGTCACTGCTCTGTTATGGGAATTGGTCAGCAGACCCGTCCTCCCATTCCATTCTGGTTCAGCACTGGGTCAAGAATAATGCAAAGCAGAACTGAAAAGAAATCCAACTGTGACTTATTCATTCAGAATAAAGAAGTCTTAAGACCCCCAGATGAGACAAAGACAATAAATCTCCTGAATACAATTACATTTCCATATAGGCAGCATGAGGCAAAAACATTCCGAAGCAGCAGTACCATCTGTCATCAAACAAAATCTTCGATGACGGTCATGATAAATACTCCACAACAATAGATAAAACTGCAGTCGCCTCTAGTCATCGCTGCTTTGCCAAAAGAGACTTTGTTAAGATAGTTTCCGACAAAAATTACCTTCACCACAGCATTTAAATCAAACTTCTCCTAAACTGATAACAATGACGATGACGATGATGATGATGGTGATGGCTATGATAATGATGCTCGTGATGGCGATGAAGACGACGATGATGATGACGACGACGACGACGATGATGATGATGATGATGATGATACTAAACAAGAACATCATTTTCTTTTGTTGCTCCAACATTTCTAGATGAGTTCTAGTTCATCCAGAAAATTGTTTAAATCCTGGGGGATCATTTCTACTTCTACTTCATGATAAAACAACAAAAATTATTCCAAGTATCAGTCATAATTTCCTTGATATTAATTCCAAGTATCAGTTCTAATTTCCTTATCCATTTTAAAACAATTTTGGTGTATTGCATTCTACAGGAACTAAAAACAGCAACAACAATGTTGCACTAATAGTAACTGCAATAATAAACTGCTGACAACATAGGCCTAACAGTCTCCACAACAACAGAAAGAAAGAAAAATGACAACAGCAAAACTACAAGACATAATCAAGAACAGATCCAGGATTTAAAGTTGGGGAAGGAATTAATTTGCAAATGATGGTCTGGCAAAATATAAACCTGCTTCAGTTTAAGATGTTTCCCCCTTCATCTGTCAATGATAATAGTACTAAATGACTGGTAATTAACTAATTAAGTAATTAAACATACTAAAACGTAAAAACATTATACACTGCGACACAAGACTTGCGCGCATGTATTAAATTTCATATAAAGGCAATTTAGATTGGATCCAGCTTAACGATTTATTATGGCATCAAAGGCAGTTGAAGTCAACAACAAAACATTTTTAGTTGTTTTGATCACTAGCATGGCAGTTTGCAGTTAGTACAAATTCAATTCAAGTCTATGATGTTACACAATTACACTAAAGACATTCACCGTTAGTAACTACTAGGTCTGCCTATGTTATTAAAAAACAACTACACTACAGGTAGATAAAAGAACACTCAACGTAAATTGGCATCAAATTACTATAGTCAAAAGAACATACGCTGGACACAAACTGACAGTGTTTTTACACTCTCCAGCTTTCTTACCTGGAAGCTCGCTTTCAAGCACTGGAGCTATACGGTGAAAAAATATTTACAGTTAATTTTACTTTGAAGTTGATTTACATGCAGAGTGCCAGACTACCAAAAGCTTTGAAGTGTAGGATGATTTGGCAGAGTTTGCAAAACTACAGGTAAATGATGTGTCAGTATTATCATAGCAATGGTTTTCTGACACTGTTGTCATGGTTGTCCTCATTATCATAGCAACCGTTTTTTGACGCTGTTGTCATGGTTATCATCATCACAGCAATCGGTTTTTGACATTGTTGTCATGGTTGTCATCATTATATTTGACATAGTTTGCAAAACCACAGGTAAATGATGTGTCTGTATTATTATTATAGCAACCGTTTTCTGACATTGTTGTCATGGTTGCCGTCATTATCATAACAACCGTTTTCTGACAATGTTGTCACGGTTGCCGTCATTATCATGGCAACCGTTTTCTGACATTGTTGTCACAGTTGCCGTCATTATCATGGCAACCGTTTTCTGACACTGTTGTCACGGTTGTCGTCATTATCGTAGCAACCGTTTTCTGACATTATTGTCATGGTTATCATCATTATCATAGCAACCGTTTTCTGACATTGTTGTCATGGTTGTCGTCATTATTGTCATCATCATTACCTCCTTATCATCAGTCACATCCACTACAACAAACACCATCCCCTTCAACACCCCCATGAACAATGCTGCAACAGAACACCTCATACTTCATCAAAACAACTCCATCAACACCACTACCGTCATTAAAAGCGAATTCTGCACAACGTCTGGATAAAAATCTTTGTCTCACAAACAAAGGCAACTTAGTCCACTCTGCAATCGATGGTAAGTGGACACTGGACACGCCACACAGGCGAAGAACCGAGTTAATGTACACCCATTTTGCAGGCACACATCACACAATAAATGCTTAGATACAATACAATAAGGCTGGCCACCATGCACAAAGAAAGCCAGCCACACCTTATGAATTAACTAACGTCTACCTGCCAATTAAAAATGGTGCATTCACATGCGTGATTGCTTTCCATCAACTGTCCGCTTGTACAGAGATCGAATTGCCATAAGGAAATGCCCACCTGATGCCGCTTGTATGCTTTTAAAACGATGAAGAATTAAAATCTGTGGCAGTGACTTTGATCTAAAGAAATTTCTGAAAGCTAGTTGCAGTAGTGCACCCTGCAGCTGCCTCTAGATAATTATGTAACCTATATCCTCACACAAATGTAAATACTAATGGAAATACCCAGAAGTCAAATGAACCACATTTGACAAGTACTCAGTAATTGCAAAGAAGTCCAAGTGACACTAGATAACAATACATATGCAAGAACAATTTAAATGAAATAACTATATAATATTTAAATTTTGCTCTTCAACAGCAAATTTAGTACTTAGTTGTCAAACTACTTTACATATATACAGAAATATCTGCCTTATATATATATGCATATCAGTCTATGCATATATATATATATACACTATTATATAATGACTTCATCTCATTAGTGTAATAGGTCTCATTCAAACCTTAAAATGCTGTCAGCCAAAGGGTCTCTTGAAATTTTTTATACTTAACTACGAAGAAATTAATACTAGAGGATCTGCATTGATTCTGTTTGCCAGGCAAATAAAAACAGTCATGTAAAACTTGAACAGCACAAATAGAAAATAGCCAGTCATTCCTTGACAATTCGTTTTAACCTAATCACAATTCACAGACTGGTTTCTAGCTTGGCAACCATTGTAATAACAGTAAACATGCCACAGAACAAGGGTTAATCAATTTAAACTTGTCAGCTCTATCACAATTGCAAGTCTACAATGTCTCTTACGAGTTTCCAGATGCCCATAGTTTACTGTCATAACTGAAGGCATAATTGGTCCTTTAGTGGGCACTCTGTGAGTGTTTCACATCTTCAGCAAAAACTATGGATAAGGGATATTGAACTTGTGGTTCACTTCAACAATGAAAAGATTTTTCCTAGTGTCTGAGAATGGCAACCTTCTCTAACTCTGCAGACATCTTGTCAACTGCACTAATCATGTGCTCTTTTTAACCCTAACATTATCTGGCAGAAATATTGAGCACCACGTCTGAGGGGATGTCGAAGGCCATGAGTATCTGTGTATTTTTGTGCATGTATGCATGCATGTATGTGTGTGTATATGTATGTGTGTATGTACTTATGTACCTGTGTATATATGTAATGTATGTATGTGTATATATGTATTGTATGTGTGTATATGTATGTGTGTATATGTATGTATGTATGTATGTATGTATGTGTGAAGAGTCTGTATGTCTGTATATAAGTGTGTGCAAGCAGCCTTCTACATCACCTTAGATGTGTTGCTCATACATACATACAGATACACACACATACATACATACAGATACACACACATACATACACACACAAACATGCATACATACAGGTTTTACATTCTTGTGGCTTACTAACAACACCACACATACATACGCTCAAACTACATTACAAAAGCAACTATTAACTGAGCATAAAATGAACTGACGTAGATCGCAGATTATAAGGTTGCCCAATACACTGACAGACATAGAGATAAACAGACAATGCAGATTGATGAAAATGCAGTCCAACTACATCAGTCAACATGCAGACAGACAGACAGACAGACAGACAGACACATAGACACACAGACAGACATTCGAACAAACAGACATACAAGATAGGTGCAGGCAGAAACAAAAACACAGACAAACAGGGTTACAGATAGACAGACAGAAAACAACAGACACAAAAACAGCAGTAACAACAATAATTGATAACAATATATTAGACAGACAGACAGACAGACAGACAGACAGACAGACAGACAGACAGACAGACAGACAGACAGACAGACAGACAGACAGACAGACAGACAGACAGACAGACAGACAGACAGACAGACAGACAGACAGACAGACAGACAGACAGACAGACAGACAGACAGACAGACAGACAGACAGACAGACAGACAGACAGACAGACAGACAGATTAGAAAACAGGTAAGAACAGATATTCAATGCACTCAGATGACCTGTTAATCTTTCAGCCTGTCATAGATGCATTATGAGTCTCAAACAGAAGCCTTCCTATATGGTTTCATGGCCGGAATGGTTAATGAATCCGGTCCTAACTCTGATGCACAGTGCTACTGGGGATGATGATGATGATGATTACGCATAATTATTTCAGTGAGCAGCAATGCATTGATTTTCTATATCCGGTCATTTTTAATTTGCAGCACAGTTCCTGAGGAATAGGTTCTATTTGTGCTAATGAGGAGATTAGTCGTTAGGTTTCGTTACTTAGGGAGGTTGCAGTTCTTCTGAAAAATAAAGCTTAGTCAGATCTGATGTAACTAAGTATTGAATACAGTAAAACATTTTACACAACATTTTAGAACATACAGACAATAGGATGACAGTAATATGAAAAGAATCCAGTTCATTAGAAAGTGTAACACAGCAAGAGGAGATGTGGCTCAAATTAGGTATCATCTGTTACTACTATATCATGTAAAGTGTTGCTGAGCACCGGTTGAGTGGCACCATAGCAAGTACTGCGTGATGATGATGATGATGATGATGATGATGATGGTGATGATGATGATGATGATGATGATGATGATGATGATGATGATAATGATGATGATGATGATGATGATGATGATGATGATGATGATGATGATGATGATGATGATGAGGTCTTGACTCCTCAGATTATGCGATGGAACTAAGAGGATGAAGATGAAGCCGATTAATCAGGGCTGTTGCTTACATATCGGATGCAGGAGTTCAGCGTGGAGCATTTATTTGACGAGGCCCAGAGGAACACAGTTAGCTATGTAAATAGCACAGGACATGTCTGTTTTGGATCATGGGATGATGTAATAAAGGTTAAAAAGCAAAAGAAAAAGATAACAGATCTCTTAACACAGCTACAAAGAAATTCTTTAGAAGTTTGATACAAAATAGTTAAAGGAACTTACTGCTTTAACAACACGACAAAAGGTATGCACATAACAAAGGAATTTTGGGCTGTGATTACTGCCTAACTGCATCACATATGCCATGTTCATATTCACAGCAACACAAAGGCCACCCACTATCTACCTTACTTCACATATGTGACACCAGGGCTCAAAACCCGTCACTTGTCGCTTCCCAGATACTGTGCTAGGAGCTGAAATAGGTGAGAGGGGTCAATCATATTGAATATTCTTTCAATTCAGCAGTTGCCTATGAGTTTGCCATAATTTGCAAAGTAGTAACCAGACTTTGCGCTCCATCTTACCTTCGTGACCTTTGCCGCCCGGTATCCGATGTCGTAGCGCGTCGGGCACTACGCTCCTCGGCCAGAGGGGAGCTCTTGGTCCCGCGTGCTCGTTCTTCTATTGGGCAGCGCCGGGCTTTCTCAGTTGTGGGTCCCTCCACTTGGAATGGGCTCCCGCTGGAACTGCGATTACTACCTCTGAATAATTTGCCTGCATTTCATAAATTGCTCAAGTCTTTCTTTTTTAGCCGTGGCTGAGCTGGGAGCGCACCTGAGTAGGTATCTTGAAGGAGCGCTATATAAATTTTCAGAATGAATGAATGAATGAATTTGAAGCCATCTGCTTCACTTGATACAGAATATAGTCCTTTATTGCCCAGCAAAATTGCAGAGTAATGGTTGCTAAGGACTTTGATGACACGAATATTCTAAAACTTTTTATTCAATTTTCTCATTTGTTATGATTATACTTATGAAAGAATCAAACGAGTATAACTTCAGTTAGAAATACGATATTTTGCAACGATATTTGTAAAAAGTATTTTGAAGCACATTAACTGTAGAATATGTCTGAATAAAAAGGTCAGAAACCGACAAGCGACAGGTTTTGAGCCCATGTGTCACACATTGCCAAGCATTACGAAAATGCGGGCTGATGAGACAACCAGGTCATTTTCATCGCAGAAGGAAGAAATCTGAGGTCAATGATGGATGACAGCAAGAGGCATACATATATATCTCTTAAGTAAGATTAAGCACAGTCTGCAAGTTTTATTAGTATGGAGCACTGCATTTCTGACCCCTCTCCAAAGAGGGATTAATTCGAGCCTGAAGGAAAAGAAGAAGAAGAAGAAGACTGCATTTCTAATTCATAGCACGATCAATCAGGGAATGCCAGAGCCAACAGGTGCATCTTCCATCTGGCACGTCAACACTTCTGTGACATCAATCTCCTCTAACTGCCGCACGTGCACTGCTGCTGCATCTCAGTGATATGTCTACAGAAAATTGTTGCAACAAAGACTCATTTGCGATAAATTTACAGCTCACAATTGGTTTCTTGCAAAATTCTGAATCACTATTGATAGCTAAATTATGCTTACATTTAGAGTCAGCGTTTTTTCTATACGTGTCCATGATGTTCAGAGAGATCAGTGGTGACGTCATGTTTGCCCTAAACACAAATAATGCTAAGACATCAACCAGAAGCATTTAATTAGCAGTATTAATAAATAACATTAGCAAAAGTTCTGCACAGAAAGATTATACTAGCAACTAATTACAGTGCGTGTTATATGGAATTAAGTACACCTGTGTCTTCAGCAGAAATTGTTTTTAACACTTTAAAGACGAGCTGCATTGGCTTCCGAGTCAGTTTTAGTTTTTAGTACACTCTCGTTGTTAAGTGTTAAGGCATGACCTCAAAGAAACCCACTTGTTCACAAACAAGTAAAAACTCCTAAGAAGTTATGTGTGCGCAAGTAGGCATGTAAATTTCTGTTTTGCCTCTCTGCAATAAACCCCTGTCAGAATTAGGCCCAAAAAAAATAATGGTGTGTTTCCGGTAACGCGACCGAGTCACTTTTTTGACGCGACTCGGATAATTTTGGGAAAAAATTTTTGTCCCGTAACCCACAGCGTGTCAGAGTTGCAGATTTCCGACAATTGAAAACATTGCATTCCGTGCAGACGTGCAGAATTGCGACATTATAACTGCGCTCACTAAATCAGATGGCTTCGGGAAATCAGCGGTCTTTCTATGTCAATAAGTGCACCGTTAATTAGAGCAATGAATTGGCTGTAAGTTTCCCACGGTCAGTTTTTACAAAAGTGGGAGGGTCGGGGAGATAATAGATCCGAAAGTCGGCGATTTTCCCACGGTTTCTCGCCAGCGTTATTTCACTAATCCGATAATCATAGGTATTCAATCTTTCAGCAAATTCTACGATTATCGTAGGTACCACAGTAGGCCTACAAGTAAAGCTTCCTTTGTAAAAACCAGCCTTAAGGTCAGCCTCAGCGTCCTAAGCAAACAGCAACATCTACGATTATCGTAGGTACCAAAGTAGGCCTACAAGTAAAGCTTCCTTTATAGAAACCAGCCTCAAGGTCAGCCTCAGCCTCCTATATAAGCAACCAGTCTACTTAGCAACCAACCTCCGTAGCATTTAACCTTAACCATCCTTCTTGGCAACCAAATATTGTAGCAAACAGCCTCAATGTCAGCCTCTTTAGCACTCAGTTTCAGAGTCAGACTCGGGCCGAGTCTTTAGCAACTAGCCTCTTTAGCAACCATCCTTAACAGCCAGCCTCCTTCGCAGCGAGTGTTCTTAGCAACCGTCCTCCTTAGCAACCGCCATCTTTAGCAACAACTTTCTTATCAACAACACTCCTTTGCAACCAGCCTCTTTGAATATCGATCTCTAAAGCACCCCTCGGACACGGTTTGGGTCCGCTACTCCGGGGTCCGCTATACATGCCCTATATACATACCTACATACATACATACCGAGATACATGCATACATACATACATACATGCATGCATACACACATACATAGAGTATGCATGCATACATACATACACACATACATACATGCATACATACATTCATACATACATACATGTATGCATGTATGTATCTCTGTATATGTGTATGTATGTATGTATGCATGCATACTCTATGTATGTATGCATGTATGTATGTATGTATGTATATAGCGGACCCCGGAATAGCAGACCCCCGAAATAGCATTGTATAAAAATATTTTACCAAAATAAAAATATTTTCCTACCTACCTACCCCGTTTTTTAAAACTCTGTTACCGGAAACACACCATTATTTTTTTTTGGCCTTATGACAAATATCTGATCGAATCTACAAACTTGCCAGAAGCTCTCTCTACACAGGCATTTCACTCAAAACTGATAACACTGCTCTTCAAAAATTCTATCCTGACTTCTCTTTCTCCCTACCTCTCTCGCCATTTCAATTCTAAACCCCATCCACCATAACCGTTTGCCTGCCTTGCCCTTTGGATCTTGATCAGGAACCGATTTTTGACCCTCAACGCCTGTGAATAAGTTGACTGCTTTTTGGCACTGTAGAAATCTCTAGATTACGGTACGATTATGATAAATTTCACAAGTCATATCTGAATTTTAGCAGAAACATGTCTATTCTTTTACATAAACCTCTGTGGACTACATATTGCCTTAGGTTACCCATATATTAAAGCACCATTTTGGTCTGGAGTGCACTCACACGTCATCAGTAATCTCACCTCGGTTACTTTTCTTTATCTGCTTCGTCAAAAGCTTACATAACCTCTCCTCTGCTTGCACTGTCCTGCGCTGCCTTCCACTCACGACTGAAAACCGAACTCTTCAAGCTATCCTATCCTGATTCCATTCCTGGGCCACCACACAACCGCCGTCATCACCGATTACCACCGTAGCACTAGCTGCTGTCTCCTCGGCTTGACCTCCCCGGACTCTGGCTTGGCACCGGAACGGACAAGGCGGACATGGCTATTGCGGACTTGATTTGATGTAGCGCCGGTGTTTAACCTGGCGTGGCTTTTGTGTGGCGCTTAGAAATTTCGGAGATTTACATTTACATTACATTACATATTTACATTTCCGCTGGCCATAACGTTTATCATGATGCATCTATTCGCGAATTATTTATATACTGACTATAAATGTTTGCTAAGACCGTGACATAGTATGTAATGCACATACGATGAATAAGCTTCTCTTACTTACTTGTTTATAAAATCGTTTCGTCCCAAACACACCTGCTGCAGTGTTGAAACGTCCTCAGAATGTCCACAATCGACAGAATCGAATCCAGCATCAAACCATAGCGTGCAACCAAGAATAATATCTTTATTATGTCCTTTAGTTTAGTTTTTAAACGAGAAAATAACTTGAAGCATGAAACGAAATGTAAACAAACACGTTGCTATGGCCTAGATAGCATCAAGCAATCGGCGGCGTTCTGTACCACGTGATATTTTCTGGATACAAGTTCCGGTCATCGAGTGAAGCTAATTTTCACCCAATCCTTATCTCATTCCAAGTGGGTACAATGGTATCAAAACCGATATCGCCCAGATAGTTTAATCTCAAAACGCTGGGATACGCATGGATACGAAGCACAGACAAAGTCGACCAGACAGTAACATTTGTTTTGCAGTCGGTTGCTTTGCATACACATGGGCCTACATGTAGGCCTACGAAATAGTCCTACTTAGGCTATGCTAGGCCTAATTGATTTTAGACTGTCCTAGTGAAACTAATTAATATTGATTAATATCGATTGGCCTCAAAATGACTGTTAAAGCGCTTATTTCTATTGCATAATATCTGTTGCATAACACTTTTATAGCGAATAGTTGCAAATCAGCTGACAAAAGCCTGACGTATAGGCCTCCTATAGGCCTATATTTTTATATATAGGCCTATATCTTAATGCAAGTGGTTTTAATTACTCCCTCTCCTCCAGTCTGGTTTTCAGTAGAACCATTCTACCGAGAGCCTACTGGTTCGCCTCCTGTCTGATTTATATGGCTAGTGGTCTGGTTACTCTGTTGGCAGTGGCGGCGCCACGATTTGAAAAGTGGTACGGCAAATTAGAGGGTCTGGGTAAAAGTGTACGGCAAAATTATGTTTTTGCCGTAAAACCTTCACAAGTGATACGGCAAAAGTCGTACAACAAACATAGGCGGCGCCGCCACTGTCTGTTAGCCCTAGATCTTTATAACAGTTAGGCCTAGGCCTACTTTAGATCTGCATTTGACTCAATTGACCACACCACCCTTCTCCAGCGCCTTTCAGTCTCTTTGGAGTGGTTGGCAAACTATTAGACTGGCTCTGCTCTTTTCTTACTGGTCGCTTTAAGTTAACTGTGTCGTGACTTGCTCTTCTGGGTCCTCCTGGGTTCCTGCTCTTTTTGGTGTTCCCCAGGGTCCGTCCTTGGCCCATTGCTCAAACATTCTGTTCACTTCTGATATCATAAGTTCCTTGTTGCGGTCCTGTGGGCTACTGCATCACTTCTATGCTGATAACATACAAGCATACAGCAATTGCCGTCCAATGGAGACATCTGCTTCTGTTGGCCTCTGATGTTTCGTTCCATTGACATACTTTCTAGATGGATGGCTTCTATAGTCGATTAGGACTATACTGCTGAACCCATCTAAAACTCAGTTTATATGGCTTGGTGATGGCAGACAGCTTTGGCAAAGGTTGACCTGCACTTGTTAGCAGAGACCTTGCCCTCCTCCCCCATGTCTCTTTTTCGCTCACTATCCGGGATCTCGGGGTAATACTTGACCAAGAGCTTGCTTTGAGACAGGAGGAGGATTGGGTGGAGCGGGTTGCCTGGATGGTGAAGAGATCACGGAGGTACTTGGACTGGGAATATTATAGAGTTGTAGGTTATAGTGAGAGGACTTTGAAGTGGATTAGCTCAGACATTTTTTGATGATTGGAGTGATATGATGCTCGGGCGTTCTATTAGGCCTAACAGCCCTGGCTAGTGAAGCAGGAGCGCGAGAGGTTGGAGGTGTGGTTAGAGAAGGCGGTGTAGATCAATTTAAGTAATATCACCAGTCTTGTTGTCAAGACCTTAAACCTCAAGACCAAGACCAAGACCAAGACCTTGAACCTCAAGACCAAGACCAAGACCAAGACCTTGAACCTCAAGACCAAGACCAAGACCAAGACCTTGAACCTCGAGACCAAGACCAAGACCAAGACCTTGAACCTCAAGACCAAGACCAAGACCAAGACCCAAAAAATCGCAATCAGGTCAAGACTTCTAAAATTATCAAGTCGGAATATTCGCTATTTTAATGAAAACATGAGTCTTTTATTTTATTCAAGCAAATTAACTTTAAATGCAAACTGCAGAGAAACCTGAATTTGTATTCAAAAGTCCTTCATGCAAACTATTATTCCAAATGCCTTTTGTATTTTATAAAAACCAATTCGCTCAGAATATTCTGACCAAAACGTGCCTGGTGGGCCTCATTAAAATTTCGCCATGTGAAAAAATACGTTCTACCGGTGCTGAAGTCGCTGACACACACACACACACACACACACACACACACACACACACACACACACACACACACACACACACACACACACACACACACACACACACACACACACACACACACACACACACACACACACACACACACACACACACACACACACACACACACACACACACACACACACACACACACACACACACACACACACACACACACACACACACACACACACACACACACACACACACACACACACACACACACACACACACACACACACACACACACACACACACACACACACACACACACACACACACACACACACACACACACACACACACACACACACACACACCTACACACACACACACACACACACACACACACACACACACACACACACACACAGAAGCTTTTCAAGCACTGGATGTAAATGTACAGATAAAATGAGCCCTTTAGAAATCTTCCCATGGTTTATCATACCGTCTGATACAGAATAACTGTTGCTGCTGCCAATGGGTTTTCCTGACCAACAAGACTTGTATACATCCATAGATATTGGTCGTATGATGCAAGCAGCCTTGATACAGAATTCTTGAGTTCTGTTAAATGACTGTTCATATTGACAGCCGGTCTTGGTCTTGGTCTTGCGAGACCAAGACCAAGACTTTGAACCTCAAGACCAAGACCAAGACCAAGACCTTGAACCTCAAGACCAAGACCAAGACCAAGACCTTGAACCTCAAGACCAAGACCAAGACCAAGACTTTTAAAAACGAACTCGAGTGCACTCGAGACCAAGACCCTGGTCTCGAGGACAACAAGACTGAATATCACCAAATTTATTAGTATGCAATTCACTGTATATTATTTTCACATGGTGAGAAATCTCACAATAAACCAGAGCATTACTTTATTAGTAATTACCCACACTAGCGCAACTGAGGGGGTTGGAAATTACCCCTCTGGGGTGTGCAAAGAAGACTTAACCGGGGAGGTCCTAAGAAAAATTAGGGGGTTGAACCCCCAATCCCCAACAATTCTCACCCTCAGTTAACTATATTTTGTTCTTAGTGACTTTGACATCAGTTAGGTTGGCATAGCCTATGCCTAGAGCTGACTTTTGTAGGGTACGAAAAACCGCTATATTAGGCCAAAGTGTCCACATAACACGTATTGTAGCATACACAACATATGCATGCATGCACACATAGGGTCTACACTGTACTCTACAGGCATACAATCCTAAAGTCAGGTTTGTTGTGCACTATATAGGTAGGGCCTGCGTAGTTCCCCAAGACGTAGGCCTGTTCAGACAGCGCTCGTGAATAAGCTGGTGCCTTGCGCGCTTAGCTTTCAATTCAGTGAGGCCTTAGAAATATGGAGTTTACGATTCCTATCTTGAGACGTTCTGTTGTGGGCTAACTGGCCAAGACCTGTCAAAAAGGCCCTAAATCTATATCAAAATGATATCAATTATGACGTAGGCCTACTGAACTAAACGACTAAAATATTTTTTATATTAAGCGCCGATCAGCATTCCAGAAAAAACAGCTCACACAAAAACCATGTTACTTTCTGTCTTTGTAAGAAAAACGAAACCGTAATGTTCTTTGAGTTTTGACTATAAGCCTATTGTAGTCAGGTTTTGGTGTTTTAAAAGAAACATACAGTTGTATGCGCATTGCTGAACATTGCCTATATTTGGATAACTCGATCAAGATATGAATCGCAGAAACCTTAGTTGGACCAATGACCAATTACCTGTCAGGCTGTCACTCGTAGAAAATAAGGCTTCTTCATGTCTGGCACTTCTGGGACTCCGTTAACCAATAAGTGGAAGCAGTTTTATAATTTTCTGGCGAGTATCTATAGATTTACAGCCATGGGCGCCCGCAGCATAGGTCAAGGGGGGTCGCGTGACCCCCCTGGAAATCATGATGTGACTGAAAAGAGAATCATGGATACTGAAAACCTTACTCTACAAGTTTGAAAGCAACAGCAAATGCTGGCTGTTGACGAGAAACCCCAGAGTTGATGCTCTATAGCAGTGTTTCTTAAAGTGGTGGTCCGCGGACCGGCGCCGGTCCGCGAAGCTCTGGTCACCGGTTCGTGAAACAGTCCGTAAAAATTCATAACTTTTCAACTTTTGGGTAAAACATCAGTGACATATGAAAAATATTTCAGAAATAATGTGAAACTGTTAATCACATGATTCACATCATGATAGTGTACATTGTAAAAAGCGATTTAGTTTGGCTGGCAACTTTAGCAGCAAAACCCATGAATCCCCCATACTTTATGTACGTATCCCCAGGTTGCGATCCCGCACTTGCCATTAGTGGTCCGCGAAAAGCAATATAAAGATGGTGCCGGTCCCCAGCTTGAAAAAGTTTAAGAACCACTGCTCTATAGAATTAATAGAAATAACAGGTACAGTAGGCCATGGACTTCTTGATTAGCATATAATATCCAGATGTACTCAGGCAGTCAGACGGCTACGGTGGATGGAGTTTAGAATTGAAGCGGTGAGGAAGGCAAGTGGAAGAGGAGGAAGCAGGTTAAGATCTGTGAAAGAGCTATGTTTTGGGTGAAAGCCATATGGAAAGATGACAAGAGGTAAGGTTTTGGTGAGTTCAAATCAAATCAAAGTAGTTTATTAGAAGAAACATACACTCTATTCAATCAATGCTGCATCGACAAAAGAAAAGACCGTCCTGTGAACAAAACATAATTTAAACAATACAGTCAGTTACGGTAGCCTAGGCAGGAAGGAATATAATATGTATGTGCAATTCTAATAGGATGCCACTAAGGGCCAAAGTTCGTAGGAAGGATGTGATTCTGATATTTGTCGTAATTCTGATATTTGTCGTAATTCTGGTGAGCGTTATTCAAGAGAAGCAGATCAGCTAATTACACTCTTCCAAAGTCCAAACTTCATAAATGAGATTGTATTATTGGCCAAAATTTATTTCACTGAAATGTACGCTAGGCTGGATTCATTTCTTCTGTAGACCCTATAGCTAATGTTTTCTTTGGCGGTAGGTAGTGCAAACCACTGCGAAAGGTTTAGGCCTACATGAGGGGCACACAGAGTTATGTTTCTTTCAATGCTTTGCAGTGTATTAATAGCATTCGGTGATTTGAATAAATCAATTACATATATTTATATATTACACAACTAACTCTCCCGGCCATGGGCGTCGATCCAGGAGGGGTCGAGGGGAC
The DNA here is from genome assembly GCA_963556255.1 of Allolobophora icterica. Lineage (NCBI taxonomy): Eukaryota > Metazoa > Annelida > Clitellata > Crassiclitellata > Lumbricidae > Allolobophora > Allolobophora icterica. The sequence goes on along the minus strand of OY744615.1, from coordinate 28,664,592 downwards.
AAGACCCCCACCTTTAACAGTGGGGGGACACACCATACATCCGACCCCCAAAATTGAGAAGAAACACCGAAAAAAAGGTCATAAAATTTAACGAGCGAAAAATTTTTTTTACCGTTTTCCCCAGATCAGTTCAAAAGTGTCCCCCCACCTGTCAAACAAGATCGCCGCCAGTGCTCCCGGCCGTGATTGACCTCCCCTGCAAAAAATCCTGCGGGCGCCCATGTTTACAGCCAACGACAGAAGGCGTAACAATTCCTTAGTTAGTTACCTGACACGTTAAGTGAGAAAATGTGCATTGATAAGGTTTCTCTATGTTTCGATCCTTTTGCTGGGGCGTAACTTTGGTCTAGAAAGTGGGGGGGGGTACCAAATTTTACATTGTTTCTGCATCACGACTGTTAAATAATTATAATGACATAGCTTGTATGATGATGATGATGATGATGATGATGATGATGATGATGATGATGATGATGATGATGACGACGACGACGACGACGACGACGATGGTGGTGGTGGTGGTGGTGGTGGTGGTGGTGGTGGTGATGATGATGATGATGATGATGATGATGATGATGATGATGATGATGATGATGATGATGATGATGATGATGATGATGATGATGATGATGATGATGATGATAGCGACAATAATAATAATAATAACAATGAGAGTGATGAACTGATGATGATTGTAATCACACCGATGATAATGCTCGGCAATTGTTTGAATCATGAGGGCTTCCTTAGATAAAATAATAATGGACAAAGACAATGAGTATGAAAAGTGGGGGTTCGGTACCCTCCAGTCCAAAAAGTGGCGGGCACGGGTACCCCTCGTACCCCCGTAAATTACGATATGGCAGGGGCGTAACTTTGGTCTAAAAAGGTGGGGGTACCAAATTCTTACATAGGCTACACGACTTCGAATAGGAAGCAATGGAGAATGTTTATCATGACGATCGCTAGAGCTCCAGAAGTTGACAGCACAAGATGAGGTGAGGCTACACGAAGCAAGGCGTAGACTGCGATCTTTGGGAAGGCACCAGTGATGGGCAATAGTTAACTAAAAAGTTGCTAACTTTTAGTTTAACTAAAAAATTTTAGTTAAGGAAGAAGTTTAACTAAAATAAAATAGTTTAGTTAAAACTATAGTTTAACTAAAAAATTTTAGTTGCTAACTAAAAAGTTTAACTAAAAAAATCAGCAATATGCAACTATTTTTCCACAGTGAACATTGAACAAAAAACATTTTAACAGTGCATGGTTTTAGCATTAACAGCCTGTGTTTTCAAATTCATACACTACTTACAGTACACATGTAACTGTGTGCCAGAATAGTACACACTGCATAGTTTGAAGGCGAAATTGTCATTCACGCTTTGCATTATTACAGTTCATTTAACGTCTTTTATTGTGAAAATGTTTGTCGTAAAAAGTTGGAAAAAGGTGGAAAAAGTTTAACTACTTTTTTTTAGTTTAGTTAACTAATTTCCAAAATCAGTTGCCAACTTTAGTTAAACTATATTTTTTTAGTTGGAAAAAAGTTTTAGTTTAACTAAAAAAAATAGTTTAGTGCCCATCATTGGAAGGCACCCTATTAAAATATTGATTGGCATTATTCGTACCACCCACAAATTACGCCTATGTCCTTTTGGACTCCAGGAATTAGCCAATAAGTGAAAGCAATTTGAAAGTGCCTAGATGAATAGCTATTTAGGCCTGTGGGAAGCATAAAATCTCATAGCAGGACAAGTTCCCTAACGCACGTGTATGAGTAAAGTGAGGATCTATAAAGTTTGACTGCAGGATGTTGGTTTCAAGATCAGGTTCTTAAGAAGAGGTGTGACTAAAGTAGATTTAAAACACAATGGAAACCAGCCTTCAGGAAATTATAAGTGAGCCAGATGTGCAATAAATAAGATATATACAAAAATTGATTGATTGATTGATTGGATAAAACGTCAGAAGAAGAAACGGTAAGCGATGCAGGTATGGAGTTCATCAGAAAGGATTTAAGGACAACTCGAGTTAGACAGGATTTTCAAAACAGCTGAATTAGGCCTATAGGTAGGCCTAATATGTCGTTAACGGCGGTGCCAAAAAGTCCACCAAGCAGTAGGTCGCTATATCTTAGATTAACAGTACACTGAGCAATTTTACATTTCACATTAGTTAACAAAAGCCCCAAACGTACTTCCTGGTTCTCTCTTTCCGAGTGCTGGCAGTTGACAACATCGTTTGAATGCAGAAGCCGCTGGGATATAATATCATAGATAATGCAGTTGTATACAGGCCTGTATCAGCTATAGGGCGTATACCTAAACGGCTGATTGTGCCCCACAGGCAAGTTTATGGGACTTTTATATATCAACCTTATATAGCCTATATATATAATAAAATTATATCATATTTATACGCACATGGATGGACCGTAAACATGAATATGTGCCGTTGCCTGCATACAAAACCCATCGAGTATTCGAGGCATTAAACTTGAACGGTTGGTTGGCTCTTGATCTGCAGCAGGACCCACGCTATAGCATCATCATCTGTGATGATGCATCGATTCAGTGAATGGCGCATATCCATAAAGCAGCATCAGCAGCAGTAGCATCAGCAGCAGAAGCCTCTCATCTCCTCCATCCCCCATCGCTCGACCGAATCCTCGATTAAGATGCTCGCTGCCTCCCAATTAGGGCCATAAATGGATCTCATGATAAGGGCCTGACGAGTGGAGACGCTTTCATCCCAAATCCCCTCATTCTCGACGCCGACACGAACAGGACGATCACTTCCGATTTTCTTATTAAATAATTTCATGATATCCAGAAAGACTTCTTTTATTATATCTATATACCGTTAAATCTCTCATGTGTATTTGTATACGTAAACCCGTTTATATATACAAATAAAACACTACATACTCTCCTGTCTTCGGCACGTGCAGTGGAGGTGAGACTTCGATCATGTGCAACCATGCAGGGTGTGAATTGTCGGAGGGTTTGGGGTTCAACCCCTAGTCTTTCTAGCGTTGAAATCACTGCTTTCAAATTTCGTTGACATCAGTTTGTAAAATACGGATAAAATGTTCAAGGTCTCTTAAGTATGCGCAGTCTTTTTTCTACAATTCCCACGCTGCATATATATTTTATAGGCCCGTTTAGTTTATATAGGCCTACATAATACATACATACATACATAGTTCTTGCCGCCTGCACAAGGCTGACCTTTGTGTTCTTATAATATATATATATTCGTTTTATAATTTTTATTCAGCTCTTGCTGACAAACCGCAGCATGCCTGCAGTTAAAACTTCGCATAAGTGAGGAATATTCTGCATGTAAATAGGGGCCTACCGCTTAGGGAAATAAAGTTTTAACATAAGACTGTTGATAATATTATTTCATACTCTTGTCTAGAGTCTAGACAGCCTTAAGGATATTATATACATTGGCGTCCGGAAGGGACAAGGGGGGCATTTACCCCCTCTGGATTTTGCGCATATTTTACCAAATTTTAATCTTTTGATAATTATGTTTATTTCAACAGTCCCAACACAATTTCCAATGCGAAAAAACAATTAATTATTTAGGTAAAGTCCTTTGGTCATTATTTATCTTTAAAGTTGTCGCGTGTTCTGTGTTCTATTCCATGCAAAAACGTCAATTTGCTCCCCCTACAAAAATATTGACCCACCCCTACAAAAATTTCCCCCTACAAAAATTCATGCAGACGTCCATTAATATATACATACACTGCCAGCAGTTTCAGAGGCAATAAGTGGGACCCATGCGGGCTCTATACCGATTTTAGATGGGAATATGGGTCCTGTACGGGCTCAATATGGGGGTGCTGGCAGTGGCGGCGATCTTGTCTGAGAGGTGGGGGGGACAAAGTCGGCCACAATCTCGTCGACGACCGTTTTTTTAAATCTTGTCCCCCCAAAAAATTTTCTGACACTTTATCTCAAAAAAATTTCCGCTTTCATCTCCGAAAAAAGTTGATGACCTTTTTTTAGTCCTTCACCTACTTTCGTGACTTTTCCATGCCTTCAAAATAACTCCCGACTTTTTTAGCTATTCGTTTCCACATAATTTTTCGCCTTTTTTTCCTTCTCTTCCTTTTTTCCTTCTCTTACACAATTTCATGATTTCATTACTTTTCTCTTCAAATTTTTTTGGGGGGACACTTCTGCTCAAAACAACTTTTCTGGTCAAAAACGCACTCAAAACTCATTTTCGCCCTCACACACAATTGCATTTCTTGACCTTTTTTGATGTATCTTCAAAATTTGGGGGGGTCTGATGTATGGCCTTCAAAATAACTCACGACTTTTTTTTTAGCTATTCGTTTCCACATAATTTTTCGCCTTTTTTCCTTCTTTTCCTTTTTTCCTTCTCTTACACAATTTCATGATTTTATTACTTTTCTCTTCAAATTTTTTGGGGGGATACTTCTGCTCAAAACAACTTTTCTGGTCAAAAACGCACTCAAAACTCATTTTCGCCCTCACACACAATTGCATTTCTTGACCTTTTTGATGTATCTTCAAAATTTGGGGGGTCCGATGTATGGCGTGACCCCCCACTCTTAAAGGTGGGGGTCTTGTCCCCCTCGACCCCCCTAGATCGCCGCCCATGCGTGCTGGCGGGGTATAAATATAACCTGTACGTGTAGGCCTGTGCATACTTAAGAGACCTCTAATAATAGTGATACAGTAACATTACCCTCAAGGTGCCCTCATACGATATCCTAAAGGGTCTACACCTTGTCTTTGCGCTAAACTTAAACCCTAACTCTGATTGCACGTGCCATTAAGTAACGTCACGTCGTTTCCATAACTCTTAGGCATAGGTTGTAACCATCTACACGTGCGTACTTATTTAGACACGAAGCATTGCGTGCTTGTGTGCACTAGCCGTCGAAGCGTTGTAGAGACGAAGGAAACCATTGGTCACGCCAAATCCACATTTTCAAATGCCTCCGATCCGCAGATGTTTTCCTGTCCTCGCTTCTTCTTCTTGAACAGGTCATACATCTTCATTGACCGTAGGCTGCACCTGCTGGCTTCACCTCTTCTCCAGTCACGGAATGCACTTCGATAAATGGATTACAAGGGTTCGTGTGGGCTCTTCTTCCATGGGCCTCTCTTCCTCTGCGTCTGTATACCCACCTGTCTCTGTTTCTTTCTGTGTGTGTCTCTCTCTAGGCCTATCTATCTATCTCTCTGTTTCTGTCTGTCTGTCTCTGTCTGTCTCTCTACCGATTTCTTAACCTACGTGTCTCCCCTTCTTTTCTCTGTAGGCCTATACTTGTTTGTCTCTTCATCTCCTCTTTTCGCTGTCTCTATATGCGTGCTTCTGTCTCTGTCCGTGTCTTTCTTCTTGCCTCTCTTTATCTCTTCTTGTCTCTCGCTGTTTCCTATTTCTACTTACATGTATCTTTCTATTTTCTTCCTCCTCTGTGTCTACCTACCTTCATCTTTACATGCTTTTCTCTGTCTCCATTTGTATTTTACTCTGTACCTATTTTGCTGTCTGTCTGTCTGTCGGTCTTGCTGTCCCCCTCCCCTCTCTCTCTCACTGTCTGTCTGTCTGTCTGTCTGTCTCTGTCTGTCTCTGTCTGTCTGTCTCTGTCTGTCTCTGTCTCTGTCTGTCTGTCTGTCTCTCCCCTCTCTCTCTCTCTCTCTCTCTCTCTCTCTCTCTCTCTCTCTCTCTCTCTCTCTCTCTCTCTCTCTCTCTCTCTCTGTCTCTCTCTCTCTGTCTCTCTCTCTGTCTCTCTCTCTGTCTCTCTCTCTGTCTCTCTCTGTCTCTCTCTGTCTCTCTCTGTCTCTCTCTGTCTCTGTCTCTCTCTGTCTCTCTCTCTCTCTCTCTCTCTCTCTCTCTCTCTCTCTCTCTCTCTCTCTCTCTCTCTCTCTCTCTCTCTCTCTCTCTCTCTCTCTCTCTCTCTCTCTCTCTCTCTCTCTCTCTCTCTCTCTCTCTCTCTCTTTCTACTTGTCATTAGCTTGAGTCTATCTCTGAACAACGTCTTTAGCTATTCTTTTAAATCAGAGATGCAGCGATCTTGACTATACACGTATACTATACTTTTAACGCGTATGCAATGTATAGACTATTTAATTAGATAGAAATGTTATCGTATAATAGAACGATCAATACCTGACCATAGATGACAATTAAGTTTGTGCAGATGTGTGTCTGCGTTATGTGATGGTTCAGCTGACAGTGGGTGCCAGTTGATTGCGTGGTCGCTAAGGCCGACCTGTCATTTCCATAAAATTATTATAATATCATTACAGGAGACATCTGCAATAGCTCTGCTACATATAGCAAGGCGACACCTATGGGCGTCGCAGACTTTCCTAGAATTTCGAGAACGATATAGCGACAAGTCACGCATTATTAACTAAAGGTGCAGTGCACCTAGATTTTTTTTAATCTTTTATTAATTTCGATACATATCATTATTACTAGCTTAGCCTATATTATTATCACGTAGGCTAACTTATACAAATGCGCTGCACAATATCATCCATGCTGGTTGATGTCATTATTGAACATAGGCCAATAGTACGACATTATACATGTATATAACACAAAGACCTATACTGACAGGTAGGCCTATTCACTCAGATGGCTCGCACTTTAGATCAGTCAGATAGCCATGCGTGCAGCGCTTTGTGAGGTACTTAAAAGGCGCTATATTAAGTATCTTGATACATACATACATACATACATACATACATACATACATACATACATACATACATACATACATACATACATACATACATACATACATACATACATACATACATACATACATACATACATACATACATACATACATACATACATACATACATACAGACATACAATCGTTTACTGGCACGGGTAGTCCGGCTTAACATAGGAGTGAATTTTTTAAATACTATTGCCTACTTGTTCATTGCTTGACTGTCAGTCAAACAAGCACTGCAGCTGAGGCAATCATCGGGCACTGACTCGTGTCTTGTTTCGCTCTGGCGCTGTCTGGTTTCAGCATTGTCTGGCATGAAGTTTTGTTAGCGCTGGGAGTCTTCGATATCATTCATTCATTAATTCATTTCATTCACTCAGAGGACTGATATAAAGCCCCTCAAAGTTTACCTACTCAGCAGGGACGTCATTTGGGGGAGGCAAGGGGGCATTTGCCCCCCTGATTTTTGAGAAAAAAAATGAAAAGCTGGAACAAGAAAAGGAGGAAGAAGGAGGGGTAAAAAAGAAAAAATGATACTCAAATTCATGGAATTATTATATACTATTAACAGAACTATAGAGTCTGAAAAGGCTTTTTTCACAAGACCACACCTCTTTGACAGTGGGGGGAGGGACACATTATGGAGTTTTCCCCCGAAAATTAGGAAGAAACGCCAAAAAAACTGTGAAATTTCTTCGCGGTCCGCGCGAAAAAAAATTTTTACCTCTTTTTTGACGTCCTTGCCCCCCCCCCTGAAAAAAGCTGAAATGACGTCCCTGCTACTCAGAAGCGATCAGTCAGGTTGGACTCAAATCCCCGCTGTTCCAATAAACCTGCCAATTACCCACAGCCTTACTCCTGATCTCCTCATTAGGACGTACGTAGGCTACATGTGTATTCCTGTATCTGTCTGGCTATTTATGTAGCGTCTTTTCAAAACCATATTACTACTGCACTTCCTCGATTTTGACTAGTTCTCCGGAGATTTACGAACACGGACTGAGGTTCCACTCTGAAGCGAGTATCTATTGATGCCCTGTGCATTGTGAATAGGCCTAGCGCTGCTATTATGCACAAACCTTTCTAATGTTTTGCAGGTGGCTTGCTGGAATGTAGTGCTTTTTGGCCGGAACGCTCCGCGAAATTCCGGCATCTTTTTTCTGCAATAAAAAATGGTGTAGTTATTTTAATAAAAGAATCATTTAGTTTAAAAAAATTTAATTTCAGTGTTTTGTGTGTTTACTGATTATGTGTTTGTGTAATATATATAATTATAATACATATAATTAATTTAATAGTGCGCGTTATTACATTATTCCATAAAATTGCTTACGGCAGTAATAGGCCTACTAATACTATGCCCTTATGGTCCAACGTCCATCGATTAATTTTGATCTGCCGTTTTCGTGTTTTGTGTTTTAGTAGGCCTACATAGTAAACAATAGAACGTTAGACTAATACCCCTCCCCAACCCCACAACCCCCTTTTTTTTCTCGGGCGTTTTCCTCGATTTAGCACTTCCACAATTGTTCAGTTCCGGAACCTTTTTTCTAGAAAAAAGCGCTGCTAGAATGTAATAGTATACCCTACTAAAGAATGGCGGCCATGGCGGCCATACAGCCGCATATACATGTATATATAATATGTTTGTATATATATGTATATACATATATATATTTACATATATAGGCGTGGGTCAAATTATATATATATCCATATATATGTATATACATATGTATGTAAATATATATAAATAAATACATAGGCGTGGGTCAAACGCTTACATCGAGAGCTGTTGATTTTGCTTCTGCCTGACTTAAAGACTTAGGCCGCAGCGGACAGAGATTATCTGGAAGATCTTATGGGTCGTTAATCCAACGCCCATCGATCGACGGATTAGACTCACGATGACCGGTTTCCACGGCAACGGCTTCAGCCATTTGCCTACGTATTTTTATCGCATAAAGTCAAGCAGCACCGGGTCGAGTAAGATAAGGACGGACAGGGCAACGTAAGGTAGCTTAGTATAGGGTACAGTAAGTAGGGTACGGTAAGGTAGCATAGAGTAAGGTATGTATGATATGGTAGGGCATGGTATACACTAGAGTATCGTAGGGTAGGATAAAGTAACGTTGGATAGGATATGGGATTTAGGTAGGGTAGGGTTGCGTAGGATATATAGATTGTATATGATATAGGTAGGTAGGTGGGTAAGGTAGGATAGGTAGAGCAGGGGAGCGTAGTGTAGAGTATGGTAGGTATACGTAGGTAGGCGGGGTAAAGCATGACCTCGGAATCTGCACAACATCAGTCCTAATGCTACCAATTTCACATTGTACTCTATTCGGTGCGATTATATATATATATATATATATATATATATATATATATATATATATATATAAGGACACTGCGGTTAGAGAAAGCTCTGATCACTGCAGGAGGCTAAGTAACGCAACAGAATATATATAGGCCCCTATAGGCCCTATTTAGAGAGACGCCTGTTGTTTATATGGCTTTTCGAGCTCTGTTTTTAATCAAAGACTTTCTATAGAATTAGGCCTACACTTATGCCATGAATATAGGTTGGTCTGTTTATACTGGAATTCTCTACCTCCTCCAGTGTGATTCTCGTTAACGACAACGATAACGAAAATGTTCGTTACCGAAAATGAAATTATTTCGTTAACGATAACTGTAACTGTAACTGAAAGATATATAATTAACAATAGGCCTAAGTATAACTGTAACGAAAATAACACTCACAAGAAATTATCGTTATTTTCGTTAAAAAATAAAAAAGTGCAATATCTACAAACATAAGAACTTGAAAATGCGCTACAAACTACAAACTATAGGCTAATAGCATATGTTTGCCTCGGATGTCCGTGAATTTGTAGCGTTGTGTATTCATGAACGCACCCATTCTTCAAAGCCTTTTCAAATTCTAAGCAAATTGTGTGACGCGTCTTAATATGCACAGTCTGTAGGCAATTTCGCTTAGCCTTATTGTAACTAAGTAGTAACTAATATGAAAATCCAGTCTGTAACTATAACTGAAATGAAAACCATTGACTATGACTGTAACTTAAATAAAATCTGCAAGGAGAATCACACTGACCTCCAAATGTTCCCAAATCACAACTCTGTTCTCGAGGCTGTCTTTCGCTCTAAACTGAAAGCTTACCTCTTCCAATCTGCCTATGGCTCTTACTGGTTGCCCGGCTTCAATGTGCACTTCTGAACTTTGTGAGGAGGGCATTATAAAATCACAGTTGTATTGTATTGTATATAATTATATGTGTGCATCTGTTACTGTATGCCTAACTAGCTGCAAACATACAGTTCTATGCGCTGCGTGATTCATAGTCTATGCTATATGCCAATACGGTTGTATTGTCTTTTTATCTATGTCTTTCCGTGTGTTCGTACGGATGACCTGGTGTTTGTGTGCGTGCGTGCGTGTGTGCGTGCGTGTGTGTGTGTGTGTGTGTGTGTGTGTGTGTGTGTGCGTGCGTGTGTGTGTGTGTGTGCGTGCGTGCGTGTGTGTGTGTGCGTGCGTGCGTGTGTGTGTGTGTGTGTGTGTGTGTGTGTGTGAGTCATGCTGCTTCAGTGTCTGTGTAACAATCTGCGCTTGTTTGTTTGCATGTATGTGTATCTGTTCGGCTGTAAATTTTTCGGCTGCTATTTGTCGTCTGCTATTTTTGGCCAGTCGTCGTCGTACGATGGACGTTGGTCAGCGCATGCCACACTGGTCACCTAACCACGCCGACCATTCATTATTTATGTCCAGCAACAGCTGACCCGTTGACGACTGACCTGAATTTTTGTGCGGTCTTATGCGAATGAAATACAAAAGAGGACTCCAAGCGACGGCAGAGAGAACTACTGACGGCCGCAGGGCGAAGCACATGCACGAGATTAATACCGGATTAATAACAGGAAAAGAAAGAGGAAGAAGAATGAGAGGAAGGCAGGAGAAGAAGGCAGGAGGAAGACGTGTAAGAGGAGCAAAAGGAAGAAGAGTCAGCGGAGCAGGAAGAGGAGGAGGAGGAGGAGGAGGAGGAGGAAGTGTAAGAGGAGCAGGAGGAGCAAGAGGAAGAAGAGTCAGAGGAGTTGAAGAGGAAAGAGGCAAAAGAGGAAGAGCAGGGTGAGGAAGAGGAAGGAGAAAGGACAGCACGACGAGGAAGAAAAAGAAGAGGAAGAGGAGTCGAAAGAGGAACAGGAAGAGGAACAGGAAAAGAGTGGAGAAGGAAGACATAACACGTGATCTGATGCGGAAGAGCGTCGAGACGTGCTCCACCTAGCGTTCGAGGAGACAAAGGCTTACAACGACTGGAAAATCTTCGCTGTATGAACGCCAACAAAACCTGCAGCGTCTTCGCATTTGGTTGCCAATGCAACCTACAACCCTCTAGTTCTGAGAACAGGTGTTGTAAGAACCTGTAACCATAGTAAGAATGGATGTACCACGGTGGCCGTGTATAGGCTTTTCAGCTTTGCCACCCGCTTCAAAACCTGGTCTGTTCATGTAAAATCGACACAGATCGCCCTGTACAAAACGTTGCAAGGAGGGACGTCATTTCAGCTTTTTCAAAAAAGAGGTAGAAAATTTTTTGGGCGCTCCGCGCGAAGAAATTTCACAATTTTTGGGTGTTTCTTCAAAATTTTCGGGGAACTCCATAATGTGCCCCTCCCCCACTGTCAAAGAGGTGTGGTCTTGTGAAAAAAGCCTTTCCAGACTCTAGTTCTGTTAATAGTATATAATAATTCCATGAATTTGAGTATAATTTTTTTCTTTTTACCCCTTCTTCTACCTCCTTCTCTTGTTCCAGCTTTTTCATTTTTTTCAAAAATCAGGGGGGGGGGAAATGCCCCCTTGCTCCCCAAATGACGTCCCTGGTTGCAAGCCATTCTTTTGCTGTTTGGGCCGCGGTAGCCAACTGGTTAGTGCGCTCGCCTTGTAACGCGGAGACTAAGCATTTTGCATATTCGTCCAATTATTTTTTTTATTACAGCTTGCAAGTCCGTTAACCTAGCGTTGGTTGCCGGTTGCTATCGATCGTTTCTCTCTTTCTCTAATCCGTTGCGCGAATTGTTTTTGAATAATGAAAGGGCCTTTGTGGCGGCTTTTCGGTCGTAAACTGTGGTTCCTTGTTTTGCTTAGCTTTTTTTTAATAAGACCGTGCTAATGAAGGCCGCTAATGAGAGTGCAGTTCTTTTATATTGCGACGATTAATGACCAGTGACGTACAAAACACGCAGCCGCCAATGCGAAAAGCGTCCTGCGCATGCGTGCCGATCAGTAAGTGTGCCGGTTCAAGGCCGAGTCATGCAGTTTGACAAGTGATAAGTCGGTCAGGGTTGAGTTCAAGCGCTGATGAGAATTAGGTCAGGCAACCTCATGAATAGGCATCGATGAGCAACACGGGATAGTTAAAAACGGTGACACTGCATGGCCACGTCCACTTTACGCACTTTACACATGCAGCGTGCTGTACCGATGCATCGGCAGCATTCGTAATCGGGCCGATTATTAGACCAATCGGTATGATCGGCATCGGCAAAAATAATCGGCGCAAAAACAAATTAATTTACAATTGACGCTTTTTGCACAATAATTGTTACAAAAAGAAAAATGAGCACAAATATCTATGTTTTGTTTCTTATTATTGATTTGTATTTAGCATTGCACTACTTAGTAGGAACCGTAGAAACCAAAGACCTATTATACACAGGACGATAAACTCCTTATACAACGTTGTGTGCCTCGTATTGGGGCGATAATCGGAGGTCAGAAACATAATCGGCTTCATAAGCGATATCGGCTGTTGCAATAATTATCGGCTATACGCGGTATCGGAATATTCGGCTAAAAGTGATATCGGTAAAACTCTAGTATATATATATATTTATGTATTATATAGACACACATTTTAGAAATACCTACGTACATACGTACATGCATGCATACAACTATATACATAATTACATACATACATAATTAAATACATATATCAATCAATATATATATATATATGATTACATACATACATGCATACATAATTGCATACCTACATAATTACATACATAAGTTCATGCATACTTACATAGACCTACATACGTACTATATTTAATTAATACCTTTTTAATATTGGCCCCACATTAGCATAAGATAATTCTGGCTGCTCTACATTTAGAAAATTTGATTCTTTCCGTAAATGCCTTTACCATCATCAAGAGGCATTATTGACACATTTCCATGGGAAATAATAAAAACTTGTAAACAGCAGTGCTAATTATGTATGTGGTGTACAGACCCACATAGACCCACATAAACCCAAACAGACCCACATAGTAAAGGCAATAAGTGAGACACATGTGCTTCCTGGCATTATATGGTAGGCTAATGTTCTTTAGTCTGCCAAAAGTCCGTCTATCCCCCCTTCAGACTGTTTTAAATGCTGCGGCCAGATTAATAGCTCGACTTCCTCGCTCGTCTCATATTTCCTCTTTCATGTTCGATCGTCTTCATTGGCTTCCCCTTACTGCTCGGATTCAGCCTTGGGCCGGTTGTATGAACAGGTCGCAACCTAGTCCGGCTTAAACCCCCTAGTCCGGACCAGCTAGGCTCTGACCAGAGGCCACCGGCAAGCGGCGTGCACGAGGTTAGTTTTACGCCGGGTCTAGCTAGTCAGAGACCACAATGGGCGTGGTAAAACTGTGGTCAAACCCAGTGTCAATAGTTATATGCGATTATAGAGGGTCGCGCATGCGCGACCTCTATAATCGCATTTGTATTTATAGGCTTTTATGCCCGTTCGAAATGACGTGATTTGGGTCTGATTTTCTAAAACATTTTAATTGATCAACCAAGTTCCATCTTAAATTATTTATGTTACATGGGCGTGTGTCTTGTACACGAAAGGGCCATGGAAATCTTGGCATTTTACAACGTTGAATGTAAATTACTATGCCTATTTGGAACAGTATTTAGAAGGCCGTGGTCAGCGCCCTTCCGCGGTGCGTAGAATTCCACATACTCGGCCAATTCGTCACAAATTATTAACAATTCGCCACGACGAAAGCGAAAAGCATCATAAAGTTCATTGTCCCGGAACAAGTCGAGTGTATTTCGGCGATCTCTGTTTACGGATTGCCGAAATACACTCAAAATCCACTCTCTTTTGCGTCTTAAACTTCTCTAAAACGACGAACAACATAGCCGCCGCCATCTTCCTGCTTGCGGTAGGCTGGACTAGTGAATGTACGCCTGGCTGTCCGGTGGCCTAGCCTTGGTCTGGACTAAGCGCGGTAGGCCGGCCTTGTGCACGCCGATCTTATCCGCTAGTCGGGCTTAGAGCCAAAAGTAGTCCGGACTAGGACTTGCGACCATCTCATACACGCGGCCCAAGGTTCTCACTTTAGTCCTTCGGTCTTATACAGGCTTAATACCAAAGTACCTCTGTGACCTCGTTTGTCTGCCAGTTTCAGCTACTTCCCTCCGTCCATTACAATCGCTTAACCGCCATGATCTTTTTTATCCCACGAGCCAGGACTTGAGGACTACAATTGCCAAAACTCGAGCCTTTGCTTGCATTGGAATCAACTCCCTCCATTGACACGTGCCTCTTTATTAGCTAGTGGCCCAAGTGCCTCGTTCCTCTGTCGTAAAACCACTTTTCATTCACTAGGTCTTTCGCACTGGGAGCGCCTCTGATTAGCGAACACTGTGAGAGGCGCTTTATAATGTTCCGATACAATACAATACTATAGTATTGTTCGGCCGATGTCAGGATTTAAAATGTAGGATAATACCTCTTTACAAAGATGGCGATGAGAAAAAATTAGTAATTACATATCAGATTTCATTCCTTCATATTTTGCCAAATTGAAAAAATAAGGTATACCTATATAGGTTAATTGAATTTGGCAAAGAAAAGATTAGCCCTCCATCAATTTGATTTCCTGCCAAACAGCATTCCTCGTTCCTGACTCCACTCAATATAGGCTAAACCGCTAAAGTAGGCAATCTGAGTCTATAAATAAAAAATGTGCCTTTGAAATCGTTTTCAATTTGTCAAAGCTTTGGCGATGTAAACCATAATATTTTGTGGCACAAACTTAAGCAGAGGAATGGCGTCATTGGCTGTCACATTATCTAAGGCTTCTAAGCGATATAGAGCGGGATATGTCATCTTTTTAATTAAAGGTCACCAGTTCATCTACACATCTATTCAATGTGGAGTGCCTCAAGACTCAATATCGGAACTATTATTGTTCATAAAAGTGATTTACTATTAATTACTAGTCAATCTGAATTTTTACTATATTTCCTGATGACACTGGCGGCAATCTTGTTTGACAGGTGGGGGAGACCTTAGAAATGATCTGGTCAAAAAGGGTTTGATCTGAACTGGTCAAAAAAGAGGTCAAACAAATTTTTACGCGAAAAAATTGGTTGACTTTTTTGGTGTTTCTTCAAAATTTGGGAGGACAAATGTATGATGTGTCTCCCCCACTGTTAAAGGTGGGGTCTTGTCCCCCTCGACCCCCGGGATCGCCGCCCATGCCCTGATGATCCATGACTATGGCTATTTTTTGGATTAGCCTGCTGATTCAACATTAGCTTCCTTCAACACCTCTTTTTTTTCTTTGTGTTTTTAACATTTATGCTATTGTAATCAGTTTTATAAGGGAGGGGAATGGAGCATACAAGCGTCTCAATAGCCTCTGCTGCTCAAAGGTCCACTCACGCCGCCTTCACGTGGCCCCTCCTGTTCAGAACAGAGCGCGTGGTGGACGACCGAGTACACACCGTGTATAAGCGTGTGCCCCACGGGCGAAGGGACGGACGAGGAACGACATCGACGCAGAGAGATGGTGTCTCTCCATAAAAACACCGGGGAGGAAGGCAGACGGGAAACCACCTCCCTTAGGCTCCCTACTTATCCCGAGTTAAATGCAAATGACGCTAAGAAAATCAGATAATGGAGAGGGTCAGCTGGGTGGAGGCGCAGGACGAACGAAGAAATCCTAAAGATGGTGGAGGAACAAAGATCCCTGATAGGTACGATACGCGGACGGCAGAGGAAATGGATCGGACACATCCTAAGGAGCGACAACCTACTAAAGACATCATTGAGGGAAGAATGGAGGGGAAGAAGACGCGAGGAAGACAGAGAACAATGCCACTGGACTGGATGATGACAGAAGAGGATACAGTGGACTGAAAATGGAGGCACAGAATCGAGAAAGATGGCGTCACTGGTCATACGAACCTGCCCAGGGGCAGAGAACATAAAGAAGAAGAAGAAGAAGAAGAAGAAAGAAGAAGAAGAAGAAGAAGAAGAAGAAGAAGAAGAAGAAGAAAGAAGAAGAAGAAGAAGAAGAAGAAGAAGAAGAAGAAGAAGAAGAGAGAAGAAGAAGAAGAAGAAGAAGAAGAAGAAGAAGAAGAAGAAGAAGGAAGAGGAAAAGAAGAAGAAGAAAGAAGAAGAAGAAGAAGAAGAAGAAGAAGAAGAAGAAGAAGAAGAAGAAGAGAAGAAGAAAGAAGAAGAAGAAAGAAGAAGAAGAAGAAGAAGAAGAAGAAGAAGAAGAAGAAGAAGAAGAGAGAAGAAGAAGAAGAAGAAGAAGAAGAAGAGAAGAAGAAGAAGAAGAAGAAAGAAGAAGAAGAAGAAGAAGAAGAAGAGAAGAAGAAGAGAAGAAGAAGAAGAAGGAAGAAGAAGAAGAAGAAGAAGAAGAAGAAGAAGAAGAAGAAGAAGAAGAAGAAGAAGAAGAAGAAGAAGAAGAAGAAGAAAGAAGAAGAAGAAGAAGAAGAAGAAGAAGAAGAAGAAGAAGAAAAGAAGAAGAGAAGAAGAAGAAAGAAGAAGAAGAAGAAGAAGAAGAAGAAGAAGAAGAAGAAGAAGAAGAAGAAGAAGAGAGAAGAAAGAAGAAGAAGAAGAAGAAGAAGAAGAAGAAAGAACATGATCATCATATCAACATATCATTTTATTGTTCACCGTAAACATAATAGACACGAAAATAATATCGTAGGTTAAAGTTGACTAATGTGACCAGGTTGCAAACTGCCAGGGTTTATTTGTGTTTTGCTACAACAAAATTCAGGCCTACACTTCTGCCTTCGCTATTTCATGACTACTATCACCACGGTATGGCAAATCACAATATTATTACCATAAAAGGACATCATATGCATGATTTCGGGCTGAGGGGCACGTAACAATAGCCTATGGAATTGATTCTGTTATATGCTTTGAACCAAGGTTTTTGGAAATCTCTTCTTGCTACCTTAACAAATACATTGTCATAACGCTATAGTCAAAACAGAATTAAAGCAGTATCCGCTAAATTTGCACTATCATTGATTGCCACGTCTAACTATAAAAGAGTTAAAAAAGACTTAACTGTTTTGTGTCAGTAAGCTTGTTAATTACTTAAGTTTTTCTATTTATTTTCGTTAGATAATATTCGTTAATAAACAATTTAAATAGGCATGAATCGATGGTCCATTGGAAAAACTTCTAATGGTAGTGGATAACCCTGTTCGCAGCGGATTTGTTGACCTATTTGGCTTGTCCTGTTGACGTCAGCAGCCGAAAGCGTTTGTAATTTATTTTAATATTGCGTTTTTCTTGTATCGTTTTGCCATTGATAAACATCAATAAACATCTTCCATTTCAAATACATAGGCTATGAATAAACTGGCCAGTTGGGCTATTACGTTTTGCCGAGTCTGGAATTGCTCTTCGTGTTGACTACGGATTTGCTGCGTTTCGGACAAGCTTTGTGGCATTCTATCGTGACCTTCTGTAAATGGAATGGTCCACCTACAGAGGAGACAGGTTTCCAGCTGGACAGGAGGCCTCAAACCTACGTCGGGAAACCTTTGGATCCGGTGGAGCGAGGACTGAACGAGTCCTGAGAGCGGTACCGACCGTCAATCACGGAATGTCTCAACGTAAGACTGTTCTGCGCGTATTTAGTGGTTTGAGAGATTTACCGGCGCCGCGTCGTCATCCATCTACGAGGGACACTGGACGGTGAGACATCCGTGTGTCATCGACGGCGAATCACATGGTCTTTCGTCGTTCTTCATCCTCGATTCTTGAGTGCTTCAGGAACTCTGAACTTACTGTCATCTGTCAGCTCCGGTTGGAAATCTTTTGGTTGGGCTCTAGATTCACGCGTGATCATGACGATTGACGCAGCTGACTCTTCTAGTTATCAGAACATTGTTTTCTAACTGACGAACGTGCATGATGAAATGGACACATAGGCCTAGTCACTGGCGTAAACTTGTCCAAAATATTGGGGAGGGGATTTGGTTATTCATTCTACACTTGTTGCATTGGATGCACAGTCCATCTCAATTATTGGGGGACGTGACCAGCTGCCCCTCAGAGTCTACGCCTATGGGCCTAGTACTTCTGCTCACAGTGGCAAAGCATTGCCATCCAAATGGGGTTTGTAACACTGATAGCCATTTTTTAATGATTTATCAACTATATATGCAGGCTGCAGAGTATCCTCATTCAAGTATCTGAACCACATGTAGAAATGCTGGACAATCATCCACGAATCAAGTCAGTATTCGTGCGCTTTAAAACAAGCATTCCACCGAGTGCTTCAGTAGAGAGACTATTCAGCAACGAAGCACTAATTCTCACCAAGAACAGGAATCACATATCCGATTAAACTTTTGACCAGTTGCTCTAACTTTAAGTTAACCAGAACTACAAACTGAATGTTAATAAAAATGAAAAATTGCAAGCTTTCTAAACAAATATCTATAACTGAAACCGGAATGGCTAATTAGTTGTTATTATTATTGTTGTTGTTGTAAACATTTTTAACGCACGCAAAGTCACAAAGAAATGCGAAGTCATGTGGTATTTGCAATAGTCCACAACAATTTATTATTTAAAATACTATTTAAATAGTTTCCTACAGGTATTATATACTATTCAAGTTAACTAGTCACCCTGACTATTCATCCCATCACCGACATTTAAGCTTATTAATACATCTACAGGCCTATACGGGGACGAAACGTCCGCATACCGGAATTTGACTTATGCAATATATTTAACTGCCCAGGGTGCATCTGCCTCTTTTTAATTAACCCGATGGAGCAGCTGCATAAACGTCTGATTAAATTACATTACATGAAGCATTCAATGTCGTCTGCGTGGAAGAAAATTCTGAGAAATAGACCGGAAGTGAATTATGATGTACGAGAAAGCAGCGACACCTATTGCTTGGAGCTAACACGTCGGCAGCTTTCATGAACCGCCGCTGCAGGGGACGGAAACTCTAATTTGTGCGACGTATACGTAATCACAGACTTCTTTAAAATAGTAAACTCGCAGGAAATCGTTCTGCGCCACTAATGTTTAACAAATAGCGCTACATAATGAGTCTTCACATGCAGCCAACCGCAGGTGCAAGCTCTCCTGCATGGCAAATAGATTGGTCTGGCACTGTGTGCAGCCACGAGTTACACGCCTCCGGTGTTCAGTCAGCAGGAAGGAGAGAGTTTCGATGGCTGTATGCTATACCTTGATTCAGCTCCCAGCGGATCGATCAAAGGCTATGCGGAGAGCCAGCCCACTATTGAGCCACTAACAGGTCTCACCAAGCCGGCGGCGTATTAGACCACGACGTGGGTCGTGTTTCTAGCACCGCCGACGGCTAATTAGCCAGGATGATGGCTCTTGGAAACCGAGTGATTTCAGAGATCGTTCACCGCATTGGATGCAGTAAAATTTGTTTTAAAAATCAGGTCGCATTACCTAGAAATTAATATATTTTTATAGAGGAAAAAGCCTTTCAGCAGGGTAGATGTAGTAAGTAAATTTGGCTGTCTTGCACTGGGCGTGTTCAACCACGATGTCGTACGTCGACACGAAATAGCAGTACACCCCACACACTGTGACACACACACACATCCAACGTAATCGCTTGAAACTGCAAAGAGAAGAGAATCAGTTTCTGCAGACGCTGTCTCATAATCAATTGTCTCCAGGCAAACAGAAGTCTTTGTTTTGCTATATTCCAGATCATTCCAGAACCCATTAATAACAATCAATAAGATCCAGATCATTTGCCAAAAGTGACCTAGGACAATTCTAACTTTAGAATCTGATTCAAGAAAATTGTTAAAACCTTTAATTTACGGCGTCCTGTGGCTAGAAGACTCTGAATATACTTGCATGCAAAACTAACATTGAACTGTCTGCTAAAAATACCGACGAAAATATAAAAAAAAACAGATTTAATCTGCATCAGGTGATGACGGTCAATATAATTTGTGTTCCCTAAGCATAGTCGATTGGTGTCTATGGCAGATTTAAGATGGAAAAGTACAAAAACAGAGAGGAAAAGAGAGAAACATCTTAATGTTAGATCAAGCCCCCCCCCCAACTTCGCGAACGGTCGGGCCTAAAACTATCGATCCACCCGATCCGTATACAGCGCAACTCGATATTGTCTTAAGGCGCACAGTATTTGAGTTGAGCGTATTATTGACAAAAACAGACAGTTCCTTTGACGCGGAGAACACCATTTTCCAGGACATACAATATCTAAACACAAGAATCCATCAATACCATTCCATCTTAAAATTATCAATAAAGCACACAAGAAACGCTTGCCGTTCGATTCTGCTCCTTACACACTGCACTCCACGGTGTGTACCTGAAGCTTGGACTGTCTGAGATCGACCTGTGACGCTAGCCGTTGCGCAACCGTGGGTTTTCCAAAACTTCAACCATTGCAGAATCGTAGTCCGTTCCAGTTTTCTTTTCACTTATTCATCGCCTGTATACGGCAGCATCAGCCAGCCAACCAACGCTCGCAAACTTCCGGTTTCACGATACAATCTCCCCAAAGCACAGGAACTTAGGAAGCTATAATTGCGTTCTGTGCCAAGCGTAAATATAGCGCCCCCGTACAAAGATCAACTTAAGCAATTAAGACCAAATTCCTTAATTATCTCGAATAAGATATTTACTATAAATATGTTTAAACGACAATTTTTAAATAAGTCTAGTATCTATCTGTTAATATTATATATACATTTATATTTGTTGGTATACTTGGTTTAATTACATTTATTTCATTTAAATGGATAATATATTTCAAGATAAAGTAATTAGTTTAATAATTAAATCATTC
This sequence comes from Allolobophora icterica, assembly GCA_963556255.1. Lineage (NCBI taxonomy): Eukaryota > Metazoa > Annelida > Clitellata > Crassiclitellata > Lumbricidae > Allolobophora > Allolobophora icterica. The sequence continues at coordinate 28,643,675 of OY744615.1, read as the reverse complement.
CGTCTTAAAATATCCGCCCCCTCTTGAGTTGCGCCCTGTTCCATGGGACCGCGGGATTACTACTCGCTACGGCACTGCCAAAACAGTCTCCGGGTGAGACTTTTAAGGGGGAGATTTTGTTTCTCAGGACAAATCCGTCAAATGCAACAGTCTTGATAACTTAACGAGTTAGTGACTTCGCTTGTACAACCGAACGGAGTGCGATCTAAAGAGCTGAGAACCTTACTTTTACTCTCTTGCTGTTCAACGCTATTCACAGCCAGAGCCGAGCTTTCAGTTTCAGTTAGGAAAGGTGACATAGACCTAATACTAACAGTGGGTCTTGAACTGTGGAACGCATTTGAAAAGTAATTTAAAAGTAAATAAGCAAGTATGTAGCCTCTAAATAATGTAAAACAAATGCTCACACATCACAAAGTAGACAGCTGGTGTAATATTTACTGTCCCTGGATCAGAGAAAGGCCATTAGCCATCACAACAGCTGCTATGAGCGCTTCTGACGCTCTCTTCACGATGTTTAATTGTTCGAAGCAAACCGTAACCCATAATTCCACAAACGATTTTTGTTGACGTTTATGAAACACCAAGTAACAATCTTTTTTATTATAGTAATTCAAAACTAACTATTTATTGACATCGAAAGGTGCCAAAACGGCCAAAACACCGCTATCCAAATTAACAACAGATTTCAAGACGACATTGTTGTCAACAATAAGCCTACACATTTATTTCATCCGATTTGCTAACGCAATAAGTGCAGCGTTGTGTTAAAAATTCTTCGCAAAAAGACATTTGCTTAATACGGCCAAAGTTGAAAGATTAATCTGTAATTGCAGACATAGGCGCCGACTTTTGTTTGTCTCTGGGTGCATGGGTCCTCCCTCCCTTCCCCTACCGCTTTCCCTTCCTTATCCCTTCCCCTGCCATTAGGTAGGTGAGTTTTAGCGGATTTTCGGAGAAAGAAAATTGTTTTCTTGTCAAGGGTTATGAGGTTAGAAAAAGTATTGGAAATTGGTGACGCTCGGACGTTCCAGTGTTAATTAAATAAATAATTCATTCATGAACGGGTTGTGACTGTTGGGTGTTGGGTGTTTTTGTTGCAATTGTACTTCTCAAGCTGTGAGACTAGGCTACTTAGGTGTAAAAAATTTCAAATTAAGGTCCGAATTCTTCTGAGTGCGACGCACTCACTGAACTTTCTCTCTGCGTGCATTCGCATCAAGGCTCCCAAAGAGACGGCGCCTAGCTTGCAGTAGAAAGAGGAAGATAAGCCTCGGAATGCACGGCACATATGCATACACTGATGCAATGGCGTCGTGTCTCTCCAATGCGATACTACGTGTTAATCAGATAGCATATCATGCACTAATTAAACGGACGCACATTTGAAACATCTTTAAGCACAACGGTATACGGAAGTCCATACGCAGAGGTGCGTTTACTGAAAACTGGACCCTAGGCGCAAACGTTTCTCGGGGCCCTTTTGAACTTGTAGGCTGCAAAAAAATTAATTATTAGCCCAAATGAACAAAACAATAGCGCCTAGCGCCGTCGACTAATTATAAATTACAATAATATACTTTTATGTGAATGCTAAACTGTAGACAAATAGAAAATATGTTATATTTAAAATGATGAAAACTCAAAATTGTTATTTTTATAATTGAAAAATATATTTTCATTCGTTTGGGAGCCCTCCGAGATTTGGGGGCCCTATAGGCGCGCTTAGTGCGCCTATGCGTTAAAGCGCCTCTGTGTATGGTTGGTTTAACAAGTGCTCGTGAAGTCTAATCAGTGGAGAGCGATTCAACCCGGTGCGATTGTACTGTTGCATTTAGACCGAATGGCAGCGCTAAATTTAGACCAATTACCGGAGTTAGAACGTACTATACATGCAGACCAGCTTGTGGTTTATCTAGTGGCGCTGATCACAAGCCCGATGAGGACGATAATGAACGTTATGTTCGTGCTTGCTTTAAGGTCAAACGAAGGAGAAGACGATGGAATGGCCCCCAAAGGACCGGATGACGAATGAATGAAGGGATGGACGGCCAGCCACGCCATTAACTACATTGCTTCTTAATTTATCCTGCAGACGAAAAGCTTTCAGATAGCCTATATTATGAAAAGTCAGAATGGCAACTGTTGCGTGATATCTTTGGAACATTAGTGAATCACCCGGAACCAAGTGGCTTGTCTCTTGTCGTGACGTCTAGTCAGTGCAAATTGGGAAACAGTTTCTATGCACACATATAGATATGTATGTATAGTTGTATACATGTTCGGTCACACCCAGTCCTGAAAAGAAAACCATTCTGTTCAATCCTTGTTTTTCTGTCGTAAAGTCTGGAGCACTTCTGAAATTCTTCAGCGCCTCTTCTTGAAGAGTATATATATATATATATATATATATATATATATATATATATATATATATATATATATATATATATATATATATAAAATTATATAAATTATATATATATATACATATTATATACATATATTATATACATATTCTGTGATCACAACTACAATTACAAATATACACACGTAAATTTCATATATCGTGTATAGGCCTATATATAATTCCACATACTGCAGTAAGCCTCTAGACTTTGACTTGCTTCCCAACAATAAAAAAATTCTAAACGAATTATTATAAGCACTAGCATATAATGTATTTATATTTTATCTATACACACACACCTGCTAAGGAATCACAAAAATGCCACCAGGAAAATTGCGTAAGTATACATAATTTGCTCGCATCAATTCTCGACAATTTTCTCTGGTAAAAGCTGGACCAAACGCACGAAATTACCTGCCGTTCTTCTAATAACCTGAAGATGTATCCGCTGTGCATCAAATAAAAAAACCGCATAATACGTTATGTAATTAATAAATAGATTTGCTTTGGAAGGACCTGACATGAGCGTACTAATGAACGCTTCTATTTTAATTCTGTGTTTTATTGTTTCTCTTTCTGCTGCATCTATAAAGTGATTGTTGTACATTGTAATGACATTTAAATTGTTGCTTTCATTGGGCTATTATTTTGCACGCACACATAAACATTTCACACAATACTTCACTTACAAAGTTAGTTAAAAACTGACGAACCATGTAAGTTTTGAAAATGCCACCATGTCATGAAATATGCTATAAGAAGTTAGGTGACCTTAGTGGCAGGACTTGTCCTTTAATCTTAGCTTTGGATGCCTACCAATATTTTCTTTGATGAATTCAATATCGATTGCTGTTGTTGTTCAATAAACATAAAAATCACAAATATTAAATTCATATCTAAGGGCCTTTATGAGGTTGTAAAATGCGATATATGAAAAGCCATAGATGCATATATATCCGAAATATAATGTGTATAACTCGGATATATCCCAAGGGTCTTTGTAGGCATGTTTCAATTATGCGAGGATCAAATATCCGAAGCTTGTATATACGTATGGAAACTAAATTGAAGTAATTGCATGCTGGACGTTCAGTAATATGAGGACGTTTCTACATTGAGACGAAAAGCCCACATACATAGGCACACCGTGTCACCCTGTCAGTTTGTTATGAAATAAATCATCGAGCTGTTTATCCGTCTGAAAGGCCACCCGGTCTACCCTCATTGACTTCCGACTCGTCTGAAGCCACCATTTTGAATATCGGATAAAAGCTTTTGGTTGCAGGTGCCATGACTTTTTCGCTGATTACTTTAGGTCGGCGGAGGTTACTAATGGAACTTCATTATAGTCGTTTTCTAGCATATACGTACATAAGCTATCACAGTTTTTAACGTCATTTCATCTGCTGAGGACTCTAAAAATAAAGTATAGTCTGTAGTTGTATATATCTAAAATAAGATCCTCATTGAATTCGTGCTCGAGTGCCTCTCCCGTTTTTCTGAATTTAGTGCATTGGACAGAAGATATATTTACAAGCACTGTTGGCTAAACCCTTAATGGTTCTTGAGTTGCTATATGTGACTGTGTTCCTGTGTGCATATTCCTTGCAGAAGTCTTATATGGTTTCAGTTGGTACGAGACATGAGACTATTTAAGGACGGGATGGACGGATCGATTGGACGCACCGATGATTTCTTTTCTCAGATGCTTTGAGGTTGGAATCATTTTTATGACGCTATATATGAGTGCAGTCTATGAAAAGCACATAAAAGAGTGATTGGAAAAAGAGACACCGGAGCCGGATTGCCAGACCACAGACAGACAGACAGACAGACAGACAGACAGACAGACAGACAGACAGACAGACAGACAGACAGACAGACAGACAGACAGACAGACAGACAGACAGACAGACAGACAGACATACACACATACACACACATACATACATACATACATACATACATACATACATACATACATACATACATACATACATACATACATACAGTTGCTTGACAGATAAAGATGATAGGTAGGATTTGTCAACGTGTGCATTCTAGCTTGGAATGCATGGCCAGGTGCAATTTGCAAGAAAGTTGGCAACTTCCCTGCAGCTGCACGGTTGAAACTATCTTCCATCGAAGTTACAGTTTCACCGTACACTATCATTCTGCAGTCCATTACTCTTCCCAACTGCTGCCGAATGTTACCCTCATGAATGACATGAAACTAATTTACAGAAGTAGGAATAGTGAGCCGATTGAAACACGGGTAAGAAAACTTCACATATAGTTCTTTTGATATTAAAAATGGATAACGCTGTAAACCATTGATTAATATTAAATACGTGCATGAAACTCCCACGGGTTCGTCAGCCTATACGAAAAGCCTTTCTTAGCCAGAATTTAATGATTATTTATCGTAAATCATTCAAAAGTGGTAAAGCAGGACCGGTACTGTACATCTATTTTACTTGTATAGTAACGGAATCAGTGGTTGTGAGTGATGTAATCAGCAGTGTTGGGTAAACTCAGACAAGAAACGAGTTAAATCAAAACTCAACTCATGCACCTCAAAATGAGTTTAAACTCAAACTCAACTCATCCTAAGTGAAATGAGTTAACTCAAACTCGGTTGTTAAATGAGTTAAATCATAAACTCACACGTTTCATACTAGCACGTTCTAATCGAGCAACAATTTTTCCATCACGCCTACTTGTAACAGAAAAATATTTTTTATCAAGAATACACGGTACTTCAGCCATGTTGTTCTTAACTGTTCTACATATATACAAAATATGCAGTGCTTAAACACTGTCCGCTAGCAGTGTTTACGACCCTCCCTGCCGTCACCACTCACCAGTATGGAAAGCCGACGTTATAAAAAAAGGCTTGTTTCAACATAATATGTGCCCAGTGCCGAAGAGTGAGTTGAGTTTAAAATAATTGACAGTTACAACTCAAACTCACAGAAAATATGAATTAACTCAAACTCATAACTTACACTCTTTAAGGTGAGTTAACTCAAACTCATAAATCACAGCAAGTGAGTTAACTCGTGAGTTTAAACTCATCTGAGTTAACTCGTACCCAACACTGGTAATCAGTTATGTAGCCTACGCGAGCCTATGTTTTCCTATGTTTTCAACCAAATTTCCTCGCGTAGAGGAATTGATTGGCTTGAGGCTGAAGGGTTTAGTACGTCAACAACACTCCAACAACCGAACAAACTTTCCTTACGTGGCTTGACAAGGAACTCTTAACTTGTCATCAAGACCGAGGAATCGATCCCTGGTCTCAGTCTGCCATAATACCGCTCTCTTCATTCATAATGAGTGTATACATATTGATCTCTGTAGCCCAAAAAAGGCGCTATAGTATATTTCTGACGTCGTTATAAGTTTACAATGCTGTTGATTGAAGTCGCATGCTTTCAATCAAGCGGTCTCTCGATTGGCATTGATTGTCTCCATGACGTGTCTTGCCTGCGGTTACTTCAAGCGTCCTTTGCCTCCACTGCTGCCCACCGGCGCCTGGCAGACATCCTTGCATGGCTTCTGCCATTACTCACTTCGCCAGCCGCTGCAACTGGGAAACGTTCCATTGCACCGGGTCGAGTAACAATTCCATTGTTGGCTTAGTGATTTCGACGTTTTGCAGTCGTTGCCTGCAGTGTTCTGAGTTTGAATGCTAGGGTCGTCATGTCGTTGTGGCACATTTGGATGTCAGTTGCTGTGTTCAGGTGCCTCGGTCGAAATATCGTACAGCACTCGGAGCGATTCTACCTTTACGGTCTCTGCCTGGATGCAAGGAATGAATTAAATGAAGCACTGGATTTTGAATTACCCCATTTTTATATACGTTATGGTCCTCCAACACGTTATCTTTTGTCGATTTAGCAACAGCGAAGCCACAAGACCAAGACCAGGGTTCGAAACCGATCATTTTGCAAGGACATTCGTTCGAATGAGAGTAAATATCATTGGTATACGTCTGTATAAATGCCTCACAAATTTTGTGCCAAACCCCACTTTTCCTTCAATTGATATCGTCAGTTAGGACCAGACCCGAATTAAGGGGGTTCTAAGGGTGCTGCAACACACGGGCCAGCAGTTTTGAGGGACCCGCATTTTCGGAAGTACATTATATTTTTTTATTGTACTTGTAATTGGGCCGCGCTGATGGCTATGTCGGTAATCACAGCACCCGGGCCCGCACTAGCCTTAATGCGGCCCTGGTTAGGACTGCCATTGTAAGCTGTCTGATTCTCATTAGTTAGATCTTTTGGCTGAAGATCAAAGTTAACAACCAGGAAGCACTCGTTGTGTTCTGTCTGCATAAATAGCCGTCAAATTCTCTGTCTGACGTAACCAGTTTGCAAATAATTGCAGTTGGAGTCGTTGAGAAGAATGTGGTGACTGGACATGACGAATGGAGAAACGGTGTAGGGATTAGCTAGACCAGTGGATGGGGTGGCACGCTCCCATTTCCCGCTACAATTTGTTCCCTACTAGAATTGGAACTTGAGGCACACAACCAACATAAAACACGCCACGTCGCTCCTAGTTAGCTGAGCGTTGCTCCCTAACTGATGATCCTCTCGCTGTTGCTGGCATTTGACATCAGGGCTCAGGACAGCGTTAAGAGCGTCACTATATAGATTTCCATTTACACTTACAGTTACGATACAACAGAGCGAATACCTTACATTACATAACCTGCTGGTACACATCGTTTTTCTAGACGTGGCACCTGATGAAGTAGTCCTTTGAGCTATAATTCTCGTATCTGGTGGGATTTAACCGCTTTGGCTGTAGCATGGAAGAACGTATGAAGCCTGGCCGTGTGGTGCGGACGGACGGACGGACGGAGGGGCGGGCGGGCGGGCGTACGAGCATAGGCAGCCCATCGACCATTCGACTGACCGCACAGTCCGCAGTATGCGCTGCAGGGAGGAGGGCTGTTGCAATACATAACCGTATAAATAGTCGATTTTCCTGCTTAGACGGAGTTGACGTCAGCGTGAACTGACCGCGTCGCTTTCCTGCCCATCCGTTCATCCACCGCTCCATCCACACATCCATCGGCTTCTGTTGCTCTGCGTGTCCCTGTGCCTGTCTCTCTGTGTGTGTCTGTTCGCGTGTGTCAGTTGAAGCGGAAGCGATTGGAGCTCCGCTTCGTGTTTAAGCGATAACCGCTGTCGACGCCTCTGCACAGCGCCCTCTTGCTATCAGAACAACGCCGTCTAACGACCAGGTGAGCAATCTTCACTCACATCCTGCAGCATACTATATCGCTGTCCGCACAATCTTCATTATCATCGACAATGCAAGCGTTATCACCATCGTCGTAATGTCGTCATCGTCGTCATTGCCTTTGTTATCGGCAAACCATCGTCAGTGAGGTCATCATCATCGTCATAATTAACGTCATCGTCGCCATTACCTGTCTTATCGACAAACCTTCGTCGTCAGTGACGTCATTATCATCGTCATATATAGCGTCATCGTCATAATGCAGTGTTCTGGGATGATCCATAACAACATCGTGTGATTTGAACCATTTCTGTTACTTAATTCTTACGAGGTTAAGTTGCTGTAATCGTCAATTTTTCGATTAAATTCGTCGTTAACTTTTTCATTTAGATCAAAAGCCATGCCCTTGCGCCATAAAATCCCCACTTGGATATTTTCTTCAACAAACTGAGTTACACCATGGGTGCCATACGTGCAGTGTTCTTAATATGTTGGTCCTCGATTGATTCATACCGCATCGAGTGTCATTTGTCACACTCTGCGATGGGATTTTCACACGGGGTCGTGTCTCTCGTCGTGTTCTCCATTAGCACGCAGTACCGCGCAACGTGGACCTGCAGATATCAATTGGGTTCGGTACCTGATTGCTTGGAGATACGCTGTACCATGTGTCCTGTATGACTGGTCGCAGAACCTTACACTCATGGCTACATTTGTGAATCGCTTGCCCTTTCTGCTTCCTCCGATTCCACGCAGCAGCGAGATGGATTGCTAGCAACGTTGCTGAAACACATTAAATCTCACCTCAAATGTTCTTTGTAATCTTCATGATATCAGGATATGGTAATGAAACAGTATGACGGCTGCTTCCAGAGTCCAGACCCCTCCGGCCCCATTAGGACCTCCGACGCCCGCCATCCGGAACCATGGAGTAGTTGGTAATTTCCTACCAGGGTGCCCTCTCTGATTCCCGTTCCTCCAGGGCCACTCCTAGAGTCGCTCTCCCGGAACTTACGACCTAGGTTTTCTTTGCAAAGGATCAGTATTCAAACTCTCTTGTCCGTGGCAATTCGAATCGAGGCTTCCTTTTCCTACATCCCTCTGTTTTTGGTGAGTCTCGGATTGAGCGAGATTTTCCATCCCTAGAAAGAACAGCTGCCTCGTGATGGACTGGACCAGCTCAGCCGCCCTCCGATATGAAGACACCCTGCAGAGAGCGTTCCATGCACATCATCCTGCCGCTGGGAGGGTCGGGCGAGTTCTGCCTCCAGGGAGCACTGCAGACTGTCCTGCTGCCGAGAGATTTCGAAGAGGTCCATCTTCACACATCGCAGACCCCCAATAGTTCTTGCCGTCTCCCAGTCTGTCGTTGTATAGAAGGGGTGAGCATAGACGGTTTCCCCTTCCGCTGGCCTCAGAATCAGACCCGAACTCCGACATAATATTATAGCTTTGAATTGACCCTTATTAGATCGAATAACTGAACCTCTCCGCAACCTGCACCGAGATGCGAACACGGGCAAACAAGCACAAACCTATTTGCAATTGCCGGCTGGACGACAGGTTTCAATACGCGTTCAAAACCGAATTTTCAAGCCGGTAATAAAAAAAACTCTACCCATCCCGATCCGAATATCTAACCTGTACCATAACAGTGTTATCGAATACATCATTAATAAAAGCCAAAAAATATGATTTAATCTAAAGGTTGAGTCATTTTGTCGCCATGGCAGCGTCCCAATAGACCGCAATTTCTAAACCCTTCCAAGGACCCTCCAGCCAGCGAATGCGCATTGCACTTTTTACGCCTCTGTTTTGTTAAGGCTCTCATACTGTTAGACTCTGACCATGCGTTACCAAGGCGTCAAAGTAGGACACGCTTCTTGGAGCAGGCTTAGTGCACTGGCAAAGCACTCTGTCGCTGTAAATAACCCTAAGAAGGCTATTTAGAGCTGAAGTCTTTATGGCGGGAAAGGCTGATGGCGCAGTAGCATGTCTTGACTTGTGAACAACCTGTTGTAAAGCCGGAAACCATATTACACGAACCACTTCCTACGTCAGTCATCCGTTATGCAGAGCAATTAACCATAAAAATTGCAAAGTGCCGCTTAGCCGTGCATGATTTAGTAGAGATTGGTCTTGCCCGTTGTGTTTTCTCATTTAGATTTCCTCTCTAGCTTTTGATTTTGTTCAAGGCTATTGACGACGGAAAAGGGCTTAGACAGAAACTGAGACAGATGGAGACAGTGATGGGAACAGCAACAGAGAAAGACAAAGAGACTGACACAACCTGGTGAGAATGGAGACAAAAGCAAGCACAAGTGTTATGACACAGACTCACCTTTCAACTCACCCTTTGAGGTGAGTGGAAAGGTGAGTCTGTCACCTTACTTTCTCACTTACAATCTCACCTTCTTTCACCTTACCTCTGACTATGAGATTTCGTCTGTCCATCCTTCTTTCGTTCTTTCTTATATTCCACTCACCTTAAAAGGTGACAGACTCACCTTCCCACTCACCTGTTGAGGTATAATCGCAGGTGAGTGGAAAGGTGAGTCTGTCACCTGTTAAGGTGTGGAAAGGTGAGTCTGTCACCTTTTAAGGTGAGTGGAATATAAGAAAGATTGAAGGATGGACAGACGAAACCTCAGAGTCAGAGCTATAAGGTCAAAGAAGAATTGACGAACACAATGACAGAACCACAATGATACAGAAGCAGAGGTACAAAGACATACCGGCAGAAGGACAAGAGGCAAAGACAGACAGAATGACAAGGACACAGAGGCAGATGGGTCATGATACAGAGACAGAGCTACAATGACATCGAGGCAGAAGAGAAATGTTACACACAGAGAGAAATAACAGATAAGCAGATGGACAAAGGCACAGCTATTACTTATTTATTTTTTTTATTATTAATTGATAACTTCTATAGCGTCGATGTCTACGCATAAGGCACAAAGCCAAGCCAAGCCAGGTCAGTATCCAGAAAATTGGTCGACTAAGACACAGAGGTAGCCTTTGGTGGATATTGGGAATTGATTTAAAAAAAGGCAAGTCTTAAAGTTGGGAACGAAAGAACATAAGCGACTGAGCAGAACGACCAGGAACAGGGAGAGAGTTTCAAAATCGAATTCCAGCATGCAAAAAAAACCTTGTGCACCAAAAATAGTTCTAGTTGTAGATATGACCAGAGGAAGACAATCAGGTGACGTGATTGAATAACGAAAAAAATCTTGGAAATGAGGATTGATTTTTAGGCACAGAGTTCAGTGTTTTCTAAACCATGGGCCTCAATTCAAACTTTGACATTTCTGAAATTATTGGCGGCGGTTCAAATGTGAAGTCGAATGTTGAGAAGACGGCGACATGATCTGAAAGATATGACTGAATAGCGGTAGGCTAACAGAATGAAACGATTGTGAACCAGAACGAGTTTATATCAAGATATCGAATATCAAGAATAAACAAATATTAAATGATTTGATGATTTGAATGTGTGGCTTTCTGTTATTCAACAAGTTCATGCTGCGTGAAGTTGCTTGGAGTTTCAATTTAAGAATGTAAAAACGGTCCTAGTTTTGTCTGCTGCTTTTTCCGTTTTGTATTGTATTCGATAATTTCTAAAGCGCTTCTCGCGACATAGACCATTCAGAAGCGCTCCCAGTGCGAGAGACCACGAGAGAAGACGGTTTTGAGGTGGGAGAAGGAGGAAGAAACATTACCCAAGAGAATGGAAGAATGGACAGAGGAAGGAAGACCGTTCCAAAGGGAGGGACGTATGGATGCAAAGAATCTAGATTGAGCCATTGTAGTCCTGACACCGGGAACCAGGTCAAATCGGTCAGAAAAACGGAGATGTCGGAGCGAGGCAGCAGAATGTTGCCGATGAATATAATCACATAAATACTTCGGAGCAAGACCCCAATTGAGCGTTGAGCACAAGAATGAGAATGTACGTTTGTCAGGCTGCATCCGCATATGCTTGGGTGTTTCTGTGTCAGTACATATGCTTGCATATGCTTATGTAGGTCTAATTGTGTCACTATATGTAGCTGTGTCTACTCATCTGGTACAGTATAAGCTATATACAGATGCTGTAGACACTCGTAATTCATCAAGAGATGCGAATATACCAGGGATAAACTTGTCAATTCCCAATAAATAGCCATTCATGCTTATCATGAGCGATCTATACGTGGTCTTGGACGATGACCGCATTCGCTTTTGGATATCAACACTATGAATGATTCCGTTCACACGACTGCCTCCTATATCCAAGTCACTAAAGTTATGAGATAAGATAAGCACAACTCCGGCACTTGTGACCTCCTGGGTGGATGATGTATGCGGTGTGAGCGACTTCAGGCTTAAGTGCTCATCAGTGAACCATACACACACGGAGTCGGTTCTGCCTTAGACAGCCAATAAACAGGTGATTAACGTTATACCGGGATTAGGTATACTGCATGAACGTGTATGCTGAAATGAGATAGTTGCAAGATAAAAATAAATTATAGAGGCCATAAAATAGGTGCTAGAGAAAAGTAGTTGATAGGATATAGTCATTGTTATTCGTCGTATAGGATTAGTGCCGGTTTTACGTATAGTTAAAAACTACTGCTTAGGGCCCCACAATCCGCAGGGGCCTAAAAAATCAAGTTTTATGTGTATTGTATAATATTATTATGTAGAACCTTTTTAAATGGCTTGTGTAGCAAATTCCACCTTGCCTGAGTAAATGCATTCACTCGAAAATAGTTTGAATTTTTAGCTTTAAATGCCTTGCTATTAAATAATTAAAAGGCATATATGTTTTCAAGTTTTGTGAGACCTTCTGTGTAATTTGTAAACAAGGGGCCCTAAACTTTATATAGCTTATATAGCTTAGGGCCTCACCAAGTCTAAGAAGAATTTAGAAGACACACGAGAAAAGGCCAAGAAAGTCACCAAGTCTAAATCAGGCACTGTATAGGATATACTGGAGAAGTCAGGAGTTTGGACGTTTCCTTGAAGCTTTGCTTTTCTTAATTATGACCCATAAATTCCAATAAAATTCGAAAAAGTATGTTTCAGGAGACTTATACTTATCACTGTAGGGGCAAAATTCACCAATTTATACGGCTCTGTTACACCGCGTGCTAACACAGGCCGTGTTTAACGTGGTCTCGCCTCCTAATAAAAGTAACATCGTAACGGTCAAGCAGGTGGCATTGGTAAGGCAAAGCATTCGAAAGGGAGAAAACCTAATTTGATGATAGCATAAAAATAGAAAATACTGCCATTAATTTTCTCGGCACTTACCTTGGCACTGATCGCAAATTTAGATATGATAAAACGGTTCGCGGTAATTTTACGGAGTGTTGCCACCGGAAGCCGTCTGCTGGCAACCAGCGAGCGCGCATGTCGAGACGGATGGCTTTCGGCGGAAGGTCCAATATTGCTTTTCGGGAATAAATAGGCCTAGTGTGCGCAAAAAAACGGTTGTTGACGGTTTGAGGCATAAGACGCTCTTACGACAATTTAAATTATTTATAGCTCAGCGTAGGACGGTGCGTAGGATTGGACACTTTCTGTGTTTGTCTCTCCTGGTGTGATTCCTTGTCTGTCTCTCTCTCTAGCTATGACTGTATCTCTGTCTTTGGTTATAACGCACTTAGGCGCGCATTCATCTGTTTGTTAGACCACGTAATTATCTATACTGTGGTTAGACTATGCTTGAGTCTGATTGTAATCCATGGTTTAAGATTTTATACGTTATTGCATTGTACTGAATTGTATCGACGTGACGCATTTTGGATAAAGCAGGCAGGCAGAGTAGGCCTATATCCACAGTATAAATAATTATTTATACTGTGCTATACCCCAGAGGTTTTCAAACTGTGGTCCGCGGAGGCGCGGACCAAGAGGGGTCCGCGAAGGATCTGGCGGGAGTCCGCGAGAGCGTTCTGAAAATATTAATTAGGCGCTATAATGATTAACACTGCATGGTCTTAACATTAATTAATGATTAACACTGCATGGTCTTAACATTAACAGCCTGTGTTTTCAAATTCATACACTACTTATAAGCAAGTTTGTATTGTGGAAATAGTCTGCCTGTTATTTTGTTTAAATTTTAAGTGATAAATTTTACTTTTTAGATGCGCTTGGGTCCGCGAGCTATGCCTAGAAAAAATAGGGGTCCCTGGTCAAAAAAGTTTGAAAACCTCTGCTATACCCCATGCGTTGATGTTACAATTCTAGTCGAATTTTTAAAGAATTTTTTGGTTTAACAGTTAAAGTAAAATTTATGATCTTAAAGGTTTTTCTGCCTAGTGTTTCGCTTTCTCGCTGCCCAGAAAATTTTATTTATTTGTTTCTTCTTTGTATTGATTTTCATGTCATTATACACATCCATCGGCTGGCCTGTGCTTTCTGTGCTTCAAGGACAAAATGGGCACAAGACGATACCAAACAGTATTTCTTAATTATTTTTACTGTTTTAAGTCCACACTACTACTGGCTGCCACTCTTTTAATTATCTTTATTCATGAGTCTTCTTTGAACTGATTAACTGTGTTCTTTTTCTTAATTAGGTCACGCTTTCTAACTTCCTGTGCCGGCCTGCCTCGCATTTTCAAGTCCTGTGGCGCTCATTATGGCTGATTCATTGCGTTGCAAGGTTACGTGCTTGGTCCTCTTTTGTTAATACTAGACGCCACTCCACTGTAGGAACACTGCCTCACAATCAATCACCGGGATGGCATTCCTATACTGGTCGTGCGTCTTCATTATTTAATTTGACAGTCTGCCCTGTCACTCGTCCGTGCAGCAGTTGTCCACTGCCTTTCTGAGAAGGTCAGTAATCCTGGATGGGAGCCAGTATACTCCTGCTTGACCCATCGAAAATTGAATTTCTACTACTGGCCATTCCAAAACAATATTAAAAATCTGGATATTTGAAATCTTTGAAACTGGTTTTCTCAGTTGATTGATGACGGTAGTAAATTGGCGTTGAATTTTATTCCACTGTCCTCCCACCGATTATTTAAGTCATGTATTGCACTGTATTGTAGTGTATTGTATTATGCCATACTGTATTATACTATATTGTACTGTATTGTACTGTACTTTTTGCATTGCACTGTTTAGTGTTATTACGTATTGTAATTTATTGTATTGTGCTGTGTTGCGTTATACTGTATTCTGTCGTACCGGTACTTCACTGTTTCGTGTGGTGTTGTGTTGTACTGTTTTGTAATTAGACTGTTGTACTCTATGGCATTTTACAGTATTGTGTTATACTTTATTGTATTATACCACTGTAGTGTAGTTATTGCACTGTACTCTATTGTATTATACTGTAGTGTAGTTATTGCACTGTACTCTATTGTATTATACTGTAGTGTAGTTATTGCACTGTACTCTATTGTATTATACTGTATCGTATGATATCGTATAATTGTACTTATTCTGTCGTACTTTTTATTCTCTATTATACTTTACTGTACGTATTACATTCTTCTTCTTTAAGTTCTCTGCCCTTTGGCAGGTTTCAACTTCCAATGACGCCATTCCTCTCTCTTCGCTGTGCTCTTCCCCTTCAGTCCGCTGTGTACATCCGTCACTCATTCTCTTCGTCGTCATTTTCAGTGTGTCTTGGGAAGTGTAGAGAGGTGGTTTCCCGTTGCCTTCCTCTCAGTGTTTTTACGGAGACACCATCTCCGAGCGTCGATGGCTTTCATCGTCCGTCCTTCCGACTCCTTGTCTCTGGGCTCGCATATCCCGGCGAGGGCTCGGTCGTTCACCACGCACTCTGTTATCAACAGGGTTACCACGTGAAGGTGGCGTGGTGGGCATTTGGGTGGTAGAGGCTTTTAGAGACGCATACCAACCCCATTTCCAATGTATTACATTAGACAACATCATATTATGCGGCGTTTGTTGTATTGCATCGATGCATTGAAGTTTGATGCTGTATCGTGATTGCATATCTTCATTCATTCATTCGTTCATCCTGGATGTTTATACAGCGCCTTTTGAGAGACCTACTTCATTTAATATCATCACGTCTTTTACAAGCATCACTTCAGCGAAACTCGATGGAAGAAGTCGGACAGAGAAACCTTTCAGACAGTCTTGACCCTATCCTCAGACAGTCTTGACCCTATCCTCAGACAGTCTTGACCCTAACCTCAGACAGTCTTGACCCTAACCTCAGACAGTCTTGACCCTAACCTCAGACAGTCTTGACCCTAACCTCAGACAGTCTTGACCCTAACCTCAGACAGTCTTGACCCTAACCTCAGACAGTCTTGACCCTAACCTCAGACAGTCTTGACCCTAACCTCAGACAGTCTTGACCCTAACCTCAGCCAGTCTTGACCCTAACCTCTCCATCTCGTCTAATTACGCTTAAATAAATCAGTTCCTCGTCGTCTCCTTTTCCTTATATTTGTAGGGATCCTTCAGAGCCCGACTTCGGTTGGTCAGCGAGAAAAAGCGAATGGGAGGACTGGAAGTCTCTAGTCACGGAGGCATGGAGGGAGGGAGAGAGGGAACGTATAAGTTAGAGCCTCTGGTGAACGATCAGTCATCAACCATTGCAGGTTTCTTTCACTGCATTGGGCGAGCGACTAAACTGCACCGGACAGAGGCTTCTTTACCCAGCACACGAAAACACTGAACAACTTGCAGACACCAGCTATGCGTCCCAACCAATCGGAGCGTTGCTGTTTGAATTATAAATATTACACTTAGTTTAGGCAACAGGTGGAGCTTAGGTAGAAGTGAACTCTCTTCAGTGAACTATATATCACTTCCAGTATGGCTATTATCTTGATGTTCATTAACATTTTGGCTGATATTACATGCAGTTCTTCAGCCACAATATCCTGAATGTAATAAGTCAGGTCCAACAATTACCTTCAACATTAAAACTTAACAACACTAGTGACTCCTCTGCGCATACCACACAGTAGAATTTTGTAAGCCTACCGGCGAAGGCCGAGAAGTAGGGGCCTATCAGCTCAAGGGTTGAAGATCAGAGAATGAGCGCCTCCTCTGCGTTCAACTAGGGAGGTGGGGCTTTATTTAGGGTCTACTTACGGCACTATACTGAGCTCAAACTCTTTTGTTTTATCACACCCCACCGCTTCGTCTTATAAATATATTAGGACCAGCGGAGAAACTTCTAATGAACGCTTGACCTATGTCAGAAACCCTAACGTAGAAACCAAATCAGCCCAACCAGGATCCGTATGTGATCCGGTGATTTTTATCCATTGCTCCGCGCGACCGAGTTACCCAATTCAACAACTAGGTAGGGTCAAAACGGCCGGAAACGAAGAAGGCCCTCGATGATCATTAATCCTCGGAAGTCGACGCCAGTATTGTTATTCCCGGAACACGCCCCGAATTTGATGGATCGAGAAGGGCGCCATGAGCGCTGGAAGGTTCGCAATACACTGTCGTTGGGCATTGTCAACCTCGTCAAAATCATCATCGTCATGTATAATGATAATATGTATGACTGTGCGATGCATATGTCGTTACCTATTAGAACATTAATAATGGTGATGACGACGGTGTTGATAACGAGGACGATATGATTGTTGTTGTTGAAGACGACGAGATGATATTGATGTTGTAGTTGCGATGATGACAATGACGTCCTGGTTGTTGTTGTTGTTGTTGATGATGATGATGATGATGATGATGATGATGATGATGATGATGATGATGATGATGATGATGATGATGATGATGATGATGATGTTGTTATTGATGATGATGATGATGATGATGATGATGATGATGATGATGATGATGATGATGATGATGATGATGATGATGATGATGATGAAGATGAAGATGATGGTGATGATGATGACGACGACGACGACGACGACGACGGTCAGATAATGATGATGATGTGATAGACCCCGTGTTTGTGCTCTATATAAGAAATCCTGCTCCTGAGTCCTGTATTCTTGGCGTTTCTAATAAACATTCTTCCCTAGCCGGTCTCTGTATACGAGGAAAATGGCGGCAGGAGAATAATTTGCGGTTTTGCTATAACAACATCCACGTAAGGTTTGCACTTTCGTGACCAGCCGCTTAGTCTGTACAATTAAATCCCGATAGGAGTGTGACTGGTCGGGAAATGAAAAGCAGTTTACGACTGACGTAGGTTCAGCGTGGAAAAAGTCGAATAGAAACCCTTGTGCATGTTGCAAGGCTTTGTGGGGATTGATTGATAGCTAGCTTTCCAGTTTCCGTGGTTTAATTTTCCAGACTGCAGATTGCACGAAGCCCTCCCTATTCGATGGCTTCTCCGCTCTAAGCCCATTTAATCGGTACTGTTGTAACAGCTGCAACGGTCCTTTTTTACTCTGACGAACGCCGCAGTGGCATTTCGGAAGTTTATTCTTCAGGCGACGCGCCAAAGATGCATGCACGCCGGTTCACGTATGGCACTGCCAAGTGCTAAAGGCGGCCAATCGGTTGGCATTCGAGGCGATTTGTGATTACAATAAATGAATCCTGATAATGGGTCTGCATCGGTTGTCGAGCTGTGGACGCTGGTGGTCAGTGGTATTGCTCTGTCGGTCAGTCGGTCGCCCGGTCAATCGATTGGCCGTTCGGTCAAAGTATATGGCCTGATAATGAAACACTGTTCTCGATGCTATTGTTGACAGATTACGTGCCCGAGAGACCAGACAACATGAGCGATTTCCCAAGCGTCATAGAACTGAACGTCGGCGGAGTGTTCTACACGACTGCCATCGCCACCCTGACAAAAGAACCCGACTCCCTGCTCGGCCAGCTCTTCACCGGAAGGGCAAAGGACCAGCCGATCAAGGACTCCAAGGGCAAGTACTTCGTTGACAGAGACGGCGTCCTGTTCCGCTACGTTCTCGACTACCTTCGCAATCAGAAGCTGGTCCTACCGGAGTCCTTTCAGGAGACGGAACGTCTGAAGCACGAGGCAGACTACTATCGCCTGCCGGGGATGGTGAGATGCCTCGTGGACGCGTCCGGGTCCCTCAGATCCCCGACGAACGTCCAGTTCGGCAGCAGAAGGGTCAGCAACGCCGTTGTCGACCTGGACGGATCTATCACCACGCAGTTCCAGGGCGTCGACGTCAAGGAACAGGGATACATCGTTGTCGGGTATCGCGGAACCTTCGCCTTCGGTAGAGATGGACTGGCCGACGTCAAGTTCCGGAAGCTGGCGAGGATCCTCGTCAGCGGCCGCGTGTCCATCTGCCGCGAGGTGTTCCAGGATACGCTGAACGAAAGCCGAGACCCGGACCGGGGTACGTCCGACCGCTACTCGGCCCGCTTCTTCCTGAAGCACGCGTTCATCGAGCAGGCGTTCGACATGCTCCAGGAAGCGGGGTTCCGCATGGTCGGTTCGTGCGGATCTGGCACAAACAGCGCCGGAGAAGTAAAGCCCGGGATGGACTCCGAGGAGAACAAGTGGAACCACTACAACGAGTTCGTTTTCTGTAGACCGTAACGCTGTTCCAGGCGCAACACGATGACGACAACGATGATGACGACGACGACAACAGCAACAACAACAACAAAAACACTGACACGTGACGTCGATCACGTGACGAAGCCAGTTTTATGTCACCTATCCATCTAGCTTAACGATGCACCGATACTAAAACCGTAGTTTAGCCCGGTTTAGCGAGCAACAGATATCGCGCTTGTTGACAGCCCGCGTTGCTCTCAACCCTGAAACGCTATAGGGATCTATTAACAGTCTGCCTGACGATGTACGATTTTACATTAATTAATGTGTTTGTGGTGTTCAGAAGCAGTGATGTAAGTTTGTGAAACATCGAGTGAGTTTTACGGACGATAGTTCGACTACTTACAGCAATTGGACCTTTCCTGTATATCCATAGTATCCAGGGTGAGAATTTTGGGGGTGTTGGGGTTCAACTCCCTAGTTTTTCTTAGGACCCCATGCACAGCCAAGGCTTCACTGTACACCCCGGGGTCGTTTCCAATCCCCTCAGTTGTGCTAGTGTGATTTCGCATTTATTTGACTCTGAGCTTTCTATTCTTTGTAAAATACGGATAAAATATTCAACTCCACATGGATCAAACTCATCACAGTCTAACCCCCCACCCCAGCCCCCAGTCGTTTTCTACAATTCTCGCACTGTAGTAGTCTTTTGTCCTCCTAATTCCTAGTTTCTCCGAAAGAGCGTCTTCTCCATTCCTTCGCCTGAACATCGGCATTCTGTCGCCGCAGTAGTGCAATCCGAATCAATAATTGGCCAGTTCTTCTCGTCTTCTTGTTGTTATATGCGCCAAGCGGCCCAACAATCTCGAGGTTGCAGTCATCGTGAGAATTACTGTCGTATTAGACGTGCGATTACTTGTCTATAGTATCATACGTTTTCTAGACATTGCATCATCAGTGACAATCTTGTCAATTATCTTGCGATGGCGCCTTGCGTTTCGAATACACGATTGGCTGAGCGCAATCATTCACGGACTGTTCACAGCCGAGTGAGCGTTTTCCATGCATTAAATTGCTCCTCCGCTCGGACTCCAGGAAAGGACTGTTTAGGACGCGTTGTCCTCAGAAGGCTATAGGATACATATCAAACATCCAAGAGTTCGATAACATTTAACCACTGACAACCATATGGCCAAAATAACCATGCTATCTTCACATATCAAGTTCCATCAACGCAAGAACTCATTATACACCAATCACTTGATAGTTTATAACTAATATATCATCTGAAATGGTAGTTATGGGTGTCTTGATCTTATCCATCCCTGGCCGCAGATTTCTGCGATCACCTGCTGCTGAAGGTGGGCTGGATGTACCGTCGGGCCGAATTCAATGTTCCAACAAAGCAGGGACGTCAGTTGGGGGGCAAGGGAGGCATTTGCCCCCTGATTTTTGAAAAAAAATGAAAAAGCTGGAACAAGAAAAGGAAGAAGAAGAAAGGGGTAAAAAAGAAAAAATTATACTCAAATTCATGGAATTATTATATACTATTAACAAAACTAGAGTCTGCGTAGGTTTTTTCACAAGATCACACCTCTTTGGCACATTATGCATTTCCCCCGAAAATTTTTGAAGAAACACCCAAAAACTGTAAAATTTCTTAGCGCGGAGCGCGAAATATTTTTTAAAACCTTTTTTGACGTCCTTGCCCTCCCCCCTGAAAAAAACTGAAATGACGTCCCTGCAACAAAGAAGCTTCGTTGGTGTCGGCTCACCTTTCTAGAATCTACTGTCTCGCAACCTACGATATGAGTTCCCTGGCCTTTGTTTTCTTTTTAACCTTAAGCATTTGAAACCACTCTATTCAATTTTACTTTTGAGCTGTCATGTTGGTATACCGCCGCGGATGAGTGTTCTTTGAGTGGCCCTTTATAAATTTTTAATTACACCTGCAGCTACAATAACAAAGACTTCTAAAGTTTTCGAATTTGTGTAGACAGTCACATAAAGGACTCAAAATGCATGTAATAGGAAGAACTCTTAATATTGTGTACGTGATACGTATTGTTTAATATTCCATTCAATTCTGTAAAACTCGAAAGAAGAGACCTAACAGTGACAGCGTTGGTCGATGATATCTGTCGCTCGTTATTCCGTGAATTTTAGCTTATTTTAGTTCTTCAGACTGGACAATATACCATAAAGACTTATTTTTATAGTCTGGAAGCGGTCAGTCATTCGTCATATCAATGAACCCGTTGTAAGCGTATGTGTTTTACCGAACAGCTCTACATTGGGCGAGAAGGATCCATTATAATATGCCGAACATTGGCGGATCTATACGTGGTCTTAGGTTTTCTCGCCAGCCACAGTCAAAGCATCACGTTCGCCGCCTTGCAATCAATGAACTGGCAGCTACGCGTGACAATTGAATCCTAGCAAATATTTCCATAGATCCGACATCGGTAGTTACCGCTGTGTAAATTAATATAGCCACCGCCCTGTTATTCCAAGGCAGACAGAAAATGTTGGAACATGCTAGAACATGCAACGACGTGTGCTACAAATAGCCATTGAGGTAGCTGTGGCGGTCAGTGCTGTGCGCTGCTCGTACAGACTGGAGTTCAAATCACACGTTAAGGCTGATACCCATCAACACTGACCAGTCTTGTTGTCAAGACCTTAAGCCTCAAGACCAAGACCAAGACCAAGACCTTGAACCTCGAGACCAAGACCAAGACCAAGACCTTGAACCTCGAGACCAAGACCAAGACCAAGACTTTGAACCTCGAGACCAAGACCAAGACCAAGACCTTGAACCTCAAGACCAAGACCGAGACCAAGACCCAAAAAATCACATTCAGCCCGATACTTTTTTCCGTACAAAAAAATTGCCAAGTCGGACTACTCGCTATTTTAATGAAAACGTGAGTCTTTTCTTTTATTCAGGCAAATTAACTTTAAATGCAGACTGCAGAGAATTCCGAATTCGTATTTACAAAAGTCCTTCATGCAAAATGTTATTCCAAATGCCTTTTGTATTTTATAAAAACCAATTCGCTCAGAATTTTCTGACCAAGACGTGCTGTGGGCCTCATAAAAATTCCACCTTGTGAAAAAATAGGCTACGTTCTACAAGTGCTGAAGTCGCTGACACACACAGTAGCTTTTCAAGCACTGGATGTAAATGTACAAATCGTGAGCCTTTTTGAAATCCTCCCATGGTTTATCAGACCGTCTGGCTTCAGAAAGAGTCTCGACAGGGCTTCCAGACACAGCATAACTTAGTTGCTGCTGCTGATGGGTTTTCCTGACCAAGAAGACTTGCATCCGTCCGTAGGTATTTGTTGTAGGCTATGATGCAAACAGGCTTGATAAATGCTTTAATTCTTGAGTGTTGTTAAATGACTATTCATATTGACAGCCGGTCTTGGTCTTGGTCTTGCGAGACCAAGACCAAGACTTTGAACCTCAAGACCAAGACCAAGACCAAGACCTTGAACCTCAAGACCAAGACCAAGACCAAGACCTTGAACCTCAAGACCAAGACCAAGACCAAGACTTTTAAAAACGAACTCGAGTGCACTCGAGACCAAGACCTTGGTCTCGAGGACAACAAGTCTGACACTGACAACATGTTTATCTTATGTCATTTGTCAGTGGACTGTCCAAAAGGCGGAAGTTGTTTTAAAGTGCGCGTAATAGCTTTAATTCTAAATTAAGGTTTCCATATTGAAATGTACAGACGCCAATGACAGCAGTATCAGATTCTAAAATTACTGTCGGTGGATCATACGGACTTGAATTAATGGTAGTTTCATTTCCTGAGCTATACTGATTGAATACTTCGTGTATGACACGATAGCTCATTGTTTCGAACGCTCACCTTGTATACACATGCCGAAAGCACGGGTTCGACTTCGATATTAGATGGCTATACTGTGGAGTGATATTGAGCAAGTCCTTTAAGCACAATTTCTCAGCGCCACTTATTGATGCTTTTCCGTTAGATAGTTGCGCTTGATGATTTATAGAAATGATTCAAATTGAGGTCCTAAGGTATGAATATTTATCTCACGGATTCCCTGCGTCGAAAGCAATGGCGTCTAAATGCCAGGTTTGAAAACAGTGGATGTTGATGAGTATACTGTGTCGCCTTTTAAGACAGCGCACGCTCGGCTGTCCACTGTACCTCATGAGCGGAAACCGAGAAAAAAAGGCGCTGAATGATTGAACTTCTATTCTACCATCCGATTGACGTACTGGATCGAACTTATCGAACTTATTCTAAACGACTTAATTCATCATCTTATAATTATCTTAACCTAAGAAGGTCTTCTTGCCAGTGCATAGCACTCGTGAACTATTCAGTTTTGTTAAATGCTTACTTTAATAAACCCATGGCATGCACTCCACATAATGATAAACATAATGTAAAAGAGATTCTGGCGTGTGATTGATGACATCCAGAAGGACTGATGATCAGAATGAACAGTTTTGATCCTCAGAAAGTTTTTTTCGACTGACTTAAACTAATGAAAACTCTAAAAGAAGTCGGCCATAATTCAGAAAGTGTTGTAATCGAAACAGGTCTTAGGCGTTGATATATATCGATATCTTAATCATCGCTTTTGAACTGTATTTAACCAAACACCTTCTAAACGCTGAGGTTCAAGAACGTTTCTTTGCACAAATGACGCTCAAATGGAATATATAGATATATTTATGTATGGATGCATGTATGCATGCATGCCATGTATGTATGTATTATGTATGTATGTTTGCATGCATGAATATATATGTATTATGTATATATGTATGTATGTTTGCATGCACCAATATATATATGTATGTATGTATGTATGTATGTAAGTATGTATGTATGTATGTATGTATGTATGTATGTATGTATGTATGTATGTATGTATGTATGTATGTATGTATGTATGTATGTATGTATGTATGTATGTATGTATGTATGTATGTATGTATGTATGTATGTATGTATGTATGTATGTATGTATGTATGTATGTATGTATGTATGTATGCATACATATGTATGTATGTATGCACGTACGTACGTATGTAATATGTGACACAACCAAGGCACTACACAATGCATAATGACCCAGATTTTGCCATAATGTGTAGTGGAAATAAGCTTATGGTTCTATGCCACAGTTAGTACCAAGTGCCTCGATACCACCCAACTCTTCTGTTTACATTTGGCAATGTGATGAAGTGAAGCCGATTCCATTTCAATAGACATCTTTAATGCAGGCCTCCGTCTGATTACACAACATCTTCAACCTTTCATACATTTCCAAGAGAACCAAGAGATGCATACTTTGTACACGAGAGCTTCAACGAGGAACTCGTAAGACACTGTAAGTGTTCGGATCAGGCATTGAATTGTCGGGGGTTGGGATGGTTCAACCTCAATTCAGTTTACAACCCCTTCAGTTAATTTGCAAAAATTACCTTAGGGGTTAAGTTAAACTTTCAGTGGTTCAAATGTCTCTTATTTGCTTTAGTATTGAAAACTACTGCTTTTTCCACTCAGATTTCATTCATAAGTTTTTACTAGAAATCTCCTGAAAAACTCAAGAGTTTCCAATAAGTATTCCATTGTTCGATTTTTAGAAACAGCTAAGTATCGAGTACACCCACTACAATTTAGCATGTATACCGATTTTAGGTACGTACGAAATTCCGGTCGGGATCATGATCATCCGGACATGTAACAATTTTTCAATCCCACCCCCGTTCAAATTTGACAATTCAAACCCTGGTTGGCTCGGATATTCATTCATTCATTCATTCATTCTGGAAATTTATATAGCGCTTCTTCAAGAGACCCACTCAGAGGCGCTCGCATCAACATATCAAT
This sequence comes from Allolobophora icterica, assembly GCA_963556255.1. Classification (NCBI taxonomy): domain Eukaryota; kingdom Metazoa; phylum Annelida; class Clitellata; order Crassiclitellata; family Lumbricidae; genus Allolobophora; species Allolobophora icterica. The sequence goes on along the minus strand of OY744615.1, from coordinate 28,618,648 downwards.
TTGAGATTCTTCTGTTATACATACATATATACATGCATATATGTATGCATCGATATATTCACAGAAACATAAATAAATACACATATACGTTGATGCATGTACGAGTACATTGATACATACATACATGCATACATACATACATACATACATACTACATACATACATACATACATACATACATACATACATACATACATACATACATACATACATACATACATACATACAGACTTGCATACATACATACATACATACATACATACATACATACATACTACATACATACATACTACATACATACATACATACATACATACATACATACTACATACATACATACTACATACATACATACATATTGCATGCCTACATACATACATACATACATGCGTGCATGAATACATATATACATACATACAGCCTACACAAGTATGCATTAATCAGTCGTTCTAATCGCCACTTTGTTCGTATACTGGCGCAACCTGTCCGTGCATGTTTCTTATTTCTACATTGGCGGAGCATTGATATGTTGATGCGATTCTGAAAGAGGAGACCAAACCCACCTACATCGATCGACGCCGCCGCTCTCCAGCTCTTACATCGATCACGGGCGCCGCCATACTGTATGTCTGGCGCATCTTGCTAACCTAAATCGAAGTACCACTCCCTGTACATCTGAATTCTGCCTCGCTCCGTACGAAAGGCACACTTAAGCACGACCTCAATCAAACGTATACGGTGAGGAGCAATGATAGGCCATATACTCCTCATCCCAATGGCGGCGCACAATTTTGCCATATTGGGGTACGTAAAAGTACTACGCATTCTTTTTCTTACATTTATTTATATACATGTATATAAGACCAACATTTTTGTGGTAAAAATTATGACGATGACGATGACGATGATGAAGAAAACGAGATCGATGATATAATGACGAGAATAATAATAATAATAATAACAATAAATAATAGTAATAATAATAATAATAATAATAATAATAATAATAATAATAATAATAATAATAATAATAATAGTAATAACAATAAAGACAAGTTCTAAAGATGTAAAACAACTCTTAGAACGTCCTTCACACTGATGATGATGATGATGATGATGATGATGATGATGATGATGATGATGATGATGATGATGATGATGATGATGATGATGATGATGATGATGATGATGATGATGATGATGATGATGATGATGATGATGAGGAGGAGGAGGAGGAGGAGGAGGAGGAGGAAGAGGAGGAGGAGGAGGAGGAGGAGGAGGATGATGATGATGATGATGAGGAGGAGGAGGAGGAGGAGGAGGAGGAGGAGGAGGAGGAGGAGAAGAAGGAGGAGGAGGAGGAAGAGGATGATGATGATGATAAAAAGCCTGAAAATAACAATGATGACAAAAATATTAAAGATTAGTATTACTATTATTAATAATAATAATAATAATAATACTAATGATTAAATGAAAATAACGTAAGACAAATAACTGATTTGATCACTAATTTTTACATCTGACAATGATATTAGAAGTGTAGGGGGTCTATAATAATTACGCTTACTGTTGTTATAATTATTGTAACCTAAAGTGTGGGTACTAAGTCTCCCGTGTTTAAAAAATGCAAGGACATCCATGCTTGTCCCTATAAATCTCAAAGTCTGAGCAACGTTTCTGCCCACTTGCAATCTGTGGTTGCGTGATTGTTGGATTATACTGCTCAGGCGCCCTGCGCTGCTTTACGGCAAACGTAGTCATCTGTTTGAGGCGAGAGCCACGGGAGTGTGCACCGTCCCTCGACGAATCGATTATCAACGGCAACTAAAAAGAGCGTCGTTAGGAATTCTGTAAGTTAACACCGCGGGCAGCTGAATCCTGGACGCATTTGATCCGTATCTCTATACCTGATAATTAGGTCTGCTCGATTGCAATATAACACGCTGCTAGATCAGTCGAGACGCGTCCGGGAATCGATGTTGGAACCCAGTAGGGGGAAGTCGGCCAGGGCTTCGGCCTTGAGCGTCACCGCAGCCCCCTGCTTCTGCGCCTGCATACATGATCTTCTGCATCACTTGCTCTGCATTGCTTCCATGCACCAGAGGCTGAAGACCCGGTTGCCTATGGTGATGGTAATAGAAACAGGCTGTCACCGAATCGGAGCCACCGCGCTGTGACGTCTCTCGATGTGAAACTGACCTTTAAGGGTCCAAATCCAATCACTTCACTTCACTCCAAACACGATCGCATCACACGCGTTAGTCAGGAACGAGGCGCCTGCAATTAGCTCGGACGAAATTGACCAGGCAAAGCTAAGACCTGACACGTCAAGATGAGGGCGAAATTTGCTCATCACAAGCATAGCCTTAAGTTAAGCTACAGCTTCTGTTTCAACCTTTGGCTTTTAAATGCAACATTTCAGATAAACGTAGCAGAAATAGAACTAACTCTGACAGCATGCCCACGTGGAGCCAAAATGGGACTATATTCCCATATGGGATCCGTATACAGCATAATATTAGCCTATACTGGTCTCATCTGATACCCATTGAAATGTTGGCAGGGAAAGCAAGAACTCGTGGTTCGATCAAAGTCAAGCAATACGCAGAGGAAATCATGGCAAATAGTCTGCGTTTCCTTTGCCACTTTAGCACAGCAAACAGCAATATGATGAACGATCCCTTGTCACCTTGATTTAAGAGCTGAGTTTCTTTGATAAGTGACTGATCACCTCTCGAACCAAATAGACGAAACTGTCTCCATCATATAACTAGATATATACTGTATATTGGCCACTGGGTAAGGGAGTCACGTATACCTTTCCGTGACCTATATGACTTCTAATAAAACCTTGACACCGACTGTAGAAGTATGGCCCCTCAGGACCCCCCACACCCGGTGCACCGGTTTATGTCTGTTTCTGGCAACACAGCCTGTGATTTCCACGGCACTTCCACTGAAACCTGACTTTGAATTTACAACAACGTCTCCTGCAGGAAGACAAAAAGAACTGCACGTCACCGAGTCACGTACGCACCGACGCACAGACTTCGTTCGATCTGACTTGGATTCATTTACTTCCGGAAAAGAACGGAAGTGAGAAGACGACGCCGTCAACTCATAGCACGAGTATATCAAGTACAAATATCGACGATACGTGATCTACGCGAGATATACGACGTGCCAGATTATGACGACGACGACGATGATAATGATGATGATGATAATGATGATGATGACGATGATGACAATGATGATGATGATGACAATAATGACGATGATGATGATGATGATGATAATGATGACGATGATGATGATGATGATGGTGGTGATGATGATGATGATGATGATGATGATGATGATGGCGATGATGATGACGATGACGATGATGATGATAACGATAATGATGATGACGATGATGATGATGATGATGATGATGATAATAAGAATAAGAATTATTTTTGTTATCATCACAGTCATCAATAGCATCAGCTACGTCATCATCATTATCATCACCGTCGTTGCCATCACCATCACACCATCATCATAAATCATCATCATCATCAGTTTCTTAGTCTGGTTTCTGTTTAATAAACATCCTTGGATATATAGATTGGAGTAATTATGGAGATACCGCTCTCCTTCAACGACAGAATTATATATAATATATATATTATATATATATATATATATATATATATATATATATATATATATATATATATATATATATATATGAATGGTTCCGTCGGCTTTCATTGTTTAATATTGGCCAATTAGTTTTCATGGCAAGGGATTTAATTAGACTAATCTATCTGGAAACGTATACATGCAGGCCTGCAACATCAACATAGGCCTTTTTATTAAAACCATAGACGAATTTCATTATAGTATTACTGCAGTGTAATTGTTGTTGTTACTGCTTCTGCAGTATTATTATTACTACTATACTACTACTACTACTACTACTACTACTACTACTACTACTACTACTACTACTACTACTACTACTACTACTACTACTACTACTACTACTACTACTACTACTACTACTACTACTACTACTACTACTACTACTACTACTACTACTACTACTACTACTACTTCTACTACTACTACTACTACCACTACCACTACCACTACCACTACCACTACTCCTACTGCTACTGCTACTACTACTACTACTACTACTACTACTACTACTACTACTACTACTACTACTACTACTACTACTACTACTACTACGTCAGAAGGTAGAATGTCTTTAGGGCATTGTGGAATTGACGCTCGGGAATTGTTCTAGTAACTTAATCTCTTTGCCTCAAATTTTCTGCCTTCGGCTTTCTTGGCGAGCAAGCTGCAGCCGTGTGCCAAATTAATTCTCCTAGAATAATAGTCAGAGTACATTCATTGCAGAGAGGTTTCAGTTGTATACTACAGAGCCAGGAGAAAATCGTATACGAAGACAAGCAAGAATGGAAACAGCAACTGATATCATCTATAGATATCTGGCATTTGATAAACCTCAATTTGAGCAATGTCTAACACGATAGAAGCAGAAAAAGAACGAAAAGGAGGCTCCGAGATAATGAGAGATAGATGATAGATAGATAGATAGATAGATAGATAGATAGATAGACAGACAGACAGACAGACAGACAGACAGACAGACAGACAGACAGACAGACAGACAGACAGACAGACAGACAGACAGATAGATAGTTAGATAGATAGATAAATAGATAAATAGATATATAGACAGACAGAGACAGACAGACCGAGAGAATCAGAAAAATCATCTGTACATAAGGATGTGTGTGTAAGAGGGAAAGTGGGACACAGGTAGGCACACATACAAATAGACAGACAAGCAGACAGAAGGACAGAAGGACAAGAAGAAAGGCAGTCTCGTATACTTACAGCGAGCTTCATTCTGTCCATCCCCCTTTCGCCTTTCAATTCCTGGAAAAACATCCTCCTGCTTGGAGCAATCCACAGATGGCCCATCCAATTTGGCTCCATGCCTTTCCTTCTTTCACCCCTCCCTTCGCCATCTCACATTCCTCCCTTCTTCCTTCTCTTCTCCGCTTCCCATTTCCACCAAACAACTCGTTCCTTTCTTCCATACGCAACCGTCGTAATAATGATGGCTATTATTACACTATCGACCGTACATTATATTTAACTGCCAAGAATTGCAGGCATTATATATATATATATATATATAGATAGACTTGCATATATATGTATGTATGTATTCTTGTACTTAATGGCCGATGTCGTTACAGAGAAAACTATAATTGCATGCCAGTACTGACTATACATATTTATGTCATTCATATGTCATGCATATGTATTTATGTCATACTATGTATAGATTTTTCATATTTCTCATATATTTATGTATTTATCATATTATGTGCCATGTTAAATAGATATATTCTTATGAGAACGCAAAGCACTGTGGTCTGGTGTTCATAACTTGTCATTAGCTAAATATATTTGGCATCCATCCCCATTGGCCTGTAACTGTGGTTTCCATCAGCGACAAGCATGCCTTCGGAACGGTCGATAAAATACTCTGCTGCATACACGATATAGGCTATATATATATATATATATATATATATATAATATATATATAAGAAATGTATCATGATATTATATCCTTATATACAGATACACACATACACACACTCATATATATATATATATATATATATATATATATATATATACACACACACTCATATATATATATATATATATATATATATATATATATATATATATATGAGTGTGTGTGTGTATCGGTATATAAAGATATAATATCATGATACATTTCTTATGCATGCACACACCATGGCCATTGGTTTAGACCTACTTTCTTAAAAGACTTATACGGTCTCCAAGGATATCAAATATTGCTTGTATACACATAGCAGTGATGTGTTGAGTCTGGGTTTGCGCGTGTTTAAGCATATGTGCAATTGTGCATCTATCGGTGTATATTTATACGTATAACATATGCGCATGTGTGTGTATGTATACTATGTATATTCCTATATGTTTATGCATTCCGATGTATGAAATGTGAGCATGTGTTTAGTGCATTCGGCGTCTGATATGATCTTCAGATATCGTTGGATATGATGGAATGACCGGCGAACCATCATCTCTCATCATCTGTTACAGTAGATAATACAATAAAACCATCAACTCTTATGGCAACGCAGATAATGCACGCACATGGAGACAGGGTTTCGCAGAGATAAAGGCGCGATATACAGACAGCCTTTGCATGAAGCCAGAGATCTGCTGATCCAGGTGTGATGATGATGATGATGATGATGATGATGATGATGATGATGATGATGATGATGATGAAGATGTTGATGATGATCATAATGATGATTATGACGATGATGATAATGATGGCGGTGATGATGATGATGATGATGATGATGATGATGATGATGATGATGATGATGATGATGATGATGATGATGATGATGATGATGATATGACGATGGTGAAGATGTTGATGATGATTGTAATGATGACTATGACGACGATGATAATGATGGCGGTGATGATGATGATGATGATGATGATGATGATGATGATGACGATGATGATGATGATGGTGGTGGTGGTGATGATGATGATGATGATGATGATGATGATGATGATGATGATGATGATGATGATGATGATGATGAGAAGGAGGAGGAGGAGGACGAGAAGGAGGAGGATGAGGAAGCATGTTGCGCTGTTCCTGCGTCATCCATTGCCGGCGCTGGCACCGTGTTTGCCTCTACGTGTGTTTGCGATGGATAGCAATCGACTTCTGCAGCTGAGTTTCCAGTTTTCCATCACTTGTATCATCCATCGAATCCGAGTTGTGCCACGTCTACCATCCTAAGCTATACTTCTTCTTCTGGCGACTCCAAGACGCCAGTGGTGCCACGATGAGGAGGGGAGGTTCGTTCGACGGCAGATCGATATAATTAAATAATTAATTAAGATGGAATCTGCAGCGTTAGGTCGAGGTCAATCAGTGGAAATGGCGATGCACCATCTGTGGACACGAGAAAAACGAAGACAAATCGTCGTGATAATATAAGAACGGGAGAAGTAAAGAGAAGATCTCTTATGCAAATAGAAAAGCTTAATAAATGCTAATTAGTGGCAAGGTGAATGTGAATCTAGACACGTGAATATTAATGAGAGAGGGACAGACTGACATTTAATAGGAATGGAAATGTAAAGCTGGTATTTCGACAGTAATTGTGCGTGACAGATAAAAACGTTACGATCCTCTATCGAAACTCTTCAGAAGCAGCGTCATGAGGTCACTGGGTACCATTCGATTGACCAGCAAACAGAACCACAGTAATCCAGAGACGATATGGCACCTTCTAACCTCACATGTTGCGTTTGTACTCATTTACCGAACAATAAAGGACGGAGGACTGAGTGCACGGGCGCAAGGTGGAGCGACATTTCATGGTTGATCACCCATCCAAATAATAACCTGGTTCGATATTTATGCAAGTATGTGTGACAATGTGCGTTGCAGAGCATGCATGTTTATCTCAATTGCGTAGTCGCCCATTTCATGAACCTCTTATATGAGCTAGAACGAGGCTTATTGTAACTTTCACTGCGCCTGCCAGTGAAAGTGAATCATCAATCATCAATCAATCAATCAAAACAGAATCTAAGAAAACAAGCGGTCAGTGTTCTGTTGAAGCCAATAACTGTGAGGCTTTGAATTGGCCGAAGCACAATGTGTGTCTATCTGTTATACTATAGTATAGGCTATATTATTCAATATGTTTTATAGACCTATGTTGTTCGTCGTCTCAGATTTCATCTGTGATGCCAAACGGTGGATGTGGTGGACATACAGTGTTTCAATTTGGCCAAACTATCCTGCACGCTGTGCGAAAGAATCATTTAATTCCACCAAAGAACGTTGAGGAATATTTCACGTTTTGCCTCATCCCCAAAGGGATGGAAACCCCACATAGGGCCTACGTTAAAGCAATAACTGCCATGGCATAAGCGCCACGCTAGCGCAGCGTATAAAGATGCATGCAAATTGAAAAAGATGCAGATGGTAGCTGGAGAGTAGCTAGTTGCTGGAGAAAATGAAGATTAGCGGTTATGTTGACATACCCAAGTGAACATATGAAGATGTACGATAACCACAGAAGCGGAAGAGGCGAAAGCAGCTCTAGAAAATTACTGGAACGAACCGAAATCTACGAATTGTGATGAATGTAGTGAACGCAACAGATAATTTGTCTAATGGAGATGAAGAACAGATGGAACCTACAGAGATGCAGGGAGAGAATTGTTGGGGGAAGTTGGGGGTTCAACCCCTAGTCTTTCTTAGGACCCCAGTTAAGACTTAATTGCACACCCCAGGGGGTCATTTCCAACCCCAGTTGTGCTAGTGTGATCATATTGTGCATATATTTTAGCATTTTCTTTCATAATTCACTTTGTGGGTTACTAATACAGTAGTGCTCTGGTTTATTGTGAGATTTGTGACCATGTGAATTATATAATAATAATTTTTGTGATGTAGTTATTCTAGGGAGTTTAAGCTTTCTATTGCATTTCTGAATTTTCTTAGTCTGCAAAACACGGATAAAATATTCAACTCCACGTGCTTGAAACTCATCAAAGTCTGACCCCCGGTCTTTTTTCTACAATTCTCACACTGCAGAGATGTATGAAAAATACGAAAGAAAGGAGAGAAGGTTGTGGTGGCCGTGAAGAGAAGGAAGTGGAGAAGCTGGAGAGAGGTTGAATGAAGCAAACGCCAGACTGCGTTAAAGGAACAAAGCCGATTTAGTTACAATGTTGACGCAAGCATTTAATCGATGGAGGAAGCGATGAGGATCGAAACGTTTGTTTACAAAGAGGCAGAACAAGCTGCTGCTGCTGCATTTGCTGTTGCTGAAGATGTTGCTGTAGCTGATGGTTATGGATGCTAAAAGCATCTCAACTGCACCGACTCTAATTCGTCAGCATACATATCGCATTTACACTTTCTTCACGAGGCATAGCTATGATGACAACAAGCGATAAACTGATTGCAACTGATTGCAGGTGTAGACCGATAAGGAATCTCTCATTTCACAAGACGCTGCTCCTGCTAGATTCTAACCCCACTGGAGCACCGCCACTCCAGCCGCCATGCCGTTCCTTTTGAAACGCCCTGCCTTCCAGTGCTGCTGCAGCAGAGATAATTGCTCCACCGTCTTTCGATGAAAAGTCTGTCGTTTAAGCAGGCGACATCGAAGCCACACGGCGACTCCAGCCATCACTCACCAGATGACAGAAAATCCATACTGAGGAACAGTGGGCTGAGGCCATCGAATGCACCAGCCAAGATCGACGGACGGATGGATAGAGGGACGGACAGACGGACGGATAGACGGACGGACGGATAGATAGAGGGACGGACAGACGGACGGATAGACGGACGAATAGATAGAGGGACGGACAGACAGATGGATAGACGGACGGACGGACGGCCGGATAGATAGAGGGACGGACAGACAGATGGATAGACGGACGGACGGATAGATAGAGGGACGGACAGACAGACGGATAGACGGACGGACGGACGGCCGGATAGATAGAGGGACGGACAGACAGATGGATAGACGGACGGACGGAAAGCTAGACGGACAGACAGACGGACGGACGGACGGATGGTCCACAGAAGGGACTGAATAGACCCTCAATGTCCGTATAATCACCGGTTGCCTGTTGGGTTTCTCTGCGTCGTCTGTTCTTGGTCGCGAAATCTTGAACGACATCTGGACATCGAAAGCGTAACAGATGAACGATTTGTGGCTGCGTTCCACGGTTCCGTGATTCCTAATCGCTCTGTTGTTGTAGTGCCGCAGTTAGGGTACTGCTCTTGCTTGCTATCGCTTCTGCGAATGTAGGCCTCGTATTATCTTTGTTAACGTAGGATTGCTATTATCCTTGCGAATTTAGTCCTCGTATTATCTTTGTTAACGTAGGATTGCAATTGCCCTTGCGAATTTAGTCCTCGTATTATCCTTGTTAATTTAAGATTGCTATTATCCTTGCGAATTTAGTCCTCGTATTATTCTTGTTAATTTAGGATTGCTATTATCCTTTCGAATTTAGTCCTCGTATTATCCTTGTTAATTTAGGATTGCTATTACCCTTACGAATTTAGTCCTCCTATCATCCTTGTTAATTTAGGATTGCTATTACCCTTGCGATTTAGTCATCGTATATTATCCTTGTTAATCTAGGATTGATATTATCCTTGCCAACGTAATAATGTAGGCCTCGTATTATCCTTTTTAATTTAGGATTGCTAATTGCCTTGCGAATGTAGGCCTGGTATTATCCTTTCAGGTAGGATAGGCCTACTATTACCCTTGCGAATGTAGGTCTCATATTATCCTTGTTAATATAGGATTTGTTATTATCCTTGCGAATGTATACGCTAGCTAGTATTATCCTTGTCAAGACAGGCTTGTATTACTGTAACGCATTACAGTATTTTAATATAAATAAATATAAATATTTTGTGAGGTGAGTAGGCCTATATACGGTCTCTATGGATGAGTATACGCTGTATACTCGCGTATACCCTCGACTACAGCCCTGGTTGTTACTAGGACAATCGGATGTTGTAGTAGTTTCAATTTAACGACGCTGTGTCATAACAAAGATGATTAGCGTCGCCCTCCTCCTTTATCCAGGCTTGGGACTGGCACTGTCAGAATACGAACAGTGGCGGAGTTAAGACAATCGGATGTTTAAGAACTGATGATATTATAGTAGGTCAAAATACAGAAGTAGGGCCCTATAGACCGACTGGACTTCCCGTTGGTAATTAACTGGAAAATTACATACCAATGTTTGTGTTTTAGCCTCGGTACTCGTCTACCGTACTAAATACTTCTGACGTACTACAAATACTGGACGAAGAGAATCCTGCAGACGAAACTGAAGCCAACCACATATATGCATAACTGAATTAGGCGTCCCCGCGGTGGCCAATCGCCTCGCCTGAATAATTCACGCCGATTGGACAGACAGAGGACTCGAGGCATCTGCAAGCCTTCAAGGAAAATTTCACTGAGTGGTGCAAGGGTTAAGGTTTGGATTGATGCCTCAATAAATTATGCTGTGTGGGTATGGCTTCATGCTATGCCGATGGTTAAGGTTATGGATAAAGTATAGTTGGGCAAAGTATAGTTATATATATATATATATATATATATATATCCAAGTGAACATATATGAATATATATGTGTATATATATATATATATATTTATGGTGTAACGGTGCCGATGATTAAGGTTATGGGTAAAGTATAGTTGGGCAAAGTATAGTTATATATATATATATATATATATCCAAGTGAACATATATGAATATATATGTGTATATATATATATATTTATGGTGTAACGGTGCCGATGATTAAGGTTATGGGTAAAGTATAGTTGGGCAAAGTATAGTTAAGGCTGAGGTTATATATAATATTTATCTGACAGCACGACAGTCTTATATCTAGGAATAATGGACTAGTTAGGTGTCCCCCCAGCGGGACTACCATCCCTTAGGCCTATAGGGGACACCTTTGCCTCCAGTAACGTGGAAGAACTACTATAACTTTAGGTGATTGTTATTATGTACATAACGTTGTCTGGATGCAATAAAGATTTTTTGATTGATTTGATTGATTGATTGATATAATTCAAAGCCAGCATGAAGGTTAAGTAATATGTTGTGAAGGCAAAGTGATAACTGCAGTCTTGTTATCAAGACCTTAGACCTCAAGACCAAGACCAAGACCAAGACCTTGAACCTCAAGACCAAGACCAAGACCAAGACCTTGAACCTCAAGACCAAGACCAAGACCAAGACCTTGAACCTCAAGACCAAGACCAAGACCAAGACCTTGAACCTCAAGACCAAGACCAAGACCCAAAAATCACAATCATATCCACACTATTCCTTACTAAAACTGTCAAGTCGGACTACTCGCTACTTTAATGAAGCAAACCAACTCTAAATGCAGACTGCAGAGAATTTCTGAATTCGAATTTACAAATTAAGTCCTTCATGCACAATGTTATTTCAAATGCCGGTTGCATTTTATAAAAACCAATTCGCTCAGAATTTTCTGACCAAGACGTGCCTTGTGGGGCCTCATAAAAATTTCGCCATGTATAAAAGAGATCATTTACATGTCTAAATCGTGTGTGGTGGTCATGTTTCTTTCCATGATGAGCCGGAGATAGATAGATTTGAACCAATTTCGATGTATGGAAATCTATCTTCCTACCGATTTTGGCTTGACCTACTTTTCATAGGTGCTGAAGTCGCTGGCACACACAGTAGCTTTTCAAGCACTGGATTTAAATGTATAAATCGTGAGCCTTTTTTAAACCGTTATTGACCGCAATGGCTGCGGAAAAATTTAAAATTCAGTCGGTCTTGGTCTTGGTCTTGAAAAACCAAGACCAAGACTTTGAACCTCAAGACCAAGACCAAGACCAAGACCTTGAACCTCAAGACCAAGACCAAGACCTTGAACCTCAAGACCAAGACCAAGACCAAGACTTTTAAAAACGAACTCGAGCGCACTCGAGACCAAGACCTTGGTCTCGAGGACAACAAGACTGGATAACTGTGGTCAGTTATACCGGTGCGCTGAGCGAAACTTTAAAAACGTAGAATAAATCAAATCGCCAAGTCCGCAAGTGTGCGTGCGTATGTCCCATACACAGTCAAGTCTTGAAAAGAGAGGACAATATTAGGCTAAGCCAGTTTTAATTTTGGGGTGGATACAAAAAGTTTTAGTAACCGGGACTTGATTGACACTTTCGTGGTCCAATACGTGCCGAAATATTCTTGTGTCTAACAGAGGCATGACTATAAATGGCCTACGTAGCTTTCACCGATTCATTATGGATCTAATTTATTTTGGGGAAGTATAAAGTTTACCGCCGCCGGCCCAAAATAACCGGCGCGCCGCCGCCGCCGACGCTATCAAGTCGGCGCAGGGCTCTAGTTTAACAGAGGCATGACTACGTAGCTTTCACCGATTCATTATGGATCTAATTTATTTGGGGGAAGTCGAACCGTATGATCATGCGTCTTTGTAAACCTTTGCAGTTAGGGTTACAGTTAGTGTATAGTGTGTTATGGTGAAAAAGAAATTTTCTATGGCTAGTATTGCATTGTGAGGAGCAAAGTAAGGCGTTGACATGAAACCAAACTTACGGAAATCGGTGCAGTTTAGTCCTTCTCATTTCGACAATGCTATCACAGTGAGCATATGCGCGTGGTCACGTATACGAGAACAGACGAGGGGCAGGGTTGAGTGGGTGCTCCTGAGGGGCAGGGTTGAGTGGGTGCTCCTTGGGATCGCGAACCGGGATGGCGTCTGAAGAGGAATAGGAGGCAGAGGATGTGGAAAAATAGATGGAGAAAGATGAAACCCAGAAGAAGAGGAGTATGGAAACGGAAATAAAGAGGCGCTTGATGAATAGAAGGAAGAGGAAGAAGAGTGGGAAGAGGAGGTCAAGAAGGAAGAACAAGAGATGAATCACAGAGGAAGAGGATTATAGAAAAGAGAGTAAAAAGTATCGATTGATCAATAGAGGAACTTATGAAGAAGGAAACCTTAGGGAATGAGGAATGAGAGAGAATTGCTGTTGCACGTGCAAGCCATCAATTCTTTGACAGAGTCTGCCTGCCTGGCTGGCTGTCTTTCTGCTTGCCTGCCTGTCTGTCTGTCTGTGTGTCTGTCTGTCTGTCTGGGATATCATGTCGATCCCTAGGTCTTTCTTGTCGTTTTTCTTCTGAGTGCAAAATAGACGCTGGTGTCAAGAGCGATCCCCGCAACTCGTTTAGACGCCGTCAAAAGTAATCACGAAGTCTAGACCGTTAAAAATTTTCTCCTAAGATCCTGATTCAATTTCTATTCATCTCATGACATCTTCGCTCATCCCTCAGTTTAAGGTCTTCCAATTATTGCTTATTGCAGCATCACTGAACAACGTTTCTGAAAGCGTCTTTTTCTTTCGCTTTATCTCTCTCTCTCTCTCTCTCTCTCTCTCTCTCTCTCTCTCTCTCTCTCTCTCTCTCTCTCTCTCTCTCTCTCTCTCTCTCTCTCTTTATCTCTCTTTATCTCTCTTTCTGAACCTCTGTCTCTGTGTCTGACCTCTTTCTCTCGATCTTGCTCCTTGTATCTTTCTGTGTGTGTGTGTGTGTGAGAGAGAGAGAGAGAGAGAGAGAGAGAGAGAGAGAGAGAGAGAGAGAGAGAGAGAGAGAGAGAGAGAGAGAGAGAGAAAGTGAGTCGGAAACGAAAAGAAACACATAGACAGTTAGAGACAAACAGAAAGAGAGCGACTGAGACAGAGATATGGAGAGATATATGGAGATATAGATAGATAGATAGATAGATAGATAGATAGATAGATGGATGGATGGATGGATGGATGGATGGATGGATGGATGGATGGATGGATGGATGGATGGATGGATGGATGGATGGATGGATGGATGGATGGATGGATGGATGGATGGATGGATGGATGGATGGATGGATGGATGGATGGATGGATGGATGGATGGATGGATGGATGGATGGATAGATAGATAGATAGATAGATAGATAGATAGATAGATAGATAGATAGATAGATAGATAGATAGATAGATAGATAGATAGATAGATAGATAAACGGACGGACGGACGGACGGATGGATGAATGGATGGATGGAAAAATGGATGGATGGATAGATATATAGAGAGACAGAAGAAAGAGACAGAGAGATAGATAGAGAGAGACAGGGAGACAGAGAGAGAGCGAGAGAGCGAGAGAGACAGAGATGAAGAGGACAGGACCTCGCAACTGATACTGGTCCAGGAACTTGCCGCACGTGCTCACATCCTGATTGAATCGGTTTAATACCACCGAATAGGGCGACCATCCGATAAAGAGAAGCTTTTGTTTGGTGAATTGAAATGTCAGAGATTTACATTACATGACATAGCGCTAGATGATGACGTTACTATTCATTGCATTGCATTGTATAAGAACCAAATAAGGAGCACGTAAAAGAACTGGAAAGACAGGGTTTGTGTCTTCCCTTCACGTATAACGCGGAGATAAGACTAGGCCTATAACAGCAATAAATTGATTGCTGTAACGATAATGCATTTGATCGCGGTTTAGTGGTTTAGTTCGTCCAGAGCGACGATAAGATCGGGTTCCAATCCAGACACAATGCTACAGCTTCGGAATGTCGTCTTAATTATTATTATTTAATTATCATTATTATTGTCAGTATTTTCAGTAGAAGTGGTGGTAGTAGTAGTGGTGGTAGCAACAGAATGATAGTGATATTAGTTGTAGAACTTCTGTAGTAGTAGTATAGTAGTAGAAGTAGTAGAAGTAGTAGTAGTAGCAATAGTAGTAGTAGAAGTAGTAGTAGTAGCAGTAGCAGTAGTAGTAGCAGTAGTAGTAGCAGCAGTAGTAGCAGCAGCAGCAGTAGTAGCAGTAGTCGCAGTTGTCCTTTTCAGCGCCCATAATATCCGGACACCCTATCCTACCCTATCCTATACCATTCTCCTAAACTATCCTCAGTTGCAGTACACCACATCACTCCATGCGTTGCCATGCAATGCAAATCTTCGTTCTGAATATTTGATTCTGTTACATTCTGTCAAACGCGATGTCTCGTGAATTTTTAATAACTGAACAAAGTGGTTTAGTTCGTCCACCGCGTCGATGTAATCGGCTTCGAATCCAAACACAAAGCTGTAGCTTCGGCACGTCATCGATTAATCAGATCAGAATCCATTCGGTGTTTTTCACCTAATCAACCGCTCCACCTCACAGATCCCCGCGGAAATACACCATCAAGAGCATCGCCATCACAACCAACCAGTTGAACCAGACCATCGCCACCACAGCCAACCAGACCATCGCCACCACAACCAACCAGACCATCGCCACCACAACCAACCAGACCATCGCCACCACAACCAACCAGACCATCGCCACCACAACCAACCATACCATCGCCACCACAGCCAACCAGTTGAACCAGACCATCGCCACCACAACCAACCAGACCATCGCCACCACAACCAACCAGACCATCGCCACCACAACCAACCAGACCATCGCCACCACAACCAACCAGACCATCGCCACCACAGCCAACCAGTTGAACCAGACCATCGCCACCACAGCCAACCAGACCATCCCCACCACAGCCAACCAGACCATCACCACCACAGCCAACCAGACCATCGCCACCACAGCCAACCAGTTGAACCAGACCATCGCCACCACAACCAACCAGACCATCGCCACCACAACCAACCAGACCATCGCCACCACAGCCAACCAGTTGAACCAGACCATCGCCACCACAGCCAACCAGACCAAACCAGACCATCGCCACCACAACCAACCAGACCATCACCACCACAGCCAACCAGACCATCACCACCACAACCAACCAGACCATCGCCACCACAGCCAACCAGACCATCACCACCACAGCCAACCAGACCATCCCCACCACAGCCAACCAGACCATCCCCACCACAGCCAACCAGACCATACCCACCACAGCCAACCAGACCATCACCACCACAGCCAACCAGACCATCACCACCACAGCCAACCAGACCATCACCACCACAGCCAACCAGTTGAACCAGACCATCGCCACCACAGTCAACCAGACCATCGCCACCACAGCCAACCAGACCATCACCACCACAGCCAACCAGACCATCACCACCACAGCCAACCAGACCATCGCCACCACAGCCAACCAGACCATCGCCACCACAGCCAACCAGACCATCGCCACCACAGCCAACCAGACCATCGCCACCACAACCAACCAAACCATCGCCACTACAGCCAACCAGACCATCGCCACCACAGCCACCAGACCATCACCACCACAACCAACCAGACCATCGCCAATGAAACCAACCAGACCATCGCCACCACAGCTACCAGACCATCGCCACCACAGCTACCAGACCATCGCCACCACAGCTACCAGACCATCGCCACCACAGCTACCAGACCATCGCCACCACAACCAACCAAACGGTCCAACAACAGCATCATCCTGTCTCGTTGTGGGTCTCTGCAACGTCTTTCCTTATGTCACTCTATCCTACTGCGTTTTTATCTCGTGCGTTTTTGCGAGCATGTGCGCATTTGTGTTTTTTAGCATATCTAATTACGTACGTACGAGAGAATGTATATATATATATATAATATATATATATATTATATATGTATGCATGCATGTATTTATGCATTTTGTGTCCATGTATAATCTATATGTGCACGTATGTATATGAATGCATGTACGATGTATGTGTGTAAGTATGTGTATATGTATGTATGTATGTATGTATGTATGTATGTATGTATGTATGTATGTATGTATGTATGTATGTATGTATGCATGTATGTATGTATGTATGTATGTATGTATGTATGTATGTATGCATGCATGCATGCATGCATGCATGCATGTGTTTAAGTATGTACGTATGGATGTGTGTATGTATGCATTGATGTCTGTATGCATATATATGTATGTATGTATGTATGTATGTATGTATGTATGCATGGATATGTACAATATGGCTGCCTAGAGAGAGTCGTGTCTCGGTCGCTCCGTATTAAACTAGTAAACTAGGAGTCGTGTGACGATTTCTTTCGAATTTTTTCGACTTCGGGTACTGCTGGATACCAAGGGACTGTTGTGGTGAGACTGAATTTAAAGGAATTATAGTTTTGCTGAGGCAAAAATCAACGCAAACGATCTTTAATCGAGCATTCTATCATAAAAGGGATGGTCACTAAACCCTATGCGAACATCAACAATACTTGTACGCTCACGGTTTATATAACACGGCTGGATCCATCCTGAATTGGACATAGTAAATTGTTTATCTGAGACAGCTAAGATAGAAAGATAATATACCGTTACCGAATTATCAGCACATCGGACGTTGAACCTAACATGGCGAAGAAAGGCGCAAAAGTAGAGGAACTATGCGAACTACTTAAAGATGAAAAAATAACTGAAGTACTAGTGGGACGACTTGAGCAATTGCTGGGAAAAAAAATCGATCAAATCATTGAACGTGTTCTGCTCAAGTTGAATCCCATAGTGGAACAAACGGTCAACGACATGCTCACAGTCCGATGCGAAAAAATACTACAAAAGCAGTCCTACCTGGAAGAAGAAAATGAACATCTCAGAATGCGTCTGGACCTAGCCGAAAACGAGTCACGGCTGAACAATTTGGTGGTTCACGGCCTCTCCGAACCTGAGAGCGCGACTGGCCCAAAGCACCTTGCCAACCAAGAGGCTTCTCAGACGTTCATATCCCTATGTAATTCTACACTGGGGTTGACCATTTCTGAAGCGGACATCTCGGTTGCCTATAGGATTCCAGCAAAGGGCAAAGAGAAACATCGACCACTAATTGTCAAATTCATATCCCAACGAACCAGAAATCAAATTTACAGCGCACGTACCTTGTTACGTAAAACATCCATCTTCATAAACGAACATCTGACGGTCAGAAATGCGCAGCTATATGCCAAAGCAAGGGCCCTGGTGAAGATGGGCTCCGCAACCTCCTCCTGGACGGCCGGGGGATGGGTTTTCCTCCGACTCTCTGATGCACCCGGAGTCAAACCTACCAAGATAACGAAGCTGAGGGATCTGGAGAAATTGACTGCGTCCGCCGCAACGGTCCTCACCCCAGCGGTCCTCACCTCAGGACACTAGCCGGATCCCCCATGCATTCCTGAGGTCACCTCCCGTACCTCAAATGCGAGACGAACATCAATTATACTAAGCATCGCCGCCTAACGGTGTGAGTTAATTACTTTTGTTCTCGCTTACTTAAAGGTTTATACTGGTCACTGACCCGAGACAATGGGCTGGAAACCAACCTATGCTTACATGATGCATAG
This sequence comes from Allolobophora icterica, assembly GCA_963556255.1. Classification (NCBI taxonomy): domain Eukaryota; kingdom Metazoa; phylum Annelida; class Clitellata; order Crassiclitellata; family Lumbricidae; genus Allolobophora; species Allolobophora icterica. The sequence continues at coordinate 28,599,580 of OY744615.1, read as the reverse complement.
ATTAACTCGTGCGTTAAATTCGAGGAAGTAATGTTTAAGACTACCTCGCTCCTATAATTAAAGATGAGACGATTAGTCTTCTGTCTACCTAGATTTTGATTTTGTTTATTTTGATTAAGTTTACCTAGCTCCTATAATTAAGGATGAGACTATCATGTCTTCTGATTACGTAGATTTTGATTTTGTTTGTTTATTTTGATTAAGATTACCTTGTCCTAAATCAAGGATGAGACGATTACCTAGATATTGATTTTATCATACCTTTATCGCTCTAGTTTGTTCTCCTACTTTCTTTATTTCTCTAATTAATCTTCCCTCTCTCCTTCTTTCTCTTTCCCTTCTTCTCTCTTCTGTCTCTACTCTTCTCTTCTCTTCCTCTCTCTTCCTCTCCTTTCTATTCCCTATCTTTCTCTTTCTTTCTCCTTTTCGCTCTTTCTCTTTATCTATTACCTACTAGTCAAATTTACTTAAAGCTTGTGAAGTCTATGATGTTATGAAAAGACGAAGGGAAGATTGTAATCCCTCGATATCAGTTGATTGAAGATCTTAAAGCTATAAGTTCATCATGTGATTTCATTAGACACTACACGTTGGTCATGTTAGCTATAACTATGACTTAGGCCTATGGAGCATACAAATTAGAATGTCAATTGCTCACTTACTATCCAATAATTATGATTGGGCTGTCATTTCCTACATAAAATAGTGTCTAAATACAGATGTTTACACGTAAAGGTGACCTGTCCCGAGTTCATTACAGAGACCGACGTCATTGTTTATTCAGATTCGACAAGTACTCAGGATGCTTATAAATTCTTCTGTTGGGTTCATCACTAGCGAAAGAAGTTATGATCTGGAAACTTAGGAAAGACTTCATATTGAGTTTGGCTGGGATACTTTGAAGTAGGCTACTAGTGTTACTTGTCTTTTTTTTCTCGTTGAAGTTCTGTTGTGCTCAGCAACAGATGCTGCTGCTTTCATTTGCTCGTGTGTTTTGTATGATAAGCTTACACAGGATTATTGTGTCCTAGGCGAGTTTTCCTATTACAATTTACTTTTCTATTTTTTTTAAAGGCGTGTTCTAGTCCTCTACAAGTCCAATTACGTATGCTAGTATATTTAAACTACTCTGCTGTCCTTTGCTTTCCTCGACTTATACTTACTTTTTTACCTATGCCCTAGTTGACCCTTTAGTATTTCGTAAAGGAGCGGCTGCGGCCAAACTCTGGTTGGATAACCATTGATGTATCTATTCAGGGCCCACACTGCGGCATGTCCTCCCCACCAAAGTCCACACCCAACTTATTAAACAGGTGCTTGAGTTGCAATGTAGTAGTTCAGCAGCTCGATAGTTTAGGTTTAATGAACGAGGAACGAATACCTCGCATGTGCCCCAGCTGCAAATCTGAATTAATGTCTGAGACTAAAGAAGAGGTAATTACTGCGGTACAAGATGTTAACCCCGGCCTTATATATGAAACTCTTAGAGCGACTATTAATGTTAATGAACTTGAGGTTTTCACGGACGAAATCGAAACTAACTCTATACTGGAAAATTTAAATGTTGACCCCGACCAAAATTATTTTAAAAATCCAAATTGGTCCAGTAACTATATTGATCCTGACGCACTTGCTAAACACTTACAATTCGATAGCAGCCAAGATAATCACAGCCTTTCATTATTGCATGTTAACTGCCGTAGTATAGCCCACAAACTGGCGGAGATCAGTGAATTGACCAACATGGTTCAGGCCTCAATCGTTGCACTAACTGAAACCTGGCTAGACACTAATATGGAAAACACTATATGCATAAAGGGATTTAACTATATTGGTAATTCAAGAACTGTAGGAAGGGGAGGAGGAGTAGGATTACTTATAAAAGAAAACCTAAAATTTCAGGAGTTTGCTCCTAAGGGTAATTTCGACGAACATAAAACATATGAGAGTTTGTTTATCCGTTTAACTTTAAAAAAGAGCTCACCCGTCGTGGGGGTAATTTATCGATCTCCTGGACAGAATTTAAAAGAGTTTAATGAAGAAATTGACGAACTGTTAACAGGATTGAAAAACAATGCAAAAGAGGTAATTTTACTGGGGGATTTTAATATAGACCTCTTAAAAATAAACGATCACAATGATTCCAACAGTTTCTATAATTGTCTAGTATCCCATCACTACTTGCCAACTATAACTAGGCCTACCCGAATCACCCCAGACACTCGTACTTTAATAGATAACATATTCAGTAACGCTTGGTCGAAGTTAATCGAGGCTTTTATCATCATCTCGGATATTTCAGACCATCTTCCAATCTTTGCACGATTTTCTCTAGAAACCATTCCAATTAAAAATTCTTGCTATAAGAAAAATAGAATAATTAACGAAGGTAACCTAAAAAAATTCAAATCGTCTCTTGCAGACGAGAACTGGGACGCCGTAATGAGGGCCTGTAGCTTAGGTAATGCAAATGAGGCGTATGAGCTATTCTTTGGTAAATATTTACAGGCCTACAACGCGGCCTTCCCAGTCGTAGCAGAAGGAAAAGATCGAAAAGTGAAATTTAAAAAACCCTGAATGACCTCAGGCATCTTAAAATCCTGTAAGAAAAAAAATGTCCTATATAAAAGATATCTTAAAACTCCAAATCAACAAAACAAGAAAGCTTTTATTGAATATAGAAACAAATTCAAAACAGTTAGAATGAATGCTGAACGTAATTATTACTCGACTGAATTTCTTAAACATCATAATGATTTAAAGGCCACCTGGAAATTGCTCAGAGCTGCCATGCAAATAGAAGATAAAAAAATCAACCAAATTTCCTTGAAAATAAATGGAGTTTTGGTCGAAGATCCAGGATTAATTGCAAATAACTTTAATAACTATTTTGTTAGTATAGCTAGTGATTTGTCAAAAAAAATTCCCGAATGTCCAGGCACCTTTGAAGAATACCTTCCATCTCCCAGACAAAACTCAATGGGTTTGATTTTGACCTCTCCAGATGAACTTCTGAAAATCGGCAGTTCCCTAAAAAAAACCCACACCAAAGGTCTAGATGACATAGACCCCTATATTGCCACCCCAAATCTACACCTGATAACACAACCATTAACAGCAATCATTAACTGCTCTCTTCTAAATGGAATAGTTCCCCATAAGATTAAAATGGCAAAAGTGGTCCCAATTTTCAAAAAAGGTGAAATAGACAACCCGGCTAACTATCGACCAATTTCGGTATTACCCTACTTTGCTAAATATTTTGAGAAAATAGTTTATGACAGACTTAGCAGTTATGTCAATGGCTTTAATTTAATACATCAAGCCCAACATGGCTTCCAATCTGGCCACTCAACTTATATGGCTCTAATAGACATGGAGGACAGAATAACTAAAGCTATCGATGCTAATGAATATTCTGTGGGTATTTTTATCGATCTAGCGAAGGCCTTCGATACCGTAGACCATCACATCCTACTAAAAAAATTAGAAAACTTTGGAATTAGGGGCCCAATCTTAAAATGGTTTTATAGTTATTTCCAGGATCGTACGCAAAAAGTCTCATGTAATGGCGTGTTATCAGAAAGCCGCTCGATCTTATTTGGGGTCCCACAGGGCTCAAATCTGGGTCCCTTATTATTTCTCTTATATATTAATGATCTGGCAACGATATCTAAAACTCTTTATTTTATTTTATTTGCCGATGATACTAACATTTTTTTTGCCCACCAATCTCAGCAAATTTTAATGGAAACTATTAACTCCGAATTAAAACTTGTAAATCATTGGTTTTCGGCTAACAGACTTACCCTCAACATTGATAAAACTAATTTCATGATATTTAAGTCCCATAGGAAAATTACACCTATAGATATCTCCCTGGAAATTGCAGGAATTCCCTTAGTCCAAGTTGAGTCTACTAAATTCCTGGGGGTGATCGTTGATAGGCATTTATCATGGAAAGAACATACTAACTTCATAGCTCAAAAAATTGCGAAAAGCATAGGCATCATAAAAAGGATCTCCTACCTTCTTCCTGAAATGATCAGATTGAATTTATATTATTCCCTAATCCTACCGTATTTAAGTTATTGTAATATGATCTGGGCTTCCACTTACGATTCTAGACTCAGCAAATTAGTAATTCTCCAAAAAAAGGCTGTTCGAATAATAGCAGGTGTCCCTATAGGCACCCACACTAACCCAATTTTTAAAAAATTTAATCTATTAGATTTAAAACAAATTAGAGCGTTACAAATTGGAAATTTTATTTACCGGTTCGAAAATAATATCTTACCTATCTCATTCCAGAACTACTTTATAGCCGGAACACAGATTCACTCCTACGATACTAGGAATGCTGCCAACCTCCGATCTACCAAAGCTCGTACTAACATACGAGTTTTTAGTATTAAGTTTTATGGGCCCAAACTTTGGAAAACAATACCTCTTGAAATTCGTCGTTCTTCAAATAGCTACTTATTCAAATCCAGATTTAAATCGTTCCTGCTGAACACCTCCTGAGCTACTGCATTAACGACATACATCTAGGATTACATCACGGTATTGGGTTGCACATAACCGCGTGTGGGCCATGTTCAATTCTCTTTTTTAATTTTCAATTCTTAATTCTGACCGTATTAAATGCTCCTTCTAATTTCATTATTGTAGTCGTTTCCCTAGTTAAGTACCTTAGTTAAGATTAGTTAAGAACTTAAACTTGTTAAATTTTTTAATTTTTTTTCCTCATTTTCCTTTCTTGGTTGCTCATTGATGGGACTGCCTCCTACTGGTTTAATTTGCGCCATTCGGCACTAACCCTTACCATAAGATGAAATTGGGTATCCCGAATCAAGGATAGTCTGATAGGCAGTGGCACTTGATCAAATAGGTATCCCTTCCTAGCGGGAATAGTCTTCCCTTTAGGGCCACCTTTTGCTTCCAGTAACGTGAGCTTCTATTTGTTCTTGTTTCGAAGATTGTTTTGTCATATACGTTATTTGGATTCAATAAAAGATTTTGATTGATTGATTGATTGATGTTTATGCATAAGCATGTATATATATGTATGAGTTTATGTATGCATACATGCTTAGTTATAAGGGTGTGTGTAAGGATGTATGTGTAAATCTATGTGTGTATGCACCTTTTATGTAAATGATAGAAATACAGACTGTTTGATTGTAGATTTGTGAGCGCGTTTTGTCCAGTATACACAGCCTGTGTGTGTATGGTGCATACCTGTTTTCACTGTACGTGTATATAGGGCGGACTTAAGTGTACGACTGCGTGCAAATGTGTCTGCGATCGCCTCTCGCAGTCAGTGAAGCGTTCAGTGCTATCATTAACGGCCTCGTAATTTTCGTCCTTCATTTATCCTTCTGCCGCATAATGAATACATAATTGATGCATAATTAATTAAAGCCGTGCATTGAAAGCCATTTGCTGGAATAACAGGTTGGCTGGATGATCACACGTTCTCTCTAACAACAGCGCCTCTCCCCTTCCCCACCCACCAGCACCGGGAACCGAATAAAAGACAATGGAAGCACTCGTTCTATGCAGTTGTCGACGCCATGTTGGCGTCGATGGAAATGATAGGATCGCTGCTGGTTGGGACAGGGAATGTGATGGATTAGAATGGATGAGGAGAGAAGCGAAGAGAGAGGCAGAAAGAGAAGACAGAGACAGAGACAGAGACAGAGAAAAGGAGAGACAGACAGAGACATACACCTTGTCTCCGGGCAGTGTGAGTTATAGAATGAGAGGCATAGAGACAGAGGCATGGAGACGGAGGTGTAGAGACAGATGAGTAGCATAGAGACAGAGTCAAACAGATAGAGTCATAGAGACAGAGTTATAGAGACAGAGTCATAGAGACAGAGTCATAGAGACAGAGTCATAGAGACAGAGGCATAGAGACAGAGTTATAGAGACAGAGGCATAGAGACAGAGTTATAGAGACAGAGGCATAGAGACAGGTTATAGAGACAGAGGCATAGAGACAGAGTTATAGAGACAGAGGCATAGAGACAGGTTATAGAGACAGAGGCATAGAGACAGAGTTATAGAGACAGAGGCATAGAGACAGAGTCATAGAGACAGAGGCATAGAGACAGAGTTATAGAGACAGAGGCATAGAGACAGGTTATAGAGACAGAGGCATAGAGACAGAGCTATAGAGACAGAGGCATAGAGACAGAGTTATAGAGACAGAGGCATAGAGACAGAGTTATGGAGACAGAGGCATAGAGACAGAGTTATAGAGACAGAGTTATAGAGACAGAGGCATAGAGACAGAGTTATAGAGACAGAGTCATAGAGACAGAGTTATAGAGACAGAGTTATAGAGACAGAGGCATAGAGACAGAGTTATAGAGACAGAGGCATAGAGACAGAGTTATAGAGACAGAGGCATAGAGACAGAGTCAAACAGATAGAGTCATAGAGACAGAGTTATAGAGACAGAGTCATAGAGACAGAGTCATAGAGACAGAGTCATAGAGACAGAGGCATAGAGACAGAGTTATAGAGACAGAGGCATAGAGACAGAGTTATAGAGACAGAGGCATAGAGACAGGTTATAGAGACAGAGGCATAGAGACAGAGTTATAGAGACAGAGGCATAGAGACAGGTTATAGAGACAGAGGCATAGAGACAGAGTTATAGAGACAGAGGCATAGAGACAGAGTCATAGAGACAGAGGCATAGAGACAGAGTTATAGAGACAGAGGCATAGAGACAGGTTATAGAGACAGAGGCATAGAGACAGAGTTATAGAGACAGAGGCATAGAGACAGAGTTATAGAGACAGAGGCATAGAGACAGAGTTATAGAGACAGAGTCATAGAGACAGAGTCATAGAGACAGAGGCATAGAGACAGAGGCATAGAGACAGAGTTATAGAGACAGAGGCATAGAGACAGGTTATAGAGACAGAGTCATAGAGACAGAGTCATAGAGACAGAGTCCTAGAGACAGAGTCATAGAGACAGAGTTATAGAGACAGAGGCATGGAGACAGAGTTATAGAGACAGAGGCATAGAGACAGAGTTATAGAGACAGAGTTATAGAGACAGAGGCATAGAGACAGAGTTATAGAGACAGAGGCATGGAGACAGAGTTATAGAGACAGAGACATGGAGACAGAGTTATAGAGACAGAGGCATAGAGACAGAGTTATAGAGACAGAGGCATAGAGACAGAGTTATAGAGACAGAGGCATAGAGACAGGTTGTAGAGACAGAGGCATAGAGACAGAGTCATAGAGACAGAGTCATAGAGACAGAGTCATAGAGACAGAGGCATAGAGACAGAGTCATAGAGACAGAGTCATAGAGACAGAGTCATAGAGACAGAGTTATAGAGACAGAGGCATAGAGACAGAGTCATAGAGACAGAGTCACAGAGACAGAGTCATAGAGACAGAGGCATAGAGACAGGTTATAGAGACAGAGGCATAGAGACAGAGTTATAGAGACAGAGGCATAGAGACAGAGTTATAGAGACAGAGGCATAGAGACAGAGTTATAGAGACAGAGGCATAGAGACAGAGTTATAGAGACAGAGGCATAGAGACAGAGTTATAGAGACAGAGTTATAGAGACAGAGGCATGGAGACAGAGTTATAGAGACAGAGGCATAGAGACAGAGTTATAGAGACAGAGGCATAGAGACAGAGTCATAGAGACAGAGTTATAGAGACAGAGGCATGGAGACAGATGCGTAGAGACAGATGCGTAGCATACAGACAGAGGCGTAGAGACATAGGCGTAGAGGCAGAGGCGTAGAGACAGATGCTTAGCATAGAGACAGAGGCGTAGAGACAGAGGCGCAGAGACAGAGGTGCAGAGAAAAAGGCATAGAGACAAAGGCATAGAGACAGATACGCAGACAACGGTGGAAACGAAGACACGTTGCCAAAGTATCAGAGCAGAAAGACCGACCACAATCACAAGGGCACCAGCGTCAGTAAGCCACGCCCATATGTCAGTGTCCGTTGACCCTCTAACCAGTGGCGTAGCCAGGTTTCAACACCAGGGGGAGCGAGCACATGAAAAGGCCCCAACTACCAAAATTAATAATTATCGACATTCACGTTGCAAAAATGCTTTTAATCTAATTAACAGAACTAAATTTGGAAGCCACATTTGTAAAATGCTCAAATCTATTAGTTGTGCTATTCATTCATTCATTCATTCATTCGAGTATTTATATAGCACCTCCTCAGGGGGGCTACTCAGAGGTGCTCCCGACTCCTGCACGGCCAAACAATACAGTTTTTCAATCGAGTATAGAGTATATAAGAGGGAGTTCTCGGGAACAGGCATAGATCCGGGAAGCCCGTTCCATGCCGTCGGGCCCACCACTGAAAAACACGGTTCTTCATGGTGGCTGAGCGGGCAAAAGGCACAATGAGTACTCCTTTGCCCGAAGATTGGAGGTGGCGACTACCATGAATTCCCAGCATGGGGCGGCAAAGGACCCGCAGATAAGCTGGAGCCCATCCCAACAAGCACCTCCAGACCAGGGAAACAGCACTTATACTACACGCTGGCTGTAGCCAGTGCAGTACCTATAGCATATAACCAGAGACCTGACCAAATTTTGGTATTCGACCAATAAGAGCAGAGAATTGCTCTCTATTGAGGCACGCCAAACGACTAGAAACTATAGGCCATAGTAAAGTGAGGAACAGTAGGGCCTACTCAAGTCAAGATTTGTGACACAATCTAGTCAGTGGCGTAACAACCTTGCCGGGGGCCCTTGGACATTCTAAGCCTGGGGGCCCTTACGCATTAAAACGTAAAAATAATGATATAGCTATATTTTAAACTGCAGTTAGACTAAAAAAGAGTATTAAACGTTCTCATTAATGACCCATATTTCAAGTCACATTAATAGTTCAAGACAAAAACGAATACAACAAAAATGTATTGCCTACGTACACTTGCAGTAGGCCTAATATAATGTATGCAGTTCTCACATCATGTCATCTATCACGGAATTGGCTGCATGTCTTTGTGCTGTTTGTCACTCACCCAGTCACCGTCGCCAGTGCTGAGCGCTCCATCTCTGTAGTTCTTCAGAGAATTACTTCACGAATTTGGCTATTCTAGCTTTACTATGAGCAAATTTGTCTATCAAGTTATCAATATTCAATTGTTTTGCACATTCGATTTTCGATCGCAAGAAGAGCAAGACCATCAAGCCTGTCCTGTGAGGTAGTGGATCTAAGATACGTCTTTATAAGTTTCAACTTGGAGAAGGAGCACTGGCAACGGTGACTGGGAGAGTGTCAAAAGCACACAGGCAGTAGCCAATTCCGGGATAGATGGCGTGGAGTGAGAGCCCAATATGAGTTTCAGTATGTCCAACACAGTTTTTGTTGTTTCGAGTTCCTTGCTGAACTCACGTCTGAAGGACCGCGCCTCTGACAAAAAATCGGGGCCGATGTCCGATTAATATGTTTGTTGCAGTTTTGTTGCTGCTAATTCCAAATGAACATCGGATAAGTGCAGAAGGGATTTGGGATAAAGAAAACTAAACGCTGCAGAAACTAAACACTGCCCTTCAAAACGACTCTTAAGCTGAGCCATTGCTGTCTACAATAGCGAAAAATACATGACTCTTGAAAGCTATGTCTGGTTCGATCGTCACTGTTCAGTTCACCAGAGAATTTATTTGTGCGACTCTTTCTAACTTCGGCGTAATCTTACAAAGAGCTGACTGATTGCTGTAGCTGTAGTAATGATAGATTCATATGAATCACGCATGTATGATGTTAAGTCAAATGCCACATAGAGAAGTCTGGTAGCTGTATATAGATAGGTCTATATATAGACTGATTGAAGTGCACGAGATGCACTGTCAATTGTCAGTAACAATTGTTCTCAAATTATAATAAATATATGAACTTAAATTTCTCCGTGTTTGGCTTCAAACCAGTGGCATCACTTCTCTCCGTGGAATCTTTGTCTCGAGGCAATTTCAGATTCACAGCGTAGGCCTAACGTTTAAGGTTTAAGGCATTAGTAATGTTTCACGAAAGTGAAGCAGATTAATTACTTGTACACTCTTAAAACTGCAGAGTTTTCTTAGCTATAATTTTCTTAGTTGTCATGATTAACTTTATCGAACTATAAAAAGTTGCTATTGCAAGGGAAAATTTAGTTTAGTCAGCAAACTTTAGCTGAGAGAGGTAACTTGCGTTTTGGTAATTCTGCCAAAAATGCATAGATGCTTTCCACGCTGGAAATCACTTTGCGCTAACGTGTCCTGACAAATCGTTTGTATGTATATCTTTTCCGAACATGTGTGCAGGCTATGATACTTCGCTGAAATAGCATCGCCACTTGGGTATGTAGCATTGGCGTATCAATTAGGCCGTTAGTTGACGTAACCAGCATTGATCGGCAGCAGCTATGCAATCCTGCCTATTGCGCTTTACTGCAATAACAACGTCACTTAGCCGTATAGACCTCTTCGGATGCGTCATTTGACCTAGTTTCTTAAATCAGGTCGCGCATGCGTAAGTTGTGTAGGGCAAAAGCGATTAGTTCGAGTATCAAACCAATCATTTAGGCCCTATGTACCATGAAATTCTATATTTGAAAATGAGTTTCTATTGCTTATCTTTGAATAAGGAAGCTAGATATCGTTTCTTATTCAAGTTAAGTAGTATCGGGTTCCAAGTGGATGTTGATGGCCCACATAGGCCTACCTTGATGATACTTCGAGTGGGTAGACGACGTTACGCAGAGGGAGCCATTTACATAGGCTATAGGCGTATTTGGTGTGTTAGAAACTTAGAATGCAAACTAGAGTTTCTGGCCCTATGTTTCCTGTAAACATTTTGGAAATTATACAATTCCAGTTATGCAGCGTTGTCAGAAACAGAATTGTAATTGTAATTGAACATTTATATAGCGCCACTCAAATCAGCGGCGCTCTCGACCCGTATCACTGCCAAAACCGGCAAAAATGAGAGGTTTTCAAGCGTCTACGGAACTGAAGAGGAGAGAGGACAAGAAGCTCTTGAATTGAAACATGTATGCAAAAACATGTAGGCCCTATGCAGAAACACACTTCAGAATTTGGTGGGGACGCAATGTGAAACAGTGAAGGTAGAGACAAATCCACCTAAAAGCCTTCTTCAAAAGACAATACATTGCAATTTGCCATTTGAAAATGCTGCTACGACTCTACGAGATATGGTCTTGAAAGAAAGAATGTAGCATCTCAGCTATACTTGGAAAAGTTGTCTGCTTTACATTTCAATCTGAAAATGAGACCTATGGAATTTCGGTACCGGTACATGTTTGTATGTATACATTCATACACGCATACATTCATACATGCATGCATGTGTGCATGTATGTATGTATGTATGTATGCATGTTTGTATGCATGTATGTATGTATGTATGTATGCATGATTGTATGTTGTATCTATGCATATTCCGGCGGATCACCGGAATAGCGGACCCCCGAATAGTGGACCGGAACCGGAATTTCAGTTAATCCCAAATATTCGTATCTTGATTGCACTTCTGACCGGCGTGTCGCATGTGTAAATTCACAACGCGCGCGTTTCAAATTCACACATAAGAGCAGTTTCATGAGTGAAAAGCGTGCACGTGTGATCACGCATTTTCATGAGTGAATTAATTTGCTTGATTCAACAACTGGAAACCTGTATACAAGCCGGACTTGACCTTGTATGGGAGGAAATTAAGATTTTGTACGTATTCGAGGTTGTTTACTGCAGCCTATCGTACAGCGTGACCTTTGGTGTACATTAAGCAAGCCTGCCCAGACATATAAGTGCATGTGACCTTGTACTATAGTCCAAATAATGCTTCAGCGACAGCTTACTGTTGCTGGAGCTTTATTTGGACTATAGTACAAGATACGCGATAGTATAGCGATAGTATAGTGGTTAGTGCGCTGGACTGTCAAACGAGAGGTCGGGGTTCAAATCCCCGCCAGAGCTGAAATTTAGTTCGAGATTTCTGCTCCATCTGTGCCCCTAACCAACTCAGCTATAATGAGTACACTGGCCGTACACTTTCGGTGGGAAGATGAGACGACGATGGAGAGGACTGGCCATCTGCCCTCATAAATGTCCTGGCTAAGAAAATGAAGTCGCTAACACTTCATACCAATGGCTGCCTCAGGGCTAGCTTAAGAGACTGCTCTCCTTCTTCTTGTTCTTCTTCTTCTATTATTTATGCCCAGAGGTAAAGATGATCCCTCAGGGACTTCAAGATTAGTAAAATTGTTAAGTGTCTGGAAAGGCTAGAACTCCTCGAGCTCGGGCAAAAGTTTAGGAAAAGTCCCACACATTGTTATTTATTGCTACTACTACTACTACTACTACTACTACTACTACTACTACTACTACTACTACTACTACTACTACTACTACTACTACTACTACTACTACTACTACTACTACTACTACTACTACTACTACTACTACTACTACTACTACTACTACTACTACTACTACTACTACTACAACAACTACTACTACTACTACTACTACTACTACTACTACTACTACTATTACTATTATTATTGTTATTTAACAATAATGGTTGAATTGGCTGAAGCGCCATCTCAGCGTCACTCAGAGGTGGCAGTGTCCTGGAAAGGCAGATGGCGTTTCCACGTTGAAGGGCCATTATTATTATTATTATTATTAAAACTTCGTTTGCGTTTTCTTAGGTTTTGGTTATAGACAGTGATAGAGAAGGAGAGGGAGGAAGAAAGGGCCTGTTTGTCTACATATATTCACCCGTGCCTGCGCATATACACATATACATATAGTCATATACTTACACCCATACATATACATACATACATGCATACACCTATACACGCATATATACAAATATGTATATGCTTACATCTGCATACACATACAAACACATACACAAACATGATTTTATATATATACAGATATACATACATATAGCCATACATATGTATATACATATATATACACCCACATACCTACATACATGTATACATATACACGTACATAATCATACATATACATGCCATATACCTACATACACATGCACTCCCCCCACACACACATAGGGTTGTGTGGTCATTACTTCCTTATCATGTCTCATCAGGGCTTCTTTGCAGGTGTTCCCCTATCCGCTCCGTTGGTGATTATATCTTTCGTCGATACAGGGTCGTAACAGGTGATATTATCTGTGGCGGTTATAATCTAACGGTTCCCCGGGAGGGTGAGAGAGCCAGAGACAGACCCTTCCTCTCCCCCAGAGAGGGGGAGAGGAAGTGAGCGAGGGAAGGAGGGAGAGTAGGATGGGAAAGAGAGGGGAGAGGGCGATGGTTACTACGGTTTTATTATTACCAGCTAGTCCCTCAACTATAGACGATGTAAAACGGTTTCTTAGATTTTCATGTTTATAATAGGCTGAAATAGTTACTAAATATGTAGCTGGTATAGATTTCTTTGTTCCTATTTTTTGAACGGTTGGTGTTCTTCTTTTGAGAGATGGAATTTGAGGAAAACTGAAGAGCCAAGAATAAATGCCTTCGAGATGAAGTGCCTGTGACTTGTCCTACGAGTACCGTGGACTGCTAGACAGACAAATGAATGGATACTTGAAACTGCTGGTGTAGAAAGAAAATCTTCTCAAATCTGTAAAGGAAAGGAAACTGGCATAGGGTCCTACTACGGTCACACCAGTGGAAGACCAAAAATTAATTGGTTGAATTACATCAGAACATGGACTGAACTCTCAGCTGAGCAACTGATTAGGAAGTCTGAGAACGTCTGAACAGACAACGATGGAGAAGGATTGTGCTTAACGCGGCCAAACCTCGCTTCGAGGATGGCTGAGAACAGAGCAGAACAGGTCTTCTTCAGGGAATAGAAAGTTACAATAGAAGAACAGAAGAATATAAGAATATAATATCAAGTTGCAATGTATAACTGTCAATCTATAGTGGCTTGTAGTGGTTTTTGAGACGATGAGAGGCAGGGAAAAGAGAAGGAGAGGGAGGAGGAAAGGACATGTATGTCTACATTTATATCCACCCACGCCTGTACATGTACACATAAACATGTACATACTGTCATACATAATATACATATACACATACATACATACACCTGTGGCCTGTGCCCTCATATACATATACCTACATATATATTACATGCCTACATCTACATACACATAGATACACATATATAAATTATATACACATACATGTACACACATATATACACCCATATATATATTTATATATAATAAGTAAGCAGTGTTTAATCTAGTCCCCTCTTCTGGGAGGGGAAACAAGGTTTCTGGGGGAGCAAAGAATTTAGACAAGATTTTTTTAATCCATCTTGAAAAAGTTTCAGACTTTTCCTAATTTCATCTCTTTTTTTAGTCCTTTGCCCGATTTGTAACTTTTTCTACAGCAATTACTCTCTGAAAAAGATTGATGACCTTTTTTAGGAATTCATCTCTCTGGGGGGGAACCATGTATCCACATCTATCGTGGGGGGGGGAATTTTCCTCCCCTAAAGGTCTCTACATTGTAATATTGCTGGCCTCTGGGGAGAAACACAAACCCTGGGGGGACATTTCCCCCCCCCCAAGACGTCTAGATTAAACACTGATAAGTAAGTATTCGTTTATTACAAATAGTAGTTTGACACACCGCAAACCATTACAATCAAAATCAAGAAGCATGTTAAAACGAGGATACAACAATGAAGCTATATACAAATCTTTTAAGATAAATCATTTAGAATATTAAACATGACCCTAGAAAGAAAAGAATCTTTCTTAAGAGAAAGAAATATTAGTATTAATATTATCATTACTATTGTTAATAATAATAATAACAACACTAATATTAATAAGCTATAATATTAATCAATCAGTTTACCAAAAAAATCTATTTGGAGAGAACATTACAAAGTTTTAATGTTACTATACAAGGCCCTAGAAATAAAATTTCTATTATCCTTGAAAGGCAAAGAGAAATCATGCTGTCTAGGTCTTAGGCTGTGAGAACGTTGAACAATAGGAGGAAATATAGGTATATATATACCTATATTTGTCTGTATATATATACATATATATACACCTATAGATATCCAATATATGTCTATACTAACTGTAACCCGTGAAAAATCACGGTATGTAAATTTAGTTCGGAAACTTAGTTCAAATTTGACCCGTGACAGATCGCGGAACGTAAATTAACTTTAATAAAATGTACTTCAGACCATAGATTTAAACTTTATTGTTATCACTACAATAATTGTTTTATATACCGTGATTTTTCACGGGTTACAGCTAGTTCTAAGTAATTGTCATCATTATATTATTAAACACTGGTAACCGTAGCAGAGTCAAATCAATTTCCCGCACTTTATCACTTGAGAATGAGGAAGTATAACCCTCCCCCAATCCTCCGTCACTGGCTGGGGTCAGGCATGAAGGCGACCATGAGTTGGCCATAAGAAGCCCGTAGGCCTGCTGTCCATTGACGGACCCATGCAGCCAGCCAGAGATAAACAGGGACAGAGAGACAGACAGATAGATAGATAGATAGATAGATAGATAGATAGATAGATAGATAGATAGATAGATAGATAGATAGATAGATAGATAGAGACAGAAAGACAGAGAGAGGTCAACCGTGTAGGTGATTGCAGGCCAAGGATCGCCTGGCAGGCCTGGATTTGGAGGTGCCGGTTACGCCGGGGAGCGCATCAGAAACTACGGACGCTGAGCCCATGATTATTGATTGATTATCTTCTCTGTAGGTGTCCCGCACTCTATCCGGTAGGCACCTATGGGGTCGTAAAAGTGATATGATCTGTGTTGGTTACTCCAACGGTTCCAGAGAGAGAAACAGACAGACAGACAGACAGACAGACAGACAGACAAACAGACAAACAGACAGAAGAGGGGAACTTTTAGGATAAACCTCAACTCCCGGTCTTATCCCTCAAACGCTTCTCAGTGAACGGTCATTGCTTCGTTCACCACTGTCGGCTACACAACGCTAACCAATGAAGATTTCCAATAGTGATGGAAAATAAACTACTTTTCAAGCTACAGGAGTGGAAATTAGTATCATTGAACGACACAATAAAGGGTAAGTTACGGTACCTTTAAGAAAATTATTTTTGATAATTATTTTTGATAATATTATGCTATTCATTGATTTGTTGCACGTGCGCAATATCATCCTCCTCCTATCTCAGTCTTTCTCGACCCCCAGTCACTACTCACCTCAAGTTCTCCAACCGAGCACCACGCCTCTGGAAAGGCAATGATAACAGCTGATGATGATGATGATGATGATGATGATGATGATGATGATGATGATGACGACGACGACGACGACGACGTTTATAAACATAACTATGAAACACAGACAGCTGCAGTCATGTGAATGAAATTTATGCAACTGAATACAGTTCAAATCAACACACGTGTTGATTTGCCAGCAATTTAACATACATGAATGGCATGTATACCAAGTATTTGTTTTTCTAGAAATTGTTTTTCTAGAAAACTTTGTTGTCCTAGAAATTACTCTATCCCCCTCCTAAGGGAGGGGGGATAGAGTAGTGGTAACACTCATGGCCAGGAGAGCATAAGGAACGCGGATCAACTCCCGTAACCCCCCTCTATGGCGGCGCCTTGCATGGCTGCCAAACCTTGTGTTTAGTTAAGATATTGATTGTACTTTCATGTTTCAATGTAATCTTACTGCGTCTGTCGGTTTGAAATAATAAAGAATATAATTGTTATTATTATTATTAAAATTTGCCTTTTTCCAGAAGACTGTCGCACTGAGAGTCCCTCTGATTGGTGGGCACTGGGTAGAGGCGCTGTATAAGTTTGAAATACAATGCAATACAATCAGTGTTTCTAGCTAATGTCCCATTGTGCGTTTGCTAATGGTGTAATAAAGAATATACTTACTTCCTGCTCTGGGTGGTGTGGTGAATTTGAAAGCAGTCACTTTTCTTTATGTCTGTGTAACTGATGGTTTATGTTTGAACGCTATGTGTATTCCTATGAAAGCAAAATATTAATTTTGGTTTTTCTTATATATACTTTAACAGCCTGGTTCAAGTATGTCTCGATCAGTACAAGGAGAAGGCCGATAATCTGGAGCAGAAGGGGTTGCGGCTGCTACCCCATGTAGTTGCACTCATCCAGGACCCGAGCAACCTCGACGACGGGTCCTGTTTCTACGCCGTGATTCTCGGGATATTTACTCTGGAGTGTCCAACGCAATGATTGCAGTGGACATATTCTTGAAGACTTTCTGTATTTTTTATGTTAAAATTCCCGACGTTGGAAAGTCTCCTGCACAGGACGGTGTATAGAACAGCCACCCACCAGGACAACAGCGGAACAAAAGTGCTGCAGTTGTCCGATTTACATTGTAGCTCATAATTTAAACATTATTTCTTATGAACAACGATCAAATCAAATCAAATAATTGTTTATTTATTTAAGAAATTTTGTGTGCATGCTCTAGATATTTGAAGTGTTTTGAAGTTACATTTATTTTTGATGTTAAAGTGTTGGAAAAGTCATGGAATGTTTAGTTTTTGGCAATTTTTACACACTTTTGTCGTGTCTCGGATTTTTCTGCAAAAGTATGTTAGGCCTGCCGTGTGTGAACACTCATTACGTATTATAAAGTTTAAACTCGTTAGTTCAATATAATACCATCCTTGCAATATTACTGTTAGGCCTACATGAAACACTATTTTAGCGTGAATAATTATCGTAATAAGTTCACTGCAGCGATTGAAGACCCATATTAAAGTAGGCCTATTAAGTTAAAAATAAAATGTTAGCTTTTTTTAGCAACGTAAAGCCTTTTTTCAGTTGAAAAACCGATTTTTCGTCATCCTGGAAATTTTTCCAAGTCATGGAAAAGGCAGAGAGTTTCATTTCGATCAAAGAGTGGCAACCCTGTAATATATCTTGATGTGGAATAATTTTTACATTTGATAGTTTCATTTGACATCACGTATGAACTTTCACCTGACGTTAAATGTTTTCACGTTATGCAATATTTCACGTATATGTATATTCGTTTATTATTCGTTTATTATAAATCAACGAAGGATGACACACCGCATCACAGCTTACAACAGTCTAAAGCGATAATATTAATAATGAAATAATAAATAATAAAGTATATATTTCCAGTGCTATGACAAAGAAATGTATGTGCTAGCGAGATTTGAGAATTAGTCAGATTGATTGAGAATGCTTCTATATAAAAGGCGGGGGATGAAATTCGTGACAAATTTTCATGTGCCATTCATGATAATAAGCTTCATCAAATATGAATAAGTTTAATTCAAGAGACCTCTGAGTAGGTCTCTTGAAGAGGCGCTATATAAATTTCCAGAATGAATGAATGAATGACCTATGTGAAGAAAGCTGCCACATCTGAAACTATGCCGATCTAACAATATAGGCGAGCTACATAAACTATGAATAAGTTAATACAGCTATACAGGCATGTGTGCGTCTCGTTGGTTCAGCGTAGTGTTAACTATCCCATATTTGCCCGTAGTTCGCATAATCGATATTTACATAGGCAGCCAAAGTTGCAGCTACAGAGATCAAACAAGATTCCGCTCTGCATCATTGACAGGCCCAGTTCGCATAATGAATATTTACATAGGCAGCCAAAGTTGCAGCTACAGAGATCAAACAAGATTCCGCTATGCATCATTGACAGGCCCAGTACGCATAATGAATATTTAATTATGCGGCCAAAGTTGTAGCTGCAGCGCGCAGACCAGGTCTGAATGATCGTGCTAAGCTGGTTGAACTGAGCTTTTCGGTGCTCGACGTACGTGCGCGTATTCGCCGCTCGGAAGCATTGACTTGAAATGAGCGAACTATCGCAGCTGCTGTCTGTATGAGCCAACCTATATAAGGCAATTTCTGTAGGTGAACCACAGGCGTGCTAATTCAAATCACCAGCAGCATTCAAAGAAGAATAGGCTTGATATTTTAAGGCAAATTACCTACATTCGGATAACCATGAAGATTTACGTGGAACAGATCAAGGCTTAGGAAGCTAATTTTTACCTATGAATTTTAGTTCTTATGTCCGCGGATTCGGCTGACATACCTTGGCAAATTTAAGAGTGTATTATATATACTAATTACAAAAGCAAAGCAACAAGAAGTTCAGAACTGCTATTCTAAATTAAAAGTTCCTTACCTTCAGTTGAGTCTTAGTTTCTCGGGTTCAAGAGAGCTTTAGCCGTCGATTAAAAATTTAATTAGAAGTCGTTGTTAAGTAAGCGAATGACTGTATTCTGAACAAGAAAGACGTATTGTACTTTCACGTGAGGCTGAGGAGCACGAAGACTGCAGTCGTAGACAGTGTTGAGTGTATAGGGTACAGGGCTTTTAGAGAGACATTGACAAAGAGACAGATTGCGACAGAGACAGAACGAGTGAGAGAAAACGAGAGAGACATAGACAGAGAGCGAGCTAGTGAGAGAGCGAGAAACAGATGAACAATAAGGCAGATAATATTACAGACATTGCTTAGCACTGGAGCTGAGAGATATGCGTATACCGTAAAGTGTATGCAGTGATGTACGTCTAAAAGGGAGAATCTGACTCATGGGATTTCATTCTACTGTGCGTGGATTAGGGTCAAATACCCCGACCTCGGCGACCTAGATAGACAACACGTAGGCCTACATATGTCTGTGGCAGTGTGTATCAAGTATCATATGAAGCATTAGTCATATATACAGGTTCTGGTAAATTCTGCAAGAGTATATGTACTGCTGATTTTCTGAATGCCCATCTGGCATCGCAGTCTTTCTAGGGTTCCAGAAAATAAATTATGTCGTTTGAACGATTGGAATTAAAAAAATTTGAACGATTGGAATAAATAAACTGTGAAAAGGCCCCACATCTTGGAAAATGGTCTCAGGGGGAGCGGCCGCTCCCCCTGCTCCCCCCCTAGCTACGCCTCTGCCTCTAACGACTGATTCCAACGGCTTCTATTGGTATGGACGATGTGAATGTTCCTCTGCAGTTATGGCGCCGGTCACCCGAATACACGACGGAGGACATTTGTCACCCGTGCTGCAATAAAAGACCGACCATTGGGTGTCACAATTCGAGTTATATTTGCCATAAAGGTCGTTCCATTTTAAAGGCATCGTTGCCCAAACGATCGCACCACCATGAGGTGTTGCATGGAAGGCGTTAAATCCCGGACATTGGAAATCCGCTCCAGCGTCATTCGTTAGTCTTTTAGTTCGTGTCAATCGTACATCGTTTGATGTTGAAAAACAGAGAACGTAGTTCGGAGGAACGGAGAAGGAAATGGATAGAATCGGAATGGAAGACACACATGGAAGCTTGGATGAATATAGTCGACAGAGGGACAGACGGAAGCGTCATTCGAAATCCCGGATGGAAGATAACGGAAGCGATTCTTGTGCGAGATAGAAAAGAGACGACAGCTCGCGATTCCTCATTACGAGGAATTACGTTTATCGTTCCTGTGACAGGAATGATGGGAATCCTGTCACGAAACCCGTCTGACTTTCTACATGTCACTTCATCCCATTCGTCCATCAGTTCCATTCATGTAGCCTATGCATTTGCTCGCGTATGAATGCATGTGTGTATGCATGTATGTACATATTATTACACACACATGAATGCACACATAAATACAGACATACATGGATGTATACATACACGCATGCATGTACACATACAGACTGATTGATTGCCAATGACACTGACATTTAGGCCTACTTGCTTAAAAATTTGAAAAGCAAACAAGTAATAAAATTCATTGCCAGTTTTAAAATTCGTTAAAATTCGTGAAATATTAGAATTTTTAAAATTCGTAATTGCGAATTCTCGAACTATATGTATGTGTGTATGTGCGTATGTGTGTATGTATGTATGTATGTATGTATGTATGTATGTATGTATGTATGTGTGTATGTATGTATGTATGTATGTTTGTATGTATGATTAATAGTATAATGGAAGAGAAATGTGGCCATGTCATGAAATGAGCCTCTCATTGGGTGCTTCCCACTAATGAATATTCATCACAAATGACGTCACTGTTTACAAAATGGTGATATTCCAACGGATTCCAACGGACGATTGGCTGACACTTCATTCCAAGTAAATTTACATATACCGTAAAGGGCTGCTCGTTTAAACTAACGGCTCAAACGGGCCTAAACTAAACGAACGAGCTAAAACGGGTTTTAACGGCCCAAAAATATAACAAAGTGACGAATTGAACAGCGTACAAACGACCATTCGCGACTTGATCTTTTCGCCAGATGGCGCCACGCATACGGGAACGGTATTATTAATTTAGTGGGAAAGACGAACGAAAATATATTTAAAAAGTCTGTTAACCGTCTAAAGACGGGCAAACAACTAGTTGTACATATGTAAGTATGTTATATGAATCTACCACTCTCACTCCTCAATTCGCAGCACGTTTGAGCAGGGACTGGAAATGATAGGCCTACAACCGGAAGTTTAACAGAGGCCTGAATGGATGGAACAGATTGCGCCGTATTACCCTCAGCTGACAGAAACGGGCCTGCAGATGGTAATTCCTTTGGAAACAGAGGGGGAAACACAACAACGAAATACCTTTCAGTTTCAATAAAGCTACACAAACGCTGAACAACGTTTACGATCTCCGATTTTTCAATGCAGGATTCGAACCTAGAACGATCTGACGAAGTGGCAACGGCCTTCGAATTTTCGTCTGATTGCCGTATCTAGGAATTAGGCCTACTTGAAATAAATCAGCTTTGTGTGCTGCTCTCCAATCAGCTTAAGGTCGTATCATAACTTCGGAGTAATGCATTCCAATCAGCTAACGCGTTGTGCCATTCGTGCGATGTCGGACGAAGAGATAAGAGACATAATCTGCCGGACTCACTGGAAAGCAGCATGAAACGGACGAAGCCCAGAACCGGATGTCACGTGACTTTGACTGGTTCCGTGCGAGCTGGTTCCATTGATCGAGCCTGCCTTGCCTAATCAGCGGCGCGAGTCGCTAACTTGCCATGCGTGACGTCGTCGGATTACGTTTCATTATGGGCGATAATAGAAGCATTTGTCATCCGTATTGGCGACTGAGGAGCGGAGTCATGCTGGACCCAACGCACGTCGTCTGTACTACCGAATGATATAACAACTGTACGACTGACCGAACATATGGACAAATTAACGACGGAAGACTTGAACGGCTGCTAAACTACAGTTGCCGATTGGTTGGGGGTGTTCGCCTCGCAATGCGGAGAATATGGGTTCGAACCTCCCCTGAGACGGTTTCTGTGTTAGGACCTTGAGCAAGTCCTTCACTCACAATTACTCAGCCTGCATAGAGTGCCGGAGTTAGGCATTAGCTAAACAGCTACAGCCTATAGGGCCTCACATTCCGCAGGGGCCTAAAAAATATGATTTTTTTGTGGGGGATTTTTTTAAATATTACATATGTAATCAGTAAATGCATTCATTTGAAAATAATTTACATTTTTCACTTTACATGCCTTGCTATTAAAAAATTAAAAGGCATTTATGTTTTCAAGTTTTGTGAGACCTTCTGGTGTAATTTTGTAATAAGGGTCCTCCAAGCTTTGTATAGCGTAAGGCCCCACCAAGTCTAAAATCAGGCACTGCATGCATATACTTACTGCTATTCGTAAGCTACGTTATGCGGTGCTTATAAAGACTACATGTCGAAGTCTGATTGCTCCTATCAGTCTGTCCTCTGTTTTGACTGAGTCCGCCAAGACTTCAGAGGGTCATCCTAGACGGATACTTAATGTGGTTCACTCTCAGTCATTTTACACAGTTTTGTATTGGTGGCCCGTCCTGATCTACTCGGTCCCGAAAGGAGAGATGTTTAGAATAACTGTTATAGAAATTGTCTATCGGAAGGTGTGCGAATTTGTCACCTCACACAATTCGCCACCCGGAAAATTCGCACCAACGTTTCGCTCCTCGGAAATTTCACCTCTACACTTACTTAGCTTAAAGAAAAGAGATGATCAACAAGAGCGGTAGATAGACAGAAAAAGTTATGGGTAAGAAAGTGACGAATATTGTGTCTTTTGTCAGACAGAAAACACACTGGAAATTCTCACTTTCTTGTTATTTCCGTTCCACAGTTGGCTGTTGTAAACATGAATTAGGTGTGAGATGCGATTAAGAGGGCTAGGCTATATATAATAGCCAAGTGCAAACATACATGCGCAAAGAAATGCATGCATACATGTATACACACATACACACATGCATACACACATACATTGCATGCATACATACATTGCATGCATACATACATACATACATACATACATACATACATACATACATACACACATACATACATACATACATACATACATACATGCATACATACATACATACATACATACATACATACATACATACATAC